>CM068952.1:107967484-107985615 GCA_035128595.1 Eptatretus atami | reverse complement strand
ATTCAATCAAACTTGATTGGCCCTGTGATCAATTGAAATGGCTTGTGATGTTATCACAAAGCCATTCTTTCACAAGATACCCCTCATTGTTTGAGGTGTGTTGGCACCTTTTAAAGGTATTAAAGCAAAATCCTTGTAGAATGAGAAGTGCTAAGCAATCTTTGTAAAGCGAGGTCTGTCCTCACATAAATGCGTCAATAGATTCGAGGCAGAGCTCGACCGCTTGCGATGAGGTGTTATCAGTCCTTGTGATTTCAGTGATGGCAAGTCCAATTGTTCCTGTATTAAAGTCAATGCCGTTTTCGGATTTGTGGCTGATTATAAAACAACAACAAACAGTATTCCAAACAGGAAGCCATTATCCTCTTGTCCAAGGCAGAATGAATTTTTCGCTACACTTTCTGGTGAAAAGAAGTTTAAGCCGCCTGGATTTGGAAAATCTTTATACTCAAGATGTTGCTTGATGAACTCCAAGAGTATCCATGTTGTAACACGTCACAAGGGTTGTTTGTTTGATCAACCGCTGTCCTTTCGGATCAAAATCACAGCCGCTGCAATATTTAACGGCAATATGGAGATCTGCTGAAAAGCAATCAAAATGTTGTAGTGTTTCAAGATGAATGTTTGATCACCGGCCGCATGATGCTGAACATTTGTGTAATCCTTGAGGCGGTCTCAAACGTCTTGTTGAAGCCGGTGTTAAGGTAAACGTGAACAAATGTCGATTTATCTTTCCCGAAGTGGGAAATTTTCTCGGTCCGTTTGTCCAGTGCTGGTGGCATCAGGCCCCCAGCACATCCAAGACGCGAAGCTATCAAGGATGCTCCGACTCCTGCGAATACAGACCGAAGCTCACGCCGCAAAGCTTCCTGGGAATGTTGAAACTATTCTGTAACTTTCTTCCGAAATTGAGCAACGTCCTTGAGCCTCTCCAAACAAACTCCTCGTAAAGGTGTTGATGGCGATGGTGTACGCAGTGTCCGTGAGTGTTTGTTGAGGCAAAACGGTTGGCTGTGTTCATCTAAAGGTGGTGGTACTACGATACTGCTAAAACCATTGGTTTCCAGCTTGTGATGCCTCGACTTTATGGCATTGGCTGTGTTAACAGCAATGTAATGACGAATACTACGGCTGTAGCCTATGCATACACGCACTTGTCACAAGCGGACGTAAAACTTCCTCCATGGTTGAAAAGAAACTCTCTCCATGTATTTTTTGGTGTAACACAAAGGATGCATCAGTACTCTCTTCGAAACAATTTGAACTGTAAAACCGACACAAACCATTGCAATCCCTGTTCAATGAGAGTAACGGGATTAACCCACAGGGCCGCTGCATGCATTCCAGCGTTGTGCTGGAAGTTAGCACCTATGACTATCCTATAAGGTATCGCCTGGCAAGTGAGAAGTTTCTGTGCTGAAGCTTTGATAGATTACCACACCAGCCTAAACGTGGATAATGTACTGTAACAGGAGAAATTTATGAACAGAGGTGTTTGACTGTCAATAATGCTCCCAATCAACTCCAAACAAATTGAAGAAATGGACAAATGTGACCGACCCTTTCATGGTCAAAACACATGTGTTTATCACGTGGCATCTGGTCAACTGTACCCAATGAATTCCACGACAAATTGAGGCCATACCTTGCTCGAAAATGAGTTGTCGTTTACATTTCTGCAGGCCTGCTGTGGGGCAGCAAGGTCATTGTAACCGCCCAAAGGTCAAAACAAGGTGTGTGATGAGCCACATGAATCCACATCCAGGGATGTAACCATGAGGTCAATTGCCCGGAGCCATGGTTTGGTGGCCGGTATAGATGAAACCTAGAGACTACGTTTCTCATTTCTCCGTTTGTCAGGCCACTGCCCTGAAACTCACCTGAGGCACCGCTTCACTGTGGGTCCTGACCTGCCAACCATGGTCTTAATTCACATGGTCACATGGTCCCAAACCATGGTCTAACGCTGGTTCTATCTAAGGGAAGATGTTTTTTGGTTGTATTCGATCTCATTACAAGTGGATTGAATATTAAGCCTATCATCGTACTGCGAAGTCAAGGTTTGCATAAGTTGCCAATGTTTGCCACTCTAATTGTGGCCAGATTGTGTAGTTATGATGAGGCTCATGTTTCATCGCAGCGCTGTGTTTCAGATTTCTTTGAAACAAAATGGGGTCAAGCACTATCACACTGCTCAACTTCATACCTGCCTTTCGAATGGTTCAGGCTGAACAGAGCGCTTCCAGGTGACAAAAATGGTCTCCAAAAGGCAAACGACGGTTTCTTACTCTCAAACAAAGTTAATCAAGTTTGTTACTTTATAATTAGTCATAGACACATCCACACCAGAACACTGGACGCCCACCCAGCGGAAATGATTTGGTCGAATGCTAAAAGACCACGCTTAGACCTGATTCATCCGAATGATTCGTCCGGGGTTGCGGACCACAGTAATAAACAGAAGTGTCATACAGGACCTCAGTTCCACGCTGCCATCAAATGTGTTCGATCCCTGTTTTTTTTGTGCTGATCCCGGCCGATCTATGGTCACTGGTCGTGTTATAAATCGTAATTGGCAAACTCTCTATTTTTGTGGAACTTCCAATGGACAAACAAGGACAAACAAAATCGCCTGAGGCATTGTGACCCCAATTCTCCAAACGATATTCAGCCCTTGAGGGTGATTCCCATGGTGTCTGTTCCGATTGTGAAGCCAAGTGCCCTGAGCCACTGAGTACCGCGAGGCCCGAATAGTGGTGTGGTGGAGCTGCTCCTTCTCTTTCCCTCTCCATCTTCCTCTTGAGCGCCACTGTTGGTGTTCAACAAGAATCAGTCACCCATATTGGTGACGCCAATGCTCGCACATGCAAGGCACCGGAGCGGTTGAATTTGAGAATGGCCAATATCCAAATCCTGTTTCAATATGATAAGGCTAAACCAAGTTGTGGCCAAATTGGTGCTTTCCTCACAAAAATGCACAATTGTTAATGGCCTATATTTAGCTAAGTTGTCCCCACTAAAACTGAAAAAACGACGGCACAAACAGCCTTTTGTTCGAAGTCAGCAGAGGGCATTGTTTCATGAAGACGCCAGTTGTTAAGCGGTGCGAGCCACACCGTTCGTTGGATACTTGCTTCAGCGCTTTTAATCAAGCAAAGCCGCTTGGTAAGCATAAAAGCAGCGCTTGGTAAGCTCAAAGCAAGCCGGCTTGCTAACGAACACAACCTGCGACTTCATGTTTGGAGTACATCACCTCCTAAATTCGTTCCTTTCATCTTGGGCCTGCCTGATCCGTTCGTAGACTCTCACACAATGTTCGTCTCATATTTTCGTGACTGGTTGACTGGTAACCTTCCCACGACGAGGAGTTTGCCCAAGCCGTTGTTCTTCCAGGTAGTCCAGTCCATTTGTAAACTTGAAGGTTAAATTCAATGGGTTTATCCTCCCCGATGCTGTCGGTGATTCACCAAGGAAACACACCACAAGATAGGACCTCGAGATGAGGATAATACGTGAACGTGATTCCCTTTGAACACACCCGGTTAATGTTGGGGCACGGACACATGTTTGAATCGATGTGCGGTGGTTTCCTTGATATGATATTTTGGGAACAAATCGACATAAAGGTTTAAATGATGAAGATGCTTCACCTGTAAATGGGTCATTCTTCACATCATTGACAGATTGAATGTCCACGTCTTTAAAGTGGCCTCATCTTCATGACATTTCAGGCATTCGGCGTAGTTTATGGACCATATAATCTTTGCCCTTTGGTGGCGTTCAAATAATCCCCGTCTTTGAAGATCATAAAATAACAATAAATAGGAAAATGAGTTTGTATCTCTCAGTCTGATGCAATTTTTTCGGTCACATACCCACAGTACCATGTTCATCGTTCATGTCCCCAAAAAGCGTCAATTCTCCGATTCCACGAGAATTCATGTCGGGTTCCTCTCTCATTCATAATCTTCCCGTTATTCCGGAGTCTAAAATACCGCCGAAAGACTGCACCAGGTTTTAACAATACAGTGGATTTTGTGCCCGTCACTCATTCGCGTCATTCTCGTAACGAAAAACGTCCCTTTCCGGTGAATGTTTCGAACTGTGAGCCAAATCAAAACGATCACGTCGGGTCACGTGAGCCGTAACGAAACGCCCTCCGGTGAAATGTTGAACTGTGAGCAATCAATACTGATCACGTCGGTCACGTGATCGTGACGTGGCGCTCGGTTCTGTTCCCGCCATTTGGAAATTCTTTTGGAAGTTTGGTCGTTGCAGTTTGGGTGAAAAACCCTCAAAGTTGGCAAGTGAGTCCGAAATGTTTACTCAACGTCATGACCCGACAATGCCCGATTGACCATACATATGAATTTCAACAAGATATTGATGGAACACGAACGTAGAGAAATGCTTTTAAATGTTAAACTTTTTTTGATTAATTCACGGTGTGTCCTGTTCCCCGTCTGCTCACGACGAAGGCGTTGTATGAGTTTTCGTCATTACTTAACATCATTATGTAACACATTACCGTAAACGGTCATTACTGTAACGTCATTACACCGTAAAACATCATTACTCGTAACGTCATCTACCGTAACGTCATTACCGTAACAATCATTATCCGTAACGTTTTAGTTTGTGAGGCAATGAATGATTTTGTTAACCGTAATGAATGATTGTGTTAACCGCAATGATGATTTGTGTTACGTAATGACGATTTGTGTTACCGCAATGATGATTTGGTTACCGTAATGAACTGATTTGGTGTTAACGGTAATGCGATTGTGTTACTGCAATGATGATTTGTGTTACCAGAATGAACGATTTGTGTTACGTAATGACGATTTGTGTTACCGTAAATGATGATTGTGTTACGGGTAAATGACGATTTTGTGTTACCGTCATGATGATTTGTGTTACGTGAATGAATGATTTGTGTTACTCGTCATGATGATTTGTGTTACGTAATAAGATTTGTGTTACGGTAATGATGATGTTGTTAGCCGTAATGATGAATTTTTGTTACGGTTGAACGATTTATGTTACCGTAATGATATTGTGTTACCCGTATGAGATTTTGTACGAATGGATTTGTACCACGGTATGAGATTTGTGTTACCGTATGATGATTTTGTGTTAACCGAATGAATGTTGATGATTTGTGTTACCGTCACTGATATTGTGTACCCGCGATGATGATTTGTGGTTACCTCGATAAAGAATGTGTTACCGCATGATGATTTGTGTTACGTCATGATGATTGTGTTACCCGTAGATGAAGATTTGTGTTACGGTCATGATGATTTGTGTTACCGTAATGATGAATTTGTGTTAACCGTCATGATGATTTGTTGTTACGTCATGATGATTTGTGTTACCGGTAATGATGATTTGTGTACCGTAATGATATTGTGTTACCGTATGATTTGGTGTTACGGTAATGATGATTGTGTTAACCGATGATGTGGAATGATGATGTGTACCGTATTAATGATGATTTGGTGTTACCGTAATGTGATTTGTGTTAAGCCGTAATGATGATGTTTGTGTTACGTAATGATGATTTGGTGTTAGTGAATAATTTGTGTACATGATTTTGCGTTACGCAATGAAATGATTGCGTTTCCCGACTGATGATTTGTGTTACCGTCAATGATTGTACGTATGATGTTACCTCGTGAATTGGTGTTCCGATGATTATGTGTTAACACAATGATGATTTGTGTTACCGCAATGATGAATTTTGTGTACCGGTAATGATGAATGTGTTACCGGCAATGATATTTGTGTTACCGTCATGCTGATTGTGTTACCGCATGAATGATTTGTGTTACGGTCAATGATTGTGTTACTGTCATGATGATTGTGTTACCGTAAATTGATTTGTGTTACGGTAATGAATGATTTTTGTTAACCGTAATGATTTGTGTAGCCGTAATGATGATTGTGTTACCGCAATGATGATTTGTGTTACCGTAGAGATTTGTGTTTACCGGTAATTATGATTTTTGTGATGTTTTTACCGCAATGATGATTTGTGTTACCCGCTATGATTTGTGTATAATATTTGTAACGTCATGAGATTTGGTTACCTGTCAATGAATGATTTGTGGTTACCGTCATGAAGAATTGTGTTACCGTAAGTGATATTTTTGTACCGTAATGGATTTGTGTTACGTATGATGATTTGTGTTACCTGCAATGATATTTGTGTTATTACCGCAATGATGATTTGTTACCGTAATGATGATGTGTTACAGTAATGATGATTTTGTGTTACCGTAATGATGATTTGTGTTAACCGCAATGACGGATTTGTGTTACCGTAATGAAGGATTTGTGTTACCACGCAATGATGAATTGTGTTTACCAGTAAATGAATGATTGTGTTACGTAATGACGATTTGTGTTACCCGTTATTTGACAAGGGAGTTTTGTGTTACGCAATGATGATTTGTGTTAACCGTAATGGACATTTGTGAACCGCAATGACGATTTTGTGTTACTCGGTAATGACGATTTGTGTTACCCGTAATGACGATTTGTGTTACCGTAAATACGGATTTGTGTTAACGCAATGACGATTGTGTTACCTGCAGACGATTTTGTTACGCCAATGACGATTTGTCGTAATTGTACCGCAATGAGATGACTTTGTGTTACCGTCATGAATGATTTGTGTTACGGTAAATGTGTTACCTAATGATATTTGTTACCGGAATGATTGTGTGTTCCGCATGGATGAAATGTGTTTAACCCCATGATTTTGTGTTATCGTAAGATGATTTGTGTTACCGCTATGATGATGTTGTTGCCTGATACCTATGATGTTTCTGTCCAATGGATGGATTTGGTGTTACCGTAATGATGAATTTGACGCAGTGATGGTCCGTAATGATGATTTTGTGTTACCGCAATGAGATTTGTGTTAAACCGTAATGACGATTGTGTTACCTGCAATGACGATTTGGTGTTACCGTAATGAGATTGTGTTACGCGTAATGATGATTTGTGTTACCGTAATGACGATTTGTGTTACCGCAATGACGATGGGTGTGTTCCGCAGATGACGTGGACTATGATTTTTGTGTTACCCAAATGAATTTCCGATGATTTTGGTGTACTGTAATGACATTTGTGTGACCCGTGCAATGACTGATTTGTTGTATATTATTGACCGCATTGATCATGATTGTGTTACCGAATGATGATTTGTGGTTCCGTAATGATGAATTGTTGTTACCGTAATGAATTTTGTTGTTACCGTAATGATCCGATTTGTGTTACCGCAATGATGATTTGTGTTACCGCAATGATCGATTGTGTTACGTAATGATTATTTGTGTTAGCCGATATATGATTTGTGTTACGTCAATGATGATTTTTGTGTTAACGAATGATGATTTGTGTTACGCAATGGAATGATTTGTGTTTACGCATGATGATTGTGTTAACCGCAATGAATGATTCTGTTAAGTATATATTGACCCGTCATGATGATTTGTCCCGTCATTATTGTCCGTAATGGATGATTTGTGTTACTGCAATGATGGTGTGTTCCGGTACATTGAATATTTGTGTTACCCGTAATGTGATTTGTGTTAACCTGAATGATGTATTGTGTTCCCTGCAATGAATGATTTTTTGACCGTGTAATGATTTTGTGTTACGGTATGAATGATTTGGTTTACCGTCATAATGTTTGTTTACCGTAATGATGTTTCGGTGTTAACCGTCATGATGATTTGTGTTACCCGTAATGAAGATTTGTGTTACGTATGATGATTCGTACGCTACGATTGCGTTAATTGATATTAAACTGATGATTTGTGTGTACCGCATGAATTTGATGTTACCGTTGATAATTTGTGTTAACAATGATGATTTGTTGTTACCTTCGGTATGATGTTTGTGTTACTTAAAGTCCGTATCAGATGATATTGTGTTACGTATGATGATTTTGTGTTACGTCAATGATGATTGTGTTACGGTCATGAATTGTGTTACTGTATGATGATTTTGGTTACGCTAATGATGATTGTTTTCCGGTAATGATGATTTGTGTTACGTATGATATTTGGTGTTACCGTCAATGAATGATTTGTGTTCCGTAATGATGATTTGTGTTACCACAATGATGATTTGTGGTTATGGTTAGCAATGATGTGCCGCAATGATATTTGTGTTACGTAATGATGATTTGTGTTACCGCAATGATGATTTGTACTCGTCTGTAATGTCGTCATGTATTTGTGTGTAGATTTGTAACTGTCATGATGATGTTAAGATGTTGTGTTAACCGTAAATGATGATTTTTTGTTAACGTAATGATTTGTGTTACCGTAATGGATGATTTGTGTTACGCCGCATGATGATTTGTGTTAACTGAATATGTTAACCGTAATATATTGTGTTACCGAAAGATAATTTTTTATTGATGTTTGTGTTAACCGCATGAATGAGGTTGTGTTACCGCAATGAGATTGTTGTTACCCGCGTATGATGATTGTGTTACCGTATTGATTGGTTTTACGGATTATTTTGGTGTTACCGTATGATGTTTTGTGTTACCTGAATGACGATTGTGTTACCGAATGAGTTTGTGTTAACCGTAGATGAATTTGTGTTACCCGCAATGATGATTGGTGTTACCGAATGACGATGTTGTGTACGATATCGTTGTTACGAAATGATGATTTGTGTTACGCAATGAACGATTTGGTGTTACCGGCAATGAAGATTGTGTTACCGCAATGAGCGATTTTGGTGTTACCGTAATGAGAGATTTGTGTTACCGCGATATGGTCGATGATGATTTGTACCGTCTAGTTTTGGTAATGATGATTTTGTTAGTAATAGTTACCGTAATGATGAAATTTGTGTTACCGCATAGATTGTGTTACCGATTGATGTTTGTTACCGTTATATTTGTGCGTAAATGATTATTGTGTCGTATATTTGTGTTACCCGTGAATTTGTGGTACCGAATAGATTTGTGTTACGCGCAATGACGATTTGTGTTAACCGTAATGAATGATTTGTTGTTACACCGTAATGACAGATTTGTGTTACCGAATGACGATTGTGTTACCGCAATGACATTTGTTCGCATGGATTGACCGTAATGACGAATTGTGTTACCTGAATGATCGATTTGTGTTAACGGTCAGATAGATTTTTATACCGCATGGATTTGTTACTTGTGTTGACCGTAATGTACTAATAGAAATGTTAGTTTGATAGTGTACCGCATGAGATTGTGTTACCGCATATGTGTGTTACGATGATTGTACAGATGAATGATGGTTACGTATGATATGTTGTACAATGGTTAGTTCTAATGAGGATTGTTACCAATGATGTGTTAACCGTGATATGACCAATGAATTTGTCGTATAGATTTGTGTTAAACCGCATATTGTGTATAAGACGATTTGTCGTGTAATACATGTTATATGACGATTTGGTGATATGACTTGTACGTAATGACGAATTTGTGTACGCAATGAGATTACCGCTGATATGTCGCCAATGACGTGGTAGTTGAGATTGTGTGTAATGACGATGTACCGTAATGACGATTTGTGTTAACCGTAAACAGGTACCTAAGACGATTTGTGTTACGCAGACTTTTAATAAGACGATGACGATTGTTTTTTGGCTTCGTTCGTTTTCCCTGCTTCGCGTCCACAGTAGGACGTGTTTCTGCCGAACTTCTGAGCCATAAATAAGGACAACAAGTGAAATATATTCGTCATCGTTTTCTTTTTATCGTGATTTTAATGTTGATTTTGAACGGGAAAACGAACTGTCGTGAAAATCTCTTGTGAATCCTTCTCACTCCTGAGGTACCTGTGTCGTGCACCATTGTCGGCTAATATCAACTGGACTCGGAAGGAAGAAAGACAGTTTTCCGTCATCGGAAATGAACATTTATGTGTGTGTCATGCAACAGAAAAATGACACAAAGGACAAAAAAAAAACAGTCATGGCATATCTAACATAAACAACGTTCATAAAACATGAACCAAAAAAAGTCAAGAAAAAACAACTACACAACACAGAACACATAAAAAGAAAAAAAAATAAAACCACCAAACATAAAAAAAAAAAAAACCAACCCCGCGTAAAACAATCTACATAAAAAAAATAAACCACAAAACGAAAGATACAGAAAAAATCCAAGAAAAACCAAGAAAAAAAAACAAAAAGACAAAATAAGAAATACAAATATAAAATAAACAACAACCAAACAAATAAACAAATACCTAAAAAAGAAAAAAAAAGGAAAAACTGACAAAATTTCATTTATACAGTTCTACATGGATCGTGTGTCCATATAAAGGCCTCCTGTGTCATTGTTGTTGGATGTCTTGAGAGTTGTAAAGTTATTTTGGCAATCTGTTTCCATTTTCGTGTAACTGTGAAGTGGGATATTTTAAACTGTGACAGTGTTTTAGTCAGCATTGGTGTCTGTACGGAAATTACTATTTGGAGGCGTGGGGGACAGGGGTGAGGAGGTTGAGTCCAAGTCATTGTTGTACTAATTTGTTAAGATTGAAGTCCTGTGAACGTTTTTAGTTTGCCTTCTCAATCACTTCTTGGTCCTCCTAGTTGGCAATTCAATAAATAAGGCCTTCACAAGTAATTGGGGACTGAAATCTTTACTTCTTCCAATACATTTTCAAATGATAGTTCTCTGATTGATTCCAGGTGGAGGCTTCCACTGTATTGCTAGATCCAAATGTACTCTGTAGTGATGACTTGTGAGCACAATCGACTAAAGTATCATTGATATTTAAATATATTTATATTGTATTTAATATAATATAATATATATAAATATATAATATAATAGTATATGTTATTTATTTTGCGATAACCTGGTGTTGGCTGATGGTGGGCATAGCGGCTTGGGACCAAGAATCCTGAGTTCAAGCCCGTTCGGCACTGAATATATACACCAGGGGTTTGACTCAGCTCTGTCATCTTTCCGATGGTCGGCGAAATGAGTACCAGTATACTGGGCCGGTGTAATACCCCGGTTAATAATAGTGTATCATATCCCTGTGGCGACCAGGTTGCGTCAGGAAGGGCATCCGGCGTAAAACATGTGCCAAATCACTATGCGGATCATAACGGATGATCGCGTGTGGCGACCCTACGGGAGCAGCCGAAAGAAGAAGAAAGAAGAAGATGTAATTTATTTTGCGTATCTCTTCCGTAGATGCACCTGTACACTGTACGTGTGGCGGTACGAATCCCGGCCACGTTTGGTGAGAAGATGCCGCTGCAGCAGCAAAACTGTGTGCGTTTAGGTTGAAGGACGCCAGCAGTTTGATCGTGTTTAAAGAAAAGAGAAATCTATACATTCGATCATGCTTTTGTCCCTGATTTGAACGCAGAAAGGATGTTTGATACCTGCGTGCAACGTTAGTTTCCGATTCATTGAATGGCTCCACAGCACAGTCTTGTCTTATGGACAGACAGGATCTTGGAAAGCAGTTCACCATGGGAACCAGATACTGCAGGTGAGGGCTGTCTGCCGTTTCTTTCACATCAACCACACAATATCTTGCTTCATTCACTCCATCATACATGATTTTCCCCTGGTTTTAACAGAAGCACTTGATGAACATTTTAACAGCGGGTGCGGCACGGATAAATACCTTATTGATTAAATAATAAAAATTAATTTTGTTTTGAATTCTATCAAAGATTTTTTTTTTTGACAAAAACACTGTATGTAGATGGAGATTTTAGACAAATAATAGTGTTTAAAATGTTTCACAAATCGCAAGTCACGGACAAGTTAAAGCTTTGTGCTCACTAAGAAGATATATCAATATGGAATTTAATACAGGGCTGCATTTACTCATGTGCCACCATCAGCCGAATGTGACTTTTGGTGATGATCGTGTCTGGTGAGTATAATATGAATCTGTTGTCAAATTTAAATGATCTCGCTGGTCCTCTTGTCAAGTTATTCTGGCCGGCCAAAGAGATAAACACACAGATGTATTGATCAGCAAGATTCAAAGCCGATGCAGAGATAGGAGCACATGAAAGGGTAAGCAGGTACAAGAGACTCAAGAGACTGGAGTTAAATGGAGAGGCCGCCATCAACTGTCAGCATTCTATCGCCATGACAGCATGCCGTCGACTGTGAGGAGAAAAGCTAATCACTCCTCCAGGGATATAAACTATTGTTACAATCCGGCAGTGAATGAGAAGGACTGCAGAGCATTGAGTAGTTGGAGAAAAAATTGAGGGACATTGTGAAATAATTTTTCGATCTGATGTTTCCATGCCATTCTTGGTAAAAATTCAAACTGGAATCCAAATAGCAAATTTCTCACAACTGTATTGGAAACTAAACTGTTAAATGTAAAAAGGAAAGACATGGAAAAAATTTTGTGGATTTTTTAGATTCTGGAACATGCATGCGGAGAATTTGTTTCTTTAATCTTCTAATAATATAAATGTAAAAATCCTAAAATTGTGGAAGTATTTATCCCTTCTCTGCTGTTTGTTGTCCGACCCGATGTGTTCATACTTTCCAGGAGACTTAATATCTCGTAAACAATTCATTCCCGCCGAGGCCTCTGGCATATATCCCATGATTTTCAAAGTGTCAATCCATCGGTTCGTGTTCATTTGAGAATTGCGACTGAGTTTGGCTGTTTGTATTCTGTACTTCAGTAACTTTCGACTTTGTTTCGAATGGGAATATTGTTTATTGAGAGAACTTGGACTGTAGATCACATGACTCATCCCAAGCTGTCCCAAAATTTCATGTCGGTGGGTTTAGTTTGGTGGACCAGCCCATTTAGATAGCAATCAGTTTTTCCTGATTGCTTCTTCACTTCATTGTCTACAGAACATAGTATGGTATTGAAGAGTGTCATGAATTTCACTAAGGCATTGTGTAAAGTTAAAATTTTGATTTTCGTTGTTATGTGTGATGACAATTTGATTCCAACCCCCACTAATCGCACCCCATAAACTCACCTCCTCCAATTCCCCTCTTTCGCTTCCTGGATCAAAGGACCATATAGGGGTTTTGAAGGACTGGCGAGTTCATTAGTGTCCATTTTCAACAACACCTGAAGGTCATCTTCAGGTCAAAAGTACATTACAAGGTCAAATTGACTGAATTTGGTATTTTTTGCCTGTTTATTGTGTCTCACTCAATAAACGTGTGAGAGATTGGCTGATTGTAATTAAGATGACAAGTGTGTAGAGCTTATCAAACTGTATATTTATTGTCATATATCGTATTACATAAACATTATATGCATGTCAACAACACTATGGCCTATACAAACTTGCTATGTCTATCCTAGTTGGAAGACTTTCTTGCCTCCTGAGGCATCCAAAGCTTTTCCTGTTGTCCACTTTACATTGAAGGACATGAGCTTTCAATAGATATGTTAGCTAAAGTAGTCAGCAGCATTACTACTAGCTAAGAGGTGCATCTATCAGAGGATAAAGCTCAAGCATAAATGAATCGGCAAACGCATTTTAAGTCTTGTCCATACAATTATAGGCAATTATGGTACAAAAAAGACGGTTGACATAGTCGCACTCTCCAGCCTCTATTCAAATTATCTAGAAAACTCAGATTGGACAATCCTCGTTACCATCTTTCATATCAATGATCTTCCTCCATACGAGTGCTATCGCCTATTTATGAACAAGGTGTCTGGCCAAATAAACTAACTTTATGCTTAAGAGCAATCGTCAGACCCCAAGAATCCTGAGTGTCTTGAGGAGTAATCTCATCAATGAGTTCACTCGCCTCATTTGGGATTTATGAAGTGTACAAGTTCTTGTCGCAACAATCACACGAGAACTAGAATTCGGAGCATAAGTCAATGCTTAATGAGTGTTTTTCAAATTTACAATTATTAGCCTGCAGCCATAAGTCAACACCAGTCAATGTAGAAGTTTCCACAGTGCTGTCTTTGCCGCTTGGCCCGAAAAACTTTTCAAGGGCTTCATCGCAATATAGCAGGAAGAAAGAGTCAAACGTCTTGTCTCTGCCAGAAGCAATTTGGCAGCATCCACATTATTACGTGTGGACAACAGTGAAGGCTTCAGCCGTTTGCTGAGTTAGCTTCAGCTTATCGACCACCACCTCCTTGCCATGCGCAGGTAGATATAGTATTTGGCAGCCTGCTCAAAGCCAAGTGAATCTTGTACAGTCTGCTGTCCAAGGCTGTCTGATCGTCGGCAGATGGATTAGCTGAGAAACGGTTTTCACGTTCAATCACTTGAACCACTCGCTCATTATCTGGGTGAGGATTGATTGTGCCTTTCGGCGTGATGCCAGTGAATCTTGAAGGTCTTTAAAGCAGCGACAGTCTTGTCAGATTGAACACTTGGCATACCAATGGTACGCTCTGGCGTGAAGGGGCTTGGGGAAAAATCAGCGGTGTGCGTCAGCTTGGTGTTAAGCGATATAGGAAACGTATGCCCGTCGATCCTCATAAACCTTGCTGAATATCACTCCCGTAAGCTTGGTACTGCATTAACATCTACGACAAATGAGAGTGTCCTTGCCATCAACAGAATCCAGTTGTTGCGAACATTTTTGAAGACTGTGCACGTAGTCGTACACTAAAACATAGATTGCTCTTGAATTGAAGCACTTGGCATACTTCCTGTTCTCCAAGTTTTTGAATAAACACTGCGGTTGTATTGAAATTGTCAACATATCAAAGAAATCACAGTACGCCAGCACAACACGCTGATGCAGCCTGATAAGGAGTTCCTTCAGCTGATCGGCAGTTAGTTTTTTGCCAGGGCAAAATGCGTAGAATAATGAGCGTGACGCAACACTGAAATTGGCAGGCAACTTCAACAACCATACATGTGAAGCACATTTTAGTGTTCACCACCCTGCTCGTCATTTTTGAGCAATTCTACAACACGCCCTCCCAGAAAATCGCAATGTCTCGACCAGCTTTACCTCTTTGTCAAACATTAAATTGACCCAAATGCTGCTGTGGTTTAAGTGTCGAACAAGGTTTGAGGTTGCGAGTCCTGCTGACTAAGCTAGCAGCATCTGTTTTAACCTTTTTTGTGATGGTAGAATGATTAAGCCGGATCGACGATCATTTTTGTATGCACTGGTGAATATGTTGTGAAGCTGCATTGCGAAAATCATGAGTATCAAGTAATCAATCGCGGCCGATCAATGAGTTTGAAACATAAGATGCAGGCTGCGACAGAAGGAAGGTGAAATGAGGAAGCTCGTTGTGCCCTCCAGTCATCCAAACAGAGCTGGCGTTTACAGCTGAAGAATTTCCTTGCTTGTGCATTCATAGATGTTTACCTGGTCAGTTTGATCTAAGTCTGGGACCAGTTTGAGAGCAGGCTGTTCTTTCTGCAAAGGAAAAGTCGTTTGGCACCGTCAATGCAATCTTTCTCAAACTCTATTCTCAAGATAAAGAATCCAAAAAAGGGTGAAGTGAAACTTGTCTGGAAATGAAAGAAACTGCTTGACAGTTGTCCAGTAGCATCAGTTTCTGATAGGTAAAGGTTTTCCTGGTCTTTTATGACGTTAAAGCCAGGAAAATAGGAAGCTTGATTTTAAGCACAGAAGTGGTCGAAATCTTGGATATTGTCTGCAGCCTCATCAGCTGCCTGCATGCTTCTGGCTCTTGATCTGACGTAGAAGATGATGTTGGCAGTGGGGCTTTGAAGGGCCACCTGCTTCAAAAGCTGATTTCGGTACTCCAGGAAATAATTGATGGGGTTCTTTGGGTCGTTTGCCACCCCTAAACATGACACCCAATCACAATTAAAATGTCTCACAAAATATATATCTCCTTTAAGCACTCAACTTCTTTCTTCATTTTGGCATTGCCAAATATCCACTCTCCCTCTCAAGGATCTTTTGGAGGATATGACCTTACATAAGGCGTCCCATCATCAGTTTCCTCTAACAACAAAAGCAGCTGCAACGACGTGGATATTGTCATCAAAGCAAGGAAACAACACAAAGATCCTGTGAGATCACCAGCTGGACAGTTTCTGAAACAGAAACAAACAAAACATACATTAGTTAAACGATGATAGAAATCAGCAAAGTAGGTGCGTAGGTGCACAAGTCATGTTTTGTCATAGACTTTACAAAAGTTTTCCTCTATGAGTTAGACAAAAAACCGGGCAAAAATACCAAAATTCAGTAATTTGACCTGAAATATGACCTTTGACCTTGAGATGACCTCCAGGTGTGTGAAAAAATGACACTATGAAACTCCGCCGTCCTCAAAAATCCCTATATGGATCCCGAGAATCGGTCTCTAGCTTTCTAGAAGTCATTTTAAGCCCCGAATCAAGTTAATCCTTCAGACCTCAAGTTACAAACCCCGAGATCGTGAACGTTCCAGTCCTTCTCGTATAGGAGTCCTATGATGATAACATCCGATTCCGAGCCGTCGCCGTATTAATGTGTTTTTCCAAGTACCGAGCCAAATTTTTTTCCACCCCATCCCTCATAGCTGTTTATCAAGACTAATATGTTTGTTACAACTCCTGAAATGCCTGCATAAAATGCCACATTGTTTTTAAATTCCATTATGAAACATTCCTCCAAAACAACAATGAAGGCTACTCAGGTTTCTGGTTGGAAAACAGTGGGTACTGTTGTGGTAGTGTGTACTTGAGGCACAAACTTTTTCTCTCTGTGAACTCCCCTCCCCCAACCGTGTCCCTCTCGTCCCATCTTCGTCCGCCCCTTCCTCAATGCAGTGCATTTCTCCTTCCACACATCTCTCTCTCTCTCTCCAGACATGCCAGGGGTGAATTTTGGCCGGATGGTGTTTTTCCTCTGGATGGTGTTTGTGTCTGGTGTTGTTTTTATGCTCCAAGACAGTGTTTGTTTCCGGATGTGTCCTGGGTGTTGTAATCTCCGGGCCGTATTTATAGTATGACTGGTATAAAATGGATTTGAAGCATTAAGTTGTTTCCCATTATCACTGTTATTCCTCTGCATATCATTTTTGTGACAGTATGAAATCTTATTAACGCCCACCGCACATCTGGCCTTCCCTTCCTCCACCTGACAAACCTGCCTCCCTCCTCTCACTTGACACTTGCCTTCCCTTCCTCCTCACTTGACACTGCCTTCCTTCCCCACCCCACCCCACTCTCCTCCTCTCACCTCTTCCCTCCAACTGCTCACATCTCTCTCTCTCTCTCTCTTCTCATTCTCTCTCTCTCTTATTCTCTCTCTCTCTCCTCTCCTCTCTATCTCTCTCTCTCCTCTATCTCTCTATCTCTCCTCCCTCTCTCGAACCCCCTCCCATATTTCTTCCTCCCCCTCTCCTTTTAGTATTCCTGTCAGTGAAGCGACAGGTTGGTATTTGCCTGGAGTAATAAATGTGTGCATATATTATTGTTTTTCGGATTTCAGAAATCCGGTCTGCTGAATGCATCCACACATCCCAGGTCCTCAGACAGTTATTTTCCCTAAATGACTGTTCAGATTAGCCCCATCCCTCATGTTCATGGATCTTAAATGTGATGCGTTGAGAAGGGCAAAGAAATAGAATCCCTTTCTCTTCATGGGAAGCATTTTCTTTACGACAGACACGTTTACACACATTTCTTTCACGAGCTCTGAAGCCCCGCTCTCTTTTTCCTCAGCAACATTCTTTGCGAGCTCTGAAGCCTGCCCTTATAATTTCCTCAGCAACGTTCCTTCGCGAGCCTCTGAAGGCCCGCCCTCATTTTTCCTCAGCAATATTCTTTTCGCGAGCTCGACGCCCACGTTTTAAGAGCGCACGGGTCCGTCATGGTAACCGTGTGCAAGTGGGTCCGGGGTGAGCTTTGGGGCGGACACTGCGCCGCCTAGACGGCCCGCAGATTATAAAACGAATTGGAGGTCTGTTCGGAGGCGAGAAAGTGAGAGGATAAAGAGGCCGATTCCAATTGTTCCTGTATTAAAGTCAGATGGTCGTGTTCGGATTTGTGGTGATTATAAAACAACAACAAACAGGTATTCCAAACAGGACCATTATCCTCTGTCCAAGGCAGATGATTTGTTCGCTACACTTTCTGGTGGAAAGAAGTTTAGCCGCCTGGATTTGGAATCTGCTTATACTCAGATGTTGCTTGAT
>CM068952.1:107941980-107953295 GCA_035128595.1 Eptatretus atami | reverse complement strand
GGTGCTTACCGTAATGATGATTTGTGTTACCGTATGATGATTGTGTTACCGCAATGAGGATTTGTGTTACCGTTAATGAGGATTGTGTTACCGCACATGATGATTTGTGTTACCGTAATGAGATTGTGTGTTACCGTAATGATGATTTGTTTACCGTAATGACGATTTGTGTTACCGCAATGACGATTTGTGTTACCGTAATGACGATTTGTGTTACCGCAATGACGATTTGTGTTACCGTAATGACGATTTGTGTTACCGTAATGACGATTTGTGTTACCGCAATGACGATTTGTGTTACCGTAATTGACGATTTTGTTTACCGCAATGATGATTGTTTACCGTAATGATGATTTGTGTTACCGCAATGATGATTGTGTTACCGTAATGATATTTGTGTTACCGTAATGATATTTGTGTTACGAATGATGATTTGTGTTCCCGTAATGATGATTTTGTTACCGTAATGATGATTTGTGTTACCGTAATGATGATTTGTTTACCCAATTGATGATTTTGTGTACCGCAATGATGATTTGTGTTACCGTAATGATGATTTGTGTTACCTAATGAATGATTTGTGTTACCGCAATGATGATTTGTGTTACCGTATATGATGATTTGTGTTACCGCAATGATGATTTGTGGTTACCGCAATGATGATTTGTGTTTACCGCAATGATGATTTCTGTTACCGTCATGATGATTTGTGTTACCGTCATGATGATTTGTGTTACCGTCATTATTTGTGTTACCGTAATGATGATTGTGTTACCGTAATGATTATTTGTGTTACCGAATGAGATTTGTGTTACCGTAATGAGATTTGTGTTACCGCAATTGGTGTACTCATGAATGATGATTTGTGTACCATGAATGTGGTAACTCATGAATGATGATTTGTGTTACCATAATGATTTGTGTTACGGTAATGATGATTTGTGTGTTACCGTAATGATTTGTGTTACGTTAATTGATGATTTGTGTTACCGTAATGATTTGTGTTACGTAATGATGATTTGTGTTACCGTATGATGTTGTTGTTACGGTAATGATGATTTGTTACGGTAATGATGATTTGTGTTACCGCAATGATGATTTGTGTTACCGTAATGATGAATTGTGTTACGGCAATGATGATTTGTTTTACCGTAATGATGATTTGTTTACCGTAATGATGATTGTGTTACCGTAATGGATGATTTGTGTTACCGCAATGATGATTTGTGTTTACCGCAATGATGATTTGTGTTACCGTAATGATTGATGTTACCGTAATGATGATTTGTGTTACCGTAATGATGATTTGTGTTACCGTAATGATGATTTGTGTTACCGTAATGATGATTTTGTGTTACCGTAATGATGATTTGTGTTACCGCAATGATGATTTGTGTTACCGCAATGATGATTTGTGTTACCGCAATGAGATTTGTGTTACCGCAATGATGATTTGTGTTACCGCAATGATGATTTGTGTTACCGTAATGAGGATTTGTGTTACCGCAATATTTTGTGTTACCTAATGATGATTTGTTTACCGTAATGATGATTGTGTTACCGCAAATGACGATTTGTGTTACCGTAATGAGATTTGTGTTACCGTAATGAGATTTGTGTTTACCGTAATGAGGATTTGTGTTACCGTAATGAGGATTTGTGTTACCGTAATGATTTGTGTTACCGTAATGATGATTTGTGTTACCGTAATGAGGATTTGTGTTACCGATGAGATGTATATGATTTGTGTTACCGTAATGATGATTTTGTGTTACCGCAATGATGATTTGTGTTACCGCAATGATGATTTTGTGTTACCGCAATGATGATTTATGTTACCGAATGAGATTTTGTGTTACCGCTAATGATGATTTGTGTGTTACGTAATGACTGATTTGTGTTACCGCAATGATGATTTGTGTACCGTAATGAGGATTTGTGTTACGTAATGAGATTTGTGTTACCGTAATGATTTGTTCCGTCATTGATTTGTGTTACCGTAATGAGATTTTGTGTTACCGTCATGATGTTTGTGTTCCGTCATGATGATTTGTGTTACCGTAATGATGATTGTAGATGATTTGTGTTACCGTCAATGATGATTTGTGTTACCGTAATGAGATTTGTGTTACCGCATGATGATTTGTGTTACCGCAATGATGATTGTGTTATCGTAATGATGATTTGTGTTACCGTAATGATGATTTGTGTTACCGTAATGATGATTTGTGTTACCGCAATGAGGATTTGTGTTACCGTAATGAGGATTTGTGTTACCGCAATGATGATTTGTGTTACCGTAATGATGATTTTGTTACCGTAATGATGATTTGTGTTACCGTAATGACGATTTGTGTTACGAATGACGATTTGTGTTACCGTAATGACGATTTGTGTTACCGCAATGACGATTTGTGTTACCGTAATGAGATTTGTGTTACCGTAATGACGATTTGTGTTACCGCAATGAGATTGTGTTTACCGTAATGACGATTTGTGTTACCGCAATGATGATTTGTATTACCGTAATGATTGATTGTGTTACCGCAATGATATTTGTTTTACCGGAATGATCATTTGTGTTACCGTAATGAATATTTGTGTTACCGCAAATGATGATTTGTGTTCCCGTAATGATGATTTTGTTACCGTAATGATGATTTGTTTACCGTAAATGATTGTGTTACCGCATGATGATTTGTGTTACCGCAATGATAGATTTGTGTTACCGTAATGATGATTTGTGTTACCGTAATGATGATTTGTGTTACCGCATGATGATTTGTGTTACCGCAATGATGATTTTTGTGTTACCGTAATGATGATTGTGTTACCGCAATGTGATTTGTGTTACCGCAATTATGATTTGTGTTACCGCAATGATGATTTCTGTGTTACCGTCATGATGATTTGTGTTACCGTCATGATGATTTGTGTTTACCGTAATGATGATTTGTGTTACCGTCATGATGATTGTGTTACCGTCAATGAGATTTGTGTTACCGTAATGATGATTTGTGTTACCGTAATGATGATTGTGTACCGTAATGAATTTGTGTTACCGTAATGATTTGTTGTTACCGTAATGATGATTTGTTTACCGTAATGATTTGTGTTAGGTAATTGATGATTTGTGTTACCGTAATGATGATTTGTGTTACCGTAATGATGATTTGTGTTACCGTAATGATGATTTGTGTTACGTAATGATGATTTGTGTTACCGTAATGATGATTGCGTTTACCGCAATGATGATTTGGTTTCCGCAATGATGATTTGTGTTACCGTCATGATGATTTGTGTTACCGTCATGATGATTTGTGTTACCGTAATGATGATTTGTGTTACCGCAATGATGATTTTGTTACCGTAATGATGATTTGTGTTACCGCAATGATGATTTGTGTTACCGTAATTGATGATTTGTGTTACCGTCATGATGATTTGTGTTACCGTCATGATGATTTGTGTTACGGTCATGATTTGTGTTACTGTCATGATGATTTGTGTTACCGTAATGATTTGTGTTACGGTAATGATTGATTTGTGTTACCGTAATGATGATTTGTGTTACCGCAATGATGATTTGTGTTACCGTAATGATGATTTGTGTTACGGTAATTATGATTTGTGTTACCGCAATGATGATTTGTGTTACCGTTGTAATGTAGTCATGAATTTGTGTTACCGTCATGATGATTTGTGTTACCGTCATGATGATTTGTGTTACCGTAATGATGATTTGTGTTTACCGTCATGATGATTTGTGTTACCGTAATGATGATTTTTGTTACCGCAAGATGATTTGTGTTTACCGAAGATGATTTGTGTTACCGTAATGATGATTGTGTTACCGTAATGATGATTTGTGTTACCGCAATAGGATTTGTGTTACCGTAATGAGATTTGTGTTACCGCAATGATGATTTGTGTTACCGTAATGATGATTTTGTTACCGTAATGACGATTTGTGTTTACCGCAATGACGATTTTGTGTTACCGTAATGACGATTTGTGTTACCGCAATGACGATTTGTGTTACCGTAATGACGATTTGTGTTACCGTAATGACGATTTGTGTTACCGTAATGACTTTGTGTTACCCAATGACGATTGTGTTACCGCAATGACGATTTGTGTATACCGTTAATGACGATTTGTGTTACCGTCATGATGATTTGTGTTACCGTCATGATGATTTGTGTTACCGTCATGATGATTTGTTTACCGTAATGATGATTTTTGTTACCGTAATGATTTGTTTACCGTAATGATGATTTGTGTTACCGTAATGTATTTGTGTTACCGCAATGATGATTTGTGTTACCGCAATGATGATTTGTGTTATCGTAATGATGATTTGTGTTACCGTAATGATGATTTGTGTTACCGTAATGATGATTTGTGTTACCGCAATGAGGATTTGGTACCGTAATGAGGATTTGTGTTACCGCAATGATGATTTGTGTTACCGTAATTGATTGAATTTGTGTTACCGTAATGATGATTTGTTGTTACCGTAATGACGATTTTTGTGTTACCGCAATGACGATTTGTGTTACCGTAATTGACGATTTGTGTTACCGCAATGACGATTTGTGTTACCGTAATGACGATTTGTGTTACCGTAATGACGATTTGTGTTACCGCAATGACGATTGTGTTACCGTAATGACGATTGTGTTACCGTCAATGATGATTTGTTTACCGTAATGATGATTTGTGTTACCGCAATGATGATTTGTGTTACCGTAATGATCATTTGTGTTACCGTAATGATCATTGTGTTACCGCAATGATGATTGTGTTCCCGTAATTGATGATTTGTTTACCGTAATGATGATTTGTGTTACCGCAATATGATTTGTGTTACCGCCAATGATGATTTGTGTTACCGTAAGTGTATGATTTGTGTTACCGTAATGATGATTTTGTGTTACCGCAATGCATATTGTGTTACCGTAATGATGATTTGTGTTACCGCAATGATGATTTGTGTTACCGCAATGATATTTTGTAACCGCAATGATGATTTCTGTTACCGTCATGATGATTTGTGTTACCGTCATGATGATTGTGTTACCGTCATTATTTGTGTTACCGTAATGATGATTTGTGTTACCGTAATGATTATTTGTGTTACCGCAATGACGATTTGTGTTCCGATAATGACGTTTTGTTACCGCAATTCGGTAACATTCATGAATGATGATTTGTGTTACCATGAATGATGTACATCATGAATGTGATGATTTGTCGTTACCATAATTGAATTTGTGTTACGGTAATGATGATTTGTGTTACCGTAATGATTGTGTTACCGGTAATGATGATTTGTGTTACCGTAATGATTTGTGTACGTAATGATGATTGTGTTTACCGTAAATGATTTGTGTTAGGTAATGATGATTTGTGTTACGGTAATGATGATTTGTCGTTACCGCAATGATGATTTGTGTTACCGTAATGATGATTTGTGTTACGCAATGATGATTTGTTTTACCTAATGATGATTTGTGTTACCGTAATGATGATTTGTGTTACCGTAATGATGATTTGTGTTACCGCAATGATGATTTGTGTTACCGGCAATGATGATTTGTGTTACCGTAATGATTTGTGTTACCGTAATGATGATTTGTGTTACCGTAATTGATGATTTTGTTTACCGTAATGATGATTTGATTGTTACCGTAATGATGATTTGTGTTACCGTAATGATGATTTGTGTTACCGCAATGATTGATTTGTGTACCGCAATGAGATTTGTTTACCCGAATTGATGTTTGTGTTACCGCAATGATGATTTGTGTTACCGCATGATGATTTATGTTACCGTAATGAGGATTTGTGTTACCGCAAGATTTGTTTACCGTAATGATGATTTGTATTACCGTAATGATGATTTGTGTTACCGCAATGACGATTTGTGTTACCGCTAATGTGGTTTTTTTGTTACCGTAATGAGGATTTGTGTTTACCGTAATGAGATTGTGTTACCGCATGATGATTTGTGTTACCGTCATGATGATTTGTGTTACCGTAATGACGGATTTGTGTTACCGTAATGATGATTTTGTTACCGTAATGATGATTTTGCTGTTACCGCTAATGATGATTTGTGTTACCGCAATGATGATTTGTGTTACCGCAATTGTGAATTTGTGTTACCGCAATGATTGATTTGTTACCGCAATGATGATTTATGTTACCGCAATGAGGATTGTTTACCGTAATGATGATTTGTGTTACCGTAATGATGATTTGTGTTACCGTTAATGACGATTTTGTGTTACCGCAATGACGATTGTGTTACCGTAATGAGCGGATTTGTGTTACGCGTAATGATGATTTGTGTTACCGTAAATGATTTGTTGTTACCGTCATTGATGATTTGTGTTACCGTAATGAGGATTTGTGTTACCGTCATGATGATTTGTGTTACCGTAATGATTTGTGTTACCGTATGATGATTGTGTGTTACCGTCACGATGATTTGTTTTACCGTAATAAGGATTTGTGTTACCGTAATGATTTGTGTTACCGTAATGATGATTTGTGTTACCGTCATGATATATTGTGTTACCGTAATGATGATTTGTGTTACCGCCAATGATGATTTGTGTTACCGCAATGATGATTTGTGTTACCGCAATGATGATTTGTGTTACCGTTAATGAGGATTTGTGTTACCGCAATGATTTGTGTTACCGTAATGATGATTTGTGTTACCGTAATGATGATTTGTGTTACCGCATTGACGATTTGTGTTACCGTAATGACGAATTTCTGTTACCGTAATGAGGATTGTGTTTACCGTCATGATGATTGTTTACCGTCATGATTTGTGTTACCGTTAATGAGGATTTGTGTTACCGTAATTGATTTTGTTTTACCGTCATTGATGATTTGTGTTACCGTCATGATGATTTGTGTTACCGTAAGAGATTTGTGTTACCGTAATGATGATTTGTGTTACCGTAAATGAGGGTTTGTGTTAACCGTAATGAGGATTTTGTGTACGGTAATGATGATTGTGTTACCGTCATGATTTGTGTTACCGTAATGATTTGTGTTTACCGTTCATGATGATTGTGTTACCGCAATGATGATTTGTGTTACCGTAATGATGATTTGTGTTTACCGTAATTATTTTTACACTTTATGTCCACGATTTCTCATCAAACATCGTGATAATGATTTCTTATTAATGAAAACTTTTTCTTATGTTTCTCAATAAACATGAGGAGATAGAATAATTCTTGGCATCGTTGACGTCTCTTGAAAACATCATTGTCGATATACAAGCCCTTTCATTTCCGTTACGGTAATAACTCAATGGCCACAAAGCACTGAAATCGCGGGTGAAAAATCGGCTCAATGAGGTAATTCAGCGCTGCCTTCATCAAATAAAACCTGAAAACTACGTCCCATTTTCCACATTCGGACGTGAAAATTTAATCTTGTTCAAGAATTTTCTAATGTTACCACCTCCTGATTCTGTCAGTTTATTGAGAATGGCAGCCTCGGTTATCTGAGGGATGAATGAGCGTCATTTCGGATTGCTCGGCGGTGACGTTACGTATGACGTTTTCTGACATCGCAAGTGAAACGCACTTTTTTATATCCTCGTGCAGGATCTCTAAGTCTTACTCACGTGTTGTTCTTCATCTTCTTCTTTGTGGACTTTTTTGTTTCATCCCTAACCCTAAACCCTAACAGCTGGTTCATCGAAACTTCCTGAAACTTGCATATATATGTAAAATACCCTGTGCAGACAGTAACCATCCCAGATTTTGAAAATTCCTCCTAGAAAAAAAAGTTATGACGTCAAAATATCTCCGCTAATGGAAATCGCCGAAAAAAATAAAAATCTCGAAACTAGGCAAGCTTTTTGAATCTGTTTGCGGGAATCGAACAGGGCATTAGCAGAGATGAATTACCGCACATATGATACATCACTATGACGTCATATCAATTTTTATGACGTCATTCATATTTTTGACATTTTTTGTTTCACAAACCAGAGTTTTCATCGGATCTTCGTGAAACTTGCCACGTATATGTAGAAAGCCCACGCGCAGGCAGTAACCATCCGATTTTGGAAATGCTTCCGAGAAAAAAAAGTTGACGTCATAATATCGCCGCTTATGGAAATCGCCTATACCATTATCTCCGAAACTAGGCAAGGTGTTTGAACTTTGTTTGCGGGAATGAAGCCGGCATTAGCACAGAGAATTTATCGCAAACCTGATACATCACAATGACGTCATATTCGTTTTTATGACGTTATCATTAAGAGGATGAGGATCATAGCTCATTTGAGCTTGTTTAAAGTTTTTTTTGTTTATAACCGAGGCTTAATTATTCTCTTGTTAAAGTAAAAATGTGTTATTGAATAAACAAATAACCGAGCATAATGGATATAAGTGTGAGTTCTCCGATTGTATCAAAATAAAAATTACTGTGGTTGTCGCGTCTGTTGTTTCCATGGTTACTCAATGTTTCGCTTCGTTCGTTTTCCTGCTCGCTCCACAATAGGACGTGTTTCTCGCCGAAACTTCTGGGAAGCCATAAATAAGGACAACAAGGTGAATATATGTCATCGTTGTTCTTTTTATTCGTGATTTTAATGTTGATTTTGAACGGGAAAACGACTTCGTGAAATCTCTTCGTGAATTCTCTCACTCCTGAGGTACCTGTGTCGTGCACCATGTCGGCTAATATCAACGGACTCGGAAAGGAAGAAAGACAAGTTTTCCGTTCATCGAAATGAACATTTATGTGTGTGTCATGACAACAGAAAAATGACACAAAGGACGAAGTTATCATTATTTATAAACAACGTTCTAACATGGAGTTCGTGTTGTTCCTCCATTAAATAAATAAATAAATAAATAAATGTGCCCCGTCCTTGTTTGTGTGTGCGATGTTGTTGGATGTCTTGAAGTTGTAAAGTTATTTTGGCAAATCTGTTCTCATTTTCGTGTAATGTGGAAGTGGGATATTTAAATGTGACCGTGTTTTAGCAGCATTGTGTCCTGTACGGAATACTATTTGGAGGAGTGGGGGACAGGGGTGGGAGGAGGTTGAGTCAAAGTCATTGTTGTATATTGTTAAGATTGAAGTCTGTGAACGTTTTGAGTTTGCTTCTCAATCACTTCTTGTCCTCCTCAGTTCGGAAGTCAATATAAAGGCCTTCACAAGTAAACTTGGGGACTGAAATCTTTACTTCTTCCAATACATTTTCAATGGATAGTTCTCTGATTGATCCAAGTGGAGCTTCCACTGTATTGCTAGATCCAAATGTACTACTGTAGGATGACTTGTGAGCACATCGACTTAAAGTATCATTGATATTTAAATATATTTATTTGTATTTATATATAAATATATATATATATATATATATATGTATTTATTTTGCGATATCTCTCCTAGGATGGAACCTGTACAACTGTACGTGTGGCGGTACGAATCCGGCCACCGTTTTGTGAGAAGATGCCGCTGCAGCAGCAAAACTGTGTGCGTTTAGTTGAAGGACGCCAGCAGTTGATCATAGGCAAAGAAAAAGAAATCTATACATTCGATCATGCTTTTGGTCCCGATTTGACGCAAAAGGATGTTTTTGATACCTGCGTGCAACCGTTAGTTTCACGATTCATTGAAGGCTCCAACAGCACAGTCTTTGCTTATGGACAGACAGGATCTGGAAAGACGTTCACCATGGGAACAGATACTGCAGGTGAGTGGCTGGTACTGCACGCTTTCTTCACATCAACACAATTATCCTTGCTTCATTCACCTCCATCATACATGATTTTTTCCCTGGTTTTAACAGAAGCACTTGATGAAACATTTTACACAAGCAGTGGTCACGATAAAACCTTATTATTAATTAATAAAAAATAATTTTGTTTTGAATTCTATCAAAGATTTTTTTTTTTTGACAAAAACACATTGATGTAGATGGAATTTTACGACAAAAATAGTGTTTAAAATGTTATTTTCACAAGATCGCAAGTCACGGACAAGTTAAACTTTGTGCTCACAAGGAAATATATCAAATGGAATTTAATACAGGGCTGCATTTACTCATGTTGCCCCCATCAGCCGACATGTGACTTTTGTGATGATCGTGTCTGTGAGTATAATATGAATCTGTGTCAAATTTAATGATTCTCGCTGCTCCTCTTGTCAAGTTATTCTGCCGGCAAAGAGATAAACACACAGATGTATTGATCGCAAGATTCACAAGCCGAGCAGAGATAGGAAGCACATTGAAAGGGTAAGCAGGTACAAAGAGCTCAAGAGACTGGAGTTAAAATGGAGAGGCGCCCATCACTGGTCAGCATTCTATTCGCATTGACAGCAGCCGTCACTGTGAAGGAGAAACAGCTATCACTCCCCAGGGATATAAACTATTGTTACAATCCGCAGTGAATGAGAAGACTGCAGAGCATTGATAGTTGAGAGAAAAATTGAGGGACATTGGTGAATAATTTTTCGATCCTGATGTTTCATGCCATTCTTGGTAAAAAATCAAACTGGAATCCCCAAAATAGCAAATTCTCACACTGTATTGGAAACTAAAACTGTAAATCGTAAAAAGAGAATGAACATGGAAGAAATTTGTGATTTTTACATTCTGGGAAGATGCATGCAGAGAATTTGTTTCTTTAATCTTCTATAATATAAATTGTAAATAATCCTAAATCTGTGGAGTATTTACCCTTCTCTGCTGTTTGTGTTCACCCGATGTGTTCATCCTTTCTCCCATGGAGACTTAATATCTCGTAACAAGTCATCCCGCCGAGGCCTCTGGCATATATCCATGATTTTCAAGTGTCATCACGGTTTCGTGTTCATTTTGAACTTGCGACTGAGTTTGGCATGTTGTATTCTGTACTTCAGTAACTTTCGACTTTGTTTCGAATGGGAATATTGTAGTTGAAGAACTTGGGACTGTATGTCACATGACTCATCCCAAGCTGTCCCAACAATTTCATGTTCGGTGGGTTTAGTTGGTGGACCAGCCATTTAGATAGCATCAGTTTTCCTGATTGCTTTCTTCACTCATTGTCTACAGAACATGAGTAGGTATTCAAGAGTGTCATGAATTCACTACATTGTGTAAAGTTAAAATTTTGATTTTCTTGTTATTGTGATACAATTTTGATTCCACCCCCACTAATCCACCCCAAACTCACCTCCTTCAAATTCCCTGCTTTCCTTCCTGGATCAAAGGATCCATATAGGGGTTTTTGAGGACGGCGAGTTCAATAGTGTCATTTTCAACAACACCTGAGGTCATC
>CM068952.1:107919104-107932830 GCA_035128595.1 Eptatretus atami | reverse complement strand
GGTGACACGGATACGAGGAGATAACTGACACAAAGAGAACGACAGTGTATATTTGTGACATTTATGTTCTCCCCGAGCATTACAACGCGATGATGATTCAAGGATGGCACTCAGCATCATGCTGATGCCCTCCGTTTCATGGAATTTTCACAAAAACACGACTGATTAATTCAAGGGTTTGAATAATGTTCCTTTGGGAGAAGAATAATGTTAGTTAGTCAGCTTATCACTGAAATTTATTGTGAACAGTAGGGGTGTTTCGTGTATAAACTCAGATGTTGCTAAGCAGTGGGTCATTGAATTTTAATATATCCAAGTATTTGAATTCTGATTGTCCCTTCATGTATTTGAGAAAAATTCTGTAGTGATCAACATTTGCATTTAATCTCAATTTTAATTGCATATACTGTTTGTATGACAAACATTTTGATGCTGTCGTCATAGTTTTTTGTGTATTATGTCGCTGTTGTGTACGGACTTCCATTTATATGGATTGAATTACCACAAACTTAGTTGATAAACATTCACATTTCCACTGCATTGTTTGATTTTCTTTTGCTTTAGATATTCAATGCATGTTTTATGAGCTAATGTGGTATATCTCGGTGAAAGGCAAGAAATGTCCACAATTGTAGTATAATATAAGTCTGAAGCCAAAAGTTCAGATATGATCGCAAAGTTGGGATTGGTTCCAATGATAATAGAATATGCGGCTCTCAATCGTTGCTCATATTAAGAGTGACATGATATAGTGCAGGGATCTTGATCACGGAATATGTGCCTGCTAAACAGTGTATGATATATATTATATGTTATATATATATATATTATATTGTATAATTATATATTATATTAATATATATTACATATATTGTTAGGCTGTGGAATTCGCAAACCCATTGACAGGCCCTAGGTGAAATAATCTCAAGTACATTGGATAGTTACCCAACTTGTTTTAAGGGAATTCTTTGTGATTCATCGGGCTGCATGCTCTGAGATAGCCAGTTTTCTGTTCGTATCTTTATTTTACCAACACGTCTCAACGCAACCACCTTAACCACACGCAGCTATCGTACAACATGCCAACACCTCCAACCTAGACAACAAACAACAACGCCAACAGCCAACGACTTCACTTACAACTCGCTCCAATAATCGCATCATGCTTCCCAAACGGCACCATCATCAAGCACACCCAAACCGCACCCCCTTACATCTTCCTTCTACGGCCTTCCCGCACACATGTGACACTGAGGTCGGGCTGTCTTGGGCTCGCTTCAGCGATAGCACGAGCGCGAGTGAAATAAGCCGCCTTTCCGCAGGGAGAATTTGATAGGACGCGACACGCCCACTTCTGATCGATCCATTAGCAACGCGGAGCGGTTGGCCCCCGGCGGTTCTGTGTGAATCATATATGCAATTCTAGAGACAGGGAGATTACGCCCCGTTTCTCCAACCATTGGGCGGCGTTGGCTCCGTCCCCCGGTCATCCTGATCCGGAAATTTGCATTATTTTTTCTCCTGACCGGCCGCCTATAAAAGCCAGAAGCGGAAGTGCGAATCTGGCGGCTGTGGCGTGAGTCGATTGGTGCGAAGTTGATTTGTTTGTGAGAGCGCGTCGAGTCGGTGGCGAAGGAGCGAGTTGGTTTGCAGTCGGCTGGGGGTTGTAGGGAAAGCCAGGAGCTCGGTCGGCGGGAAGCGGCAGGTCGGGCGAGGTCGCGGTGGGGATCGTGTCGGGGCCCAGCTAGCCAGCCATTTCCTCAGGATCACAATCCCTTTCCCGCGCTGAGATAGTGGCAAAAGTGGGCCCCGTTCCACCATCCAAGCGGTGCCAACTGAACCGCGAGAGCACGAGTCGGGGCACGCGCGCAGCAATTTGCGGTGTTCACAGACGGCGGGTTGCCCCGGTTTTCTGCGCCTTTGGCCGCTCCTTCATGTAGCGAATTTGGCCACGCCCGTCTGCCCTTGGTCTTGAGAGTGGCCTTTTCTTTGCTTTCGAAATGGATGTTGGTGGCGCACGTTGTAAGTTAGAACTTATAAGTGTTGCGTGTGTGCGCGTAGCGTTGTAGCTCTGGTCATGCTTCTTTTGTTTCATGCTGATAATGTGCATTCTGGATGTTGACTGTTATATGGTGTGCGCTTTCGTGGCGGTAATGTGCTTTGTGTTGACTGTTTTCCGTTCGCTTCGTTTTCTTACTTGAATTCTCCATCTGCTTCAACGTAAAGGGTCAGTAAGTAGCTTAATAGCCGATAATTAATCCGGAACGTCGAGGCAACGTAACACCCGCGGTTTTTTTTCGATGTACGGACGGGCCGCCCAACCCCGGCTCAGCGTCCCGGAGTCGACCTGCGGCGAGGTGGATGTGCTTTCATCCCGCGTGGTACTTAGGCTAGGTACCCGGTTCTGGAAACCTATCCCACCCGAGGGTGACCGTTGGGTGTGGGAGGCGAAGACCTGACCTAGATGGGTTAGTCGGAGGGTCCGACAGAATTGAGTGTAGTGGGAGACGTGCGACGTTCCACCGAGTCGTGGGTAGCAGCGGGGTTCGTCTGTGTCCAGGAGGGATTCGAATACTGCGGTAAGCTATTTACGCCGGGAATACGGTTCAGGGTGAGAGGAGCACGATCTAAATTAGTAGGACCATATACATACGAAGATAGATGGCTTCAGCGAAGGGAGGGGGGTAGATGGATGTTAGACTGGATATGGGAATGATCATGATGGAAATTTGGTTGTCAGAACAACTAAAAGAACCAGAGCACGAATGGAGACGGAGAGGAGAGTGTTGACACTAAATACAAGTCAATTCTAGGCGTGAAACAGAACGAGAGCAATTCAGACTTGTCCGGAGTGGCTGAATAAGAGTGGGGGAATGTGCATGTGACTGAAAAAATGAACCAGGAATGGAAGAGAACAAAAACAAATGGAAAAAGAAATGATAGATTGAATGAAGAATGAATATGAAAAATGCGAAGGACATGAAGGAAGAAATGAAGAATCGGGTCACCGATTGCAGGGTGGAATTTGGGGTGAAATTTTGCAGGGGGCATGAAGGAACGGAGTGGTATGGAGGTTGGAGCCGAACCCGAGTAGCGGGCACACCACCAAAACCGTTGTCAGGCAACCAGTGATGGGGTGGAAAAAATCGTGGGACGTGGGGGAGAGAGTTGACGGTCTGACGGGAGAAGTGAACGGTGAGAGAGAAATATTGGTGGGGATGAGAGAATAAAAAGGGAAGGAGCGGATATCAGTGGAGCAAGGAGGTTGGTTGAAGAAGGTGACTAGTTGGCAGAGAAGGAAATTAAGGGCGTTAAATTGGGGGTTAAAGACCGAATTTGGTGTGGGAGGTAATTGGGGAGTGGCGGTTCGGAATCTCTCGCGACATCACGCAACTCGATTTTGCTGCTCACATCACACGACTTCGTAATCTAGCTCACACCGAGCGAGCAAACACGTCTATCTTGGCAGGCTTCACCTGAGGTCTACGGACAACTGTTCCGAAATCTCTCACCAACATCACACTGCGATTGCTCCTCATCTACGAAGGACACAAGTTTCGTGTTGATAACGTGGAGGAGCTTCTTCAGCGGAGGCCACAGCATTAATCGATGCGCAATCACCTTAGTCGTACTCGGAGCTCTCTTATCTTACAGCTCCGATCTGTCGACTAGTCCACCACTCGATCTCTCCAGATGCTACAGACACTGATCTGTTGTCGTGCATGCACGTACGTACGACGATCGCGCTGCCGATGTGTGCGATCTGAGAACGTTGGTCACTAGCGAAACAAGATGCGGTCCGACGATCTGCTTGTAGTGACACAGCTTAGGAGTTCGATCTCGACTCTATGTCCTGTAGCTGACACTCGGAATCGTGCTATCTGCCGCAAGTAGCCTTCGCCATTCACCCCGTGCGGATGTCAGTGTGGCAGAAAACACGACGACAGCGTTGCTCGATACTCTCGGAACACACGTTTCGACTTCACGGGATCTGCATTCAGGACAGCAAACATACACTACTTTCTATCGTGATACTAACACGGGCCGAGTGTGAAGGGAGTACACACACTCGATCTTCCTCGATGTGCGAGTACCAAGAGCAGCCATCGGGATAATGCTTCGTCAGCTCTGCGCATCGCCGTATCAAGGAATGCCCAGCTCGGGGTCCACGCAGCGTAACCACCTCCTACACACACACCCCCCACACAACATTCGGAATATTCGACGGCGAAGTGCCATTCTGAACTGTAACGTGACAACGATCAAGGATTGTTCGCTGGGAATTTTGCTCAACCTATGGAAGCAGACGCAACCACTCGATGCCTTCCCCTACTCGACACGAATTCATCTAAAGCTTGGACAAGTGGACGTACTCATCACACACACACGGATTGCGGCCACACCGTTAAAGATGCACATATCAACTGCGATGCTCGGTACGCGCGGGTCCTCCAATCCCCCCAGGACAGCGTGGCACCGTCGTCCGTGTGATGTACTAACTCACTCCCACAGCAGACAGCCGCCACACAGCGATGCCTCCCGTCCTTTGGGGCATTGACATGCTCCTCCCGGATCGCGACAACACAACACAGCCAAGCTGCTCGATCCTTGGACTTGGCCGCAATTTCCCGCGGAACTACGCACACTCGATCTCCTGCGACCAAAAGGTTACGGAAGGCTAGACGGACATTTGCGACTCGGTGGCTGTCTCTCCCTCGACGCAGCTTATGTTAAGCATCCCCAACCGGGCTACAGACACAGACAGCGATGCCTGTTTTCCGTTGGCGTGAGCCCTCCCTGAGTGGGAGAAGGTTTGCGTTCTCTGGTCTCAGTGGACACATCACGACTCGACGTGTAATCATTCGTCTGCCAAGTCACACACACACTCGATCTTCCACTACAGAACACTCTCGTCTGGGAATCCGGGGGAGGAGGGTAATCTCCTCTGCCCGTCAGATAGGCTACCAGATCATCCAAGAGGGATGAACGTAGAAATCCAGCTGAATGAAGCAACGGAGGTGTCAAAGTGCAAAGGCGAGCTGTGAGTTTTCCCCCTGCTGGTCACTAGCGCCGTAATTTGAAAAAAAAAATTAACAAAAGCAGTCTCGGCCTTCCGTACACATCGACGACGTGAAAGTCTCTCTCGCTGAGGAATCGTGCGGTGGATGAACCCCCCTTGGTCACAGAGCCAACAGACGATACCACTAGCTTAGGGGAGAGGTTTAGTTTAGTTCAGATCTCCGAACTTCATGAACAGGCACGGACACAGCTAATTGTCCTCATGATCGTCCGTCGGATACGCTCATCTTATCGATAGCGGGATCTCTAGGATGACGAAACATCTTTACGGATGGGAAAGGGATTCGTATGATTAGACAGTGACAGTGACAGACAGTGACCATGTGTAGTGGCCGGACGTAGCTAACGCTAGTAATGTTTAAAAGGAAATCGTTGCTCTGAAGGGAAGACGTGGTCTCTCCAGAGCACAGTTAGATTCGGGAATGTAGTACAGGCGATGGCACAGACGATCATCCTTCCCGTGGTAGTGAGTCTGTAGCGTCGTGCTGGAGACAACTGTTGTGAGTGACGTCGAAGCCCAGCGGTCTGTGTGTATGAGACGCCGTACCTATGCTGCAAACTGCATGTGACGCATGAAGTGGATCTGGAGCAGGGAGACGTGCCTCCCGCCCAAGGAGACCCCACAGACGGGAGTCAAGCATACTAAACATTCGATGTTATCCTGAGTGTCCTTTAGCTTAATTCACCCCAAAAACCTGTAGGTCGTATTTGTGGTTAGGTGGGGAGACTGACTTAGGCTCGATCTAAATACCTGACTATGCAGAGCTGAACCGGAGCCTGTTGACGGGATGGCAGCTGTCTCGCCTGAGACAAGAGTGAGATCAACTCCGCTCTCTGGAGCTATACCCCGTGGCCACCAGCGTCTCAGCTCAGCCGTCTCGACATAAGGCCCAAGGGCCCATGGAAGCACACGGGGCGTACTAGCGTAAGACACACGACACACACTTTCAGGTGAGTCTCTACGAGCGTGCGGGCCCCGTCATCGATGCGGCGGCCCGGGCCGACCCGAATCTAGCCGCCGTGGGCTGCTGTTGGTGGGCATCTCGGTGACTCTCGGAAGAGCGGCCCCGAGCGGAAGCACAGACCCGCCACTCCGTAGCGATTTCGGGGTCAGTCGCGCATGGATTGGCCACTCCCTCCCACAACAGTGTTTAGAGCTGGCTAAGGTCCGGTAAGCCAGCTGTAGTGACCGCAGAGTCCTCCTGGTGCACTTGTTTAGAGAATCGCCAGAGGTGTCGTGCTGCAGGGCCGCGTCCCCGCCTATCGGACCGGTGAGGCCACCGAAGGAAAAATTTCGGGAGCTCCGAGCTCCGAACTACATTTGCGCCGTACAGGACCCCACAAGCTCCGCACGGGATCTTGGTTTTTATATAACGATAGCAGCTTAGCGAGAGGGCGCTTGTTGAAAGCCCCCAGGTCGGTAGTATTTAAGTAGATCCAATGGTGGAGTGGACACATAGACTTAGAGATGATACCCACTCCCGCATCGCACATCCAATCTCCCCTGTTCCCTCTCGATGTTGGGCCCCATACGGACCCCACTTTAGCCGAGACTGTATATGAAAGATGCTGACAGTCTGGGCTCATGGAGAGGCCCATTCCTCGATCTTTACGAGATTTGCGAGAGTTCTCCACGACCTAGGCTACGCTATCCTCTCACCTAATCACACCCACCTCACAGGACGGGAAATTAGGGCTGTTGGGCAGTCTAGCCGTATACGAGACGAACATAGTCTTATCCGAATCCAGGACCCAGTTCTAAGGGCCGGTTGGACAATTTACACTAAGCGAGGGACAAGCTATCGATAAAATAACCCAACTCCACAAAAATAAGGGTGGTGGTTACTTAACACATTGGTACATCTTTACATCAGAGTATCTCTCAGCGAGTGCGACCGTTACATCAGCGACAGTGATCGCAAAAAGTCTGCGACCTTCGGTTGCGGAGCGAGCCGACACTAGGTACGTCAAGCCTCCGCCTTTCCGACGATCTCCTTAGGCCAGCCCCCACCATGCCAACTGCCCTCCACCAACTCCACACTATAGGCAGAAGGACCGCCCACTCATCAGGCAGCTGTGTTTTTGGCCTGCCTCGAGATCTTCGGCTCCACACACACACTCTCGTACCGGGATCTCTCTCACACACACTCGCCCTGACCTTGCTCTATGCAGCTTGTGTTTTCTGCAAGAGCCCTGTGACCAAATCACGGAACTCGGTCATCAACATCTTTGCCTCGAGCTCAGTGTTTGCCTGCTACCGATCACTTGTTCTGCAAGGCTGTGTTTTGCACTGCACCTCTACCATTTGGCCATTACTCTCTACTGCTCACCCACGAGCCCACACTCGAATGCGTCTTTCCACCTACCCCCACCACGTACTCTCCTATTCTCTGCCATTTGCTCCCTCACCCCCCTTCTCATTTCCAATGCGAATGGCACAGGGTCAACAGAAGAACAGGTCTTGCAAACTACATGCCTAGGAGATGCCCTTAGCCAGCGCATTACAGAGACGCTGCATTTCATTCGACCGGCCACTGCGCAATGTGTTCTGCTGCGTCAGATCATGCGCATGCTGCAGGCACTGCACCCTGTCCAGCACTCGCGCCAGTAGACTGCACTTTTGCCGTCAAGCCCCTCCAATCATGCCGCGACTTGTTCGCCCTGTCGCACCATTTAAAAGGGCAGAGGCCTAGGACTGCGTGAGGCGTCGATCTCTTTAGTAGAGCAGCTCCTGAGCCACCTATGACAGCCTGCCACCGCCATTCTTGCAGCCAGAGACTCGCATCTCGCGGAATCTCTCACACACCAGCCATCAGGCCTCCTAGCTAACTTGCTTTGCTATTTTGCTCAGAGCTTCCTCACTTAGAAATCCTGAGGCCAAACAGCGTCTGAGTGAGATCTACATATCATCCTGTTATATGCTATAGGGTTAAGCTAGCTACTGATACTTATGGAGTGTCAGTCCTGCATGCTGCTCTAAGCCGCCGGCAACTTCTGTATTTAAGCTCCGTTCCGTGTGACGTGGTCTGTCGTTCATACGTTAGTACTCAGCCCCATGCGTTTATTTATTTTGACACGACAATACCCCAAGACATGTCGCACTCAGTGATCCGAAAGTCGCTTAAATCTATACTAGCGAGAACTAACATCTATGATGATGCACATGGAAATTGACGAGAACGGGACGAGTCTGTAAAAAAGGCGACAAGGCACTCGAATCTGTCGGTTGTTGTCTACGGGCATCGTGAAAATTCCGCAAACACCACACGAGGGCCGTAGGTGAGATATTCTCTAAACACTAGTACATGGATTAGTTAGCACAAACCTCCTCCGTTGCTTTAGAGGGGCAATTTACGGATCATTCGTGGCTGCGCGCTACTATGAGACGATAGCGTATTTTTGTCTGTTCTATCTTCATCTTCATATGACCAAGCCTACGTCTCAACGACAACCACCTTAACCACCCACGCAGCCATCGTCACCAACTGCAACCTACGCTCCCTCCTCACTACCCGAACAACAACAAACAACGCCAAACAGCCCGCCTCACCTACACTCGAATCTGCATTCCCCATCGCTCCCACAATCATCGCATACCATGCCATACAGATTCCCAAACACCAGCGCACTCCAGCATGATCACTACCCAAAGCATCCACCAAAAAACCCTCCACACACCCTCACCTCTTCCTTCTAACGGCCATTCACCCAGCAACCACCCTTAAAACACTGAGTATCGTCGGGCTGGTCTTGGGCTCGCTTCTGCAGCTGATCTATGCCACAACCGCAAGACCGCCGAGTCGCAACATCTTACGTCGCCTTTTTTCGCTCAGTGAGGAGAACAACATCTCGAGCATCAACAAACTCCGAGAACCTCTCTACCCGCCCACCAACCTTTGATCCGTCCAATATAGCACAGACCCGAGGCCCACGACTTTGCAGCCCCGTCCATCTCCATGCGCTCATCTGCTACTTACGATGGAAACATCATCATTCATGCACTAGTAATTCTCTAGTCAACTCAACGGGACAAGCAACTTCACGCTACCCGAGTCCTCCACTCCTCACTATTCCACACACTCAGGAGTTTCCGTCCCCTCTCCCCTACAGACACTCGATCCTCTCACACACAGCTTCATCTGACATCCAGAATTTTTGCTCTATGTTTGTCTACCCTCATGCTGCTGGCTCACTCCTAGAAGACACACTGATCCTGCCCTCACCACCTATAACACTTGACAGCGAGCGCATAGCGCGATATCGTCTCCGATGCCAGAACGATCACTCGGACCAGTCCACGTCGTACGAAGCTTCTTTCGGGAGGTCTACCAAGGAGGCTTGCAACGTTTGGTCGAGGCGGGAATGCTCATAGTCGGTCAAACGGCACCTCAGTTTAGTGAGTTTCATGCAGTCGGCTGAGACAAATTCGTGTGCGAAGGGATCTCCAAGGAGCCCGGAGTTGCGAGCAAGCGGAAACCGCGAGGTCCAGGCGATCCGAGTCGCGATCTTGGTATAGGACTCCGCTCAGCCGCGGACCCACAGCCAGCCGAGCCATTCTCCTTCCCCCAGCCACGCATCAACAATTCCCCTATTCTGCCCCGCCTGAGATAGCATGTAAGATGGGCCCCGTTCACCACCCACTCCAAGCGGTGCCAAAAACTCCGAAGGAGACACGACATTCGGATCTTCGCTCATCTCAGAGCACCCGCACCGCGCGCAGCCACATGTTTGCGGTTCGTCACAGAGACCAGCGGGCTTAGACCCCCCACGGTCTCGCGGTGCCTGCAGCTCTCCTTCAGGTCGACTGCCGTACAACTTTGGCCTTGGCCACCAGATCATTGCCCCTTAGTCCTAAGTCGTTGGCCTTTCTTTGCTTTCGAATAGAATCTCGTTCCAGTCTAGCGCGCGTACTTAAAGATAGTACTATAAAGTGTTGGCAGTGTAGGTGCGTCCTAGTTCTCCCAAGTAGCTTTTCAGTACCTCTAGCGTCGACATCCTCGTATTCTCTTTTTTCACTGCTGATATATTGCTGCTTCTGATGTTTGTCACTGTATCGAATGTGTGCTTTCCTGGGTCTCTCAACTGCTGCGTAATAATCTAGCTTGAATGCTCCACCTTGAATCTGCTTGATCCGTTTCCGCCTCTTCGTCTTCTTGTTTTTCAAATTGGAAAATCCTACCCACCAATCACTCGCTTCTCTTCGGAGATTTCTCCTTTCGTAGCTGTGTATTCTAATACGCGCCCCTGAATAATTAACCGGACCGTCACCAGGAGGCCCGAACCAGTAATAACAACCCCGCCGTGTATCCCCTCACATCAGCTCGAGCGAGTGCTTTCGCCCCTCACAATGGCCGCACGGCTCGACGTACCCCCGGAAAGCTACACCGCCCTTCGTCTCGGGGCCCGTAAGTCCATTCACGGTTTAACCTCGCCCGGTGACCGGTAACTTAGGTACGCGTCGCTAGGCCTTTGTACAGAGCGAAACAAACACACTATCCCCACGGGGCTGGCCGTCAACTTTCGGTCTCGATCGCTCTCCCGGTGAGGCACCGATAAAAAAGGACACCACCCACACTCGATAGTCGATCTCTCACACAAAACCACACACACTTCGATCTCTCACGTGAACACTAACCTACCGGCCTGTTTAGCTCGAGAGGAGTCAGTCGACAATCAATCGTCTCCCGCATCCCGAGTGGGCCCCCGCACAGCCTGCCCAGCGATATCGAGCTCACTCAGGTCCCCGTTTCGCACGGCGGCCGGGCGCGAATTTGCAAGATAAATATAATCTATAACATAATCATAAACTACTAGTACATACACTATTCATTCCTATTATCACTATATATCTCACTAAACTACTATATAGTCATACATATAATGTCAAAGCTGACCCTCCACCGTTCGTTTTCTTGAAATTCGGTCGATTAGGTTGGCTCGTTGCCCGTTCACAACTCACCAACCTGATAATGATTTCACTTATACCACAATTGCTCGCAACAAGCAACTTAAGTCAATAAGAACACCTAACAAATATCTCGCAGCTAGATATCGAACTACCTTTCTAACCTATACTTGCTACACCATTTGTCACAGACATATACATCCGACCAGGATGTCAGCTGTGTATGCACACACACAGCACGAACCCACTAACATTGCAGCCGGCCCACCGCCCACACACCCCAGCTTACCACAGCTCCCTCCCGATGAGCCACAATCATACTCCGTTTCTCACGTTAATACCCCTTTTGACTGCAGACACATCGATCTCTCACACACAACAGTGTCACTCATGTCTCTCGAACTGCGTACGCCCTCCTAAGACCACCCTGTAGAAATGCACATCCGGAACGGACACTGCGAATGCGCATAAAACGTAACCGTACCCCACCGACACCTAACCTTGGCGTCGTTATTCCCGAGCGTGGTCAATTTTCGTTTCATCCTTCAACTCAGCAGGCTCTTGCTACCTATCACTGAAAACGCACGATTTGAAGACGTTTGTTCAGGACTAATAAAACAGTTTGACAGTAATCAACGCCGATAGTCCACGAATACTCTTAGTTCAAGGTTCCACACACTTCGGCCTATCAATGTGACTTGCTCCTCTTGGTGAAAGCCCATTCTTTGACGCCTATAAGTGGGGCACACTATGACAATCACACAACAACTTACAGAACTATTATCCAAGGTTCGCGACGTATTGCGCTATCTCCTACCCAACATGCCATTCTCGTCATATCTCTATATTCAGTCGTATCTTACCTAAATAAGTTAATAATTTCAGTCCCTCGCCGCATCGAACGAGACCAATTCACTGCCGCCTTCCCCATACCATTCCCTCCCCTTTCTACACTAGGTCTCAACCTCGCCTAACGTCATCAATTCCGTACACGAGAGCACATACGCGATAGTTCAAGTATGTGCGTAATTTTCTACAACCAGATTCTGAACCGCTTACAACGTTACACACAGAACCGCCTCACAAAGCTTGTAAATAAATAAATTTGGCTTGGGGTGAGATGCAACATCGCTCATGATATAAAGGAACAGGTGATATTGTTACGAATTTGGAAGTTTACTGCACTCAACATTCAGTAGTCCCGAGAGAACAGTTATATCGGTAAGTGCGTGTTTCTAGTTAGGGTCCCATCCCCCATGTCTGACGGGAATGCCATGTCATCATGTGTGCGCTGCGGGTTTCTTTTATAGTCAGGTCTTGGTTTTTTTTTAATATCTCGAAGCCGACAATGCCAACAAATCTCCTTCGCTCATCGCCTCAGCTCTGACTCCACCCATTGTCCAATCAGGAAGCTCTTCACCTCAGGCTGGCTCCGCCTTAGCCAGATGGAGTGTTTCGGCCCCGGCCAATCGGGAGGCCGTCACGAGTCATCCGAGAACGGACCGTCCAATCAGGAGGCGAGGGGGAGAAAAGAAATCCCTCCCTCTTGAAGAGGAAGAAGTGGTTGTGCTGGGACGAGCGCCGGAGAGAGACGGTTTGCTCGTAGCGGGAGCGTTGGCCAGTTCGAGTAATCGTGGCGTTTTGCCAAGCAACGAGGATCGTGTGTGAGACGTTCCTGGTGGGAGAGACATTCTCAGTCCAGGCATTTCCCAACTGGCATCCAATGCCAGTGAGTGGTTGCCGACGAGGGCCCTGCAGACGTCGTGGTCGTGGACTTCGGTCGTGGGTTCGAGTCCACCGTGGTGATTCGAGTCGGTGTGACCGCACGAGGCTGGGCAGGTACCCGGGCCGGCTCTACCGACTGAAGACCCATAGGGTCCATTTTCTTTTTGGGTGGTAGTTGTGTTGTGTGTGTGTGTGGTGTTGTGTGTGTGTGTGTGTCTGTGTGTGTCTGTGCTGTTGTTCTTGTGTGTGGGCCGCTCTGTAAGGAGGAATTGAATAAGTGCTTTCACTGTACATTTTAACCTCCGCATCGAAGATCGGAGGTACTGTTTTCACCCCTTTCTGTTTTTTGTGAACAGTATTATGGAAAAACTCTCGACGGATTTCGACGAAACTTGGTGGGGGATTAGGTATGGTCAAGGATCATGCCATTAGATTTTGGACTGGTCCAAAATCCAATATGGCCGCTATGGCGGCCATTTGAAAATATTTGAAAATTTTTTTTGCATTTCTACATGTTTTAAGTGATTTCAACCCCCCCCCCCAAAAAAAATTGTTAGAGAAAAAAAAATTTGCAACTTTTTTTTCAACAAAATTTCGATTTTTTTTTTGCATTTTCTACATGTTATAAGTGATTTCCAACCAAAAACATGCAAAATTATAATTGCGGCTGATTTTGGAATTCAGGTGGATATACCCACGTAAAATCATTTCTGTCTCAAGGAATCTATTATGACGAATGAATTGAGTATGTAAAAGTAAAAGGAAAGTTGCAAACTATAACTCTGTGAGCACTGTTGACGTCAAATTGAATGAATAGGATATCAGGTTCACTTGAGTGACTAGTCAGTATTGGCGGCGGAGGTTTTGCACTCTACCGAGTGCTCCCCCTCTAGTTTGCCTTGCTTTAGTCAGTTTAATTCTGCTCTATGTTTTCCCTTTCCCTATTGTAAATAAATTTCCCAATTGTTAAATGTATCAGCTCGTTTCTGTGTTTTCCTCATTGGTTTAACACGGTGC
>CM068952.1:107883596-107895637 GCA_035128595.1 Eptatretus atami | reverse complement strand
TGGATTCACTTTCTCATTTCATGGTTAAGGATTCCTTCACATTTGCAGAATCAATTGGAGCTAAAACACCAACAAGTGAGCACAACATCACGGCATTCTTTGATATTGTTACGGCTGTGGAAATTCGCAAACCACCATTCAGGACCCGTAGGTGAGATATCTCTTAAGCAGAGAGAGTACACACGTAAATCACGGGCGAATTTCGAGTTGGCGTAGCATTATGTAGGAATCGGATGAAAAAAAAACGTAAATATTATATTTTGGATAAGAAACAGATAATTTTCTCTGCCTTTTTAAACAGGCTCATATGTGACAGGAAAGAAAAAACAACACATTTTGAGAGCAGTCCGATGTTATAAATTACGAAGAAAACACAGACGAGTTCAGTCAAAGAAGCCAGCACTTGTTAATGAAAAATAATCGGTAAAAATGAATCTATTTCTTTGAACTTTTGAAAAATAATCACTTTAAACATAAAAGAAACAATAATTATTACTTCGATCCTCACGAAACACCAAAAATCTAGCGTTGGTTAAAATGAAGAATTATCAGACAATGCGAGTCACCCTCGTTCGGTCGGCGTCCCGACGCTGGTTGACGTTATGGCTCTCGCAAAGACCGCACACGAAGACAAACGCTGCGCTGGCGGCGAAGGAATGTGCTGGTGACACCTTGCAAGTGACTATTATATCATCATCAGGGAAGTTTGCAAGACGGCAAGATTTTCTAATGCTGCGTTATTTGCGTCCGACGAGAGATGATGATTCGTATATAAGGGGACTGAAACGAAATCAAGATGGGATTTACTTGCGGTCCGAATTTAGTTTTGATTCACAAGTTTTGAATCTATATTTCTGCGCGTTAAACCTGTCATATTTCAAGAAATTAAGGGAGATTTGGAATAAAATAAAGAGAACATATCAACACTGGACTCCTTATTTTCTCGATGCAGTGGACACGAAGCGGTTATGTACGAATCCATTATTTTCATCATGATAGGGTAGATGCGAAAACCGAATAGGGAGACAGAACATCATCAAACATAAAGGCATAAACAAAGTTCACATTCTGAGTCACCACACCAATTATAAAGGTGAACAAATCCTCTGTGCTCTGCTAACAAGGAAATCTTGATCAAGGCGATTTTTGTTCTCGTGGAGCTGTAGGATCCACGAGTATACTGGCCTGTGAAAGTGGGCTTCGGTAGACGATGTTGTGAACCAGGTTGGATCATCAACCAAACGTCCAAAAACGGTAACGTGTTTTGAAAAAACGATTTCCCCAGCCCTTCCCCGTGGTAAACTTCAGCGCTGATGGAGAGTGTTGAGCCATGCCTAGAAATTGTCACATCCCGTCCCGCGACTCAAACAAAGAAAAATGTCATCAACAACGGATACATATTTGGATGGGCGGATCGACCCCTTGCCGACGCAGTCAGTTCGTCTGCATTTCATGATGGCCTAAAAGATATTTGCAAGAGCGGGCTAATGGAAACCTGGTCACACCATCCGTATGAACCAGACTCCTATAGGAAGGACTGGAACTCACGATCTCCGGTTTGTAACTTGAGTTCTGAAGGATTAACTTGAGTCCGGGGCAAAATGGCTTCTCGAGGATAGAGACAGATCTCGGGATCCCATATTGGGGTTTTGAGACGGCGAGTTCAATAGTGTCATTTTCAACACCACCTGAGGTCATCTTCAAGTCAAAAGGCATATTTCAAGGTCAAATTATGAATTTTGTGATTTTTTTGCCGTTTTCTGTGTCTAACTCATAGAGGAAAACTTTTGTAAAGTCTTGACAAACTGAACATTGTGCACCTAACTGCACCTACTTGCTGATTCTATCTGTTTACGTAGATGTAAATGTTTTGTTTGTTTCTTTTCAAAACCTGTCCAGCTGGTGATCCCACAGGATCTGTGTGTTTCCTGCTTTGGTGCGAATAAGTCACGTCGTATGCAGCTTCTGTTTGGTTGTAGAGAACTATGATGGCAGGAGCTTAATGTAAGGTCATATCCTTCCAAAAGATCTGAGGAGAGGGAGAGAATGGATATTGGCATTGCCAATGAGAACGAAAGCTTGAGGTGCTTAAAGGAGATAAATATATTTGTGAAGACATTTCAATTGTGATTGGTGTCAGTTAGGGGTGGCAAAGACCCAAAGAACCCATCATTATTTCCTGGAGTACCGAAATCAGCTTTGAGCAGGGACCTCAGCCCACGCCAACGCATAAGCTTCTACGTAGAATGCAGAGCTTAAGAGATGCAGGCATAGCTGATGAGGCTTGCAGACAATATCCAGATTCGACCACTCTGTGATAAAATAGCGTCTATTTCCTGGCTTTAACGTCATAAAGACCAGGAAAACTTTACCTATCAGAACTGTGCCTACTCGGACAAACTGTCCAGCAGTTCTTTCATTCCAACACAGTTCCACTCACGTTTTGGATTTCTATTCTGATAAAGTTGAGAAAGATGGCATTGAGGTGCCCAATACGACTTTTTCCTTTGCGAAGAACAGCCGCTCTCAAAATGGCCCCAGATTAGATCCATACGACCAGTAAACATCTATGAATGCACAAGCAAGGAATTCTTCAGCTTGTAATAAGCAGCTCTGTTGGAGACTGAGGACACGAAGCTTACCTCATTTCAACCTTCTCTGTCGGCAGCTGATCTTCTGGCAAGAGAAGATTGCTACGTTCTTCCTGCTATATTTGCAGATGAAGCCTTGGAAAAGTTTTTCGGATCCAAGCCAGGCAAAGAAGCGGTGGAAACTTTACATTGACGGAGTTTTTTTGACATTATGCTGCAGCCTACAATTGTAAATTTGCAAACACTCAATTAAGCATGACTTATGCCCGAATCTAGTTTTCGTGGTGATTGATTGCGCAAGAAACTTACTTCATAAATCAGAATGAGCGAAGTCAAACTCAATTGACGAGATTACTTGCCTCAGACAACTCAGGACTCTTGGGTCTGACGATGCCCTTAGCATAAAGTAGTATTTGGCCGGACACTTGTTCAAAATATGGGATAGCACAGTATGGAAGGAGATCATTGAATGATGAAGATGGTACGAGGTGTCATCTGCGTTTCTAGATAATTTGAATAGAGGTGGACATGAGTGTGCCGACTATGTCAAACCCGTCTTTTTTGTACATATGCCTATCATTTGTATGACAAACTAAAATGCGTGCCGATTTCATTTTGGCTGACTGTTATCTCTGTAGAGTGCACCTTTAGCTAGTAGTAGCTGCATGTACTACTTTAGCTAACATTTCTATTGAAAGCTCAATGTCTCAATTTAGTGCAAAGAAAAACTTTGGGGATGCATCAGGAGGCAAGAAAGCTCTCCAACTATGATAGACTAGACTAGTTGTAATAGCACTAGTGTGTGACATAAATATAATGTTTTATTGTAATCGATATATGACAATAAACATCAAAGTTGACAGCTCTATCACACTTGCATCTATTACAATCAGCATCTCTCACCATTTATGATTAGACACAAAAAAACGGGCAAAAATACCAAATTCAGTAATTTGAAAACTTGAATATGACCTTCTTGACCTGAAGATGACTCAGGTGGCTGTTGAAAATGACACTATTGAAACTTCGCCGTCCTCAAAAACCCCTATTTGGACCGAGATCGTGTCTCTATGCCTTTAGAAGTCATTTTAGCCCTGGACTCAAGTTAATCCTTCAGACCAAGTTACAACAGCCGAGCATGGGAGGTTCCAGTCTTCTCTATAGAGTCTATGGTTTGAACATACATCATGTTGTTGAAACTCGAATTCCACTCCCTTGTTTGCTGTGTTCATTAATTCAACGAAGTACGTGTTCCGGATATCGGTTGTTTCCAGATCGGTGTGACAACAGCAACGTGCGCATATCTAATGTCTCGTCATGGGTACATTTCCCCCATGAACAAGCTTTTAATATTGTGCGAATTCCGCACCCGCCGGGTGCGAACGGCAGTGACTCGAATCGCGGCACGTCGCCCACAGGACGGACCATTCTGTCGTGACCCTCGCTGGACTAACCGCCGGGAAGTAGTAGGGTGGGTCCTTTAGGCTCCCCACGATCGTGCCAATCGGCCACCCGCGTGGGTAGGGTTGTTCGCAAACTCGACCTACCTAAGTACCCACGCGATGGTAACAGGCGATTGCACCTTTCGCCGGCAAGTCGACTCCGGAACGAGCCGTTGGGCGCCCGTTCCGTACTATCGGATAACCGACGGTGTTATCGTCGACCATCGCTGTTTCAGATTAATTCCCGGGCGTATTAAGCCAGCTACAAACCTTTAAACTGAAGCAGGATGGAGGTCAATGGAGAAAAGAAAAAGCGAAACGGGCACAGTGTCACAAGCGAATGCACATTTATTTACACGACAATGCGGAGAGCACACATATCAGTACAGTCAAAATGGCACATATAGTCAACCAAACAAAAGCAACGAATCGACGCGAGATTTACTTACCGGACTACGCGACACACGGCAACACTTATAAGTTCTACTTAGAGACGGCACACAACACATTACACCAAAGAACAAGGAAAGAAGCCACCCCTCATAGACACAGGGGCAGACGGGCCCGTGGGCTTTATGGCGTGGGACTTGGCAAACCGACGAGTCCCACGAACCCGTGCAGGTTACCTGCACCCTCGCGTGCGATGGTGGCCGAAGCTCTCTGCCGGCGCTCACTTGTACGAACGCGCAGGTTCACGCGACACAGCTTGGCAGAGCGGCGCCTCAGTCCGCGTCCCCTCGCGACGTCCGTGACTCTCCAGCGATGCAGCTCCAACGAGCGGGGTGTCGCTCTACGGGACCGCTTCTTGAGAGCCGCAGAGCGGCAGAAGAACCAATGACACCGCCGACCTAACACTGACCCACGACCGTGCCTGACTGACGCTCTCTCCAGTCCTTTTTTAGTGGCGCTCGTGCGCCTTTTTATTTCCCCGGCACCCACCCCTCCTCGCGTTCATCTTTTTCGCAGGGGTGGGAACTCCCCAAGATCGGGCGGTGATTTTGAAATTCCAACTAAATATGTTTACCAGGGAAATCGGTGTGTGGGAGTTGTTGTGTCCTTTTGTTCGTTTTGGAGTTATGTTGACGGTTGTCGTGGCGGAGTTGGTGAGGATGGCGTGGTTTTGAGCGCAGGTGTGGTTTGTTGAAACGAGTTGTGGATTGGTGGTTTGTTGTGTGTGGCTGGTTTGTAGACGTGGTTGGTTCAAATAAAGATAGAAAATCGAAAAACGCTACTCAATAGGATCGCTTAGCTCCTGAATTGAATCATATAAATTCCCTTATACAATGGTTTGGGGCTAACTACTTATCATGTACTTAAGAGATATCTTCACCTCGGGCGAATGGTGGTTGCCGAATTTCCACAGCCGTAACACTACCCCCTCCCCTTTTTACAGACTCGTCGAGTCGTCAAATTCTCGTTGCCATTCATGTGCTAGTTCTCCCCTAGTACGTTTACCTTCGGATCCCACTGAGTGCGACATTTCATGGTATTCGTGTCCCAAAATAAATAACCTGAAGGGCTGAGTAACTAACTAAACAAACCCAGTCACACGGACGACTCAAATAAATGCCCGGCGCTAGAGAGACATGCAGGGGGCGCACGCATATTTACAGTACATCTTATCCTTAACTTACAAATTTTAACTAACATGGCCAGGATCCAATGGACTTGTAAAGAGAAAAGCAGTTAGCAGGGAGCCAGGCTGCTCGCATGCAGTCTCTTGGCTCAAACAATTGCGGTGACATGGGGGGGGGGGAACGTGCGGACTGCTCACACGCAAGTCCTAGGCTCCCCCTTTTCAAATGAACACAGTGAACAACAGCGCATGGGCTGCGCAAAGCAGTCTCCTGGCCGCTGCCTACAGGGCAGTCCTGCAGCATGCGCGACGATCTGACGCAGCAACACGTTGCACGGGCCGCCAACTGCGTCCGTGATGCGGCTGCCTAAGGGCAGTCCTGCAGCTTGCAAACTGTTTGCGACATCCGGCGCACATGAATGACACAAGGGGGGGCAAAGCAATATTGAACGGGCAAACGCAGATCGGGGCAGGCATGGCTGGCAAAGGCAGCAGGCAAACACAGCCCGCAAACAAGGCGTTGCAGGCAACACAGCGGCAGACGAACTGACGGCACAGGCCCTTGCAGTAAAAACAGCAGGCAAGATGGAACTGGCCGGCACAGGCCTTGAAGCCCAGCAGCTGCAGCCGATCTGGCCGGTAACACGGCTTTTCGCAGCAAACCAACAGCTGCCGATGAGTGGCCGGCCTTTGCTTGCAGTGGAGGTTGGTGGAGGGAGTGCGTGGTGGTGCTGGCCACTCAGAGGGCGGGCTCGGATCTGCCTACTGTCTCCCTCTCACCTATCGCCTTTGGCCTGTCACTGTACATACCCACTCCCTTAATTTGGAAGGAAAAACCAATTTAGCCCAACTTATTTTTATCTTGCCCAAACGAAGTTTTTGCAGATATGTTTAGTCGTCTGTAGTTTTTATTTTTTTATTTTTTTTTTTTTGTTGTCTGTCCATCACGAAAAAAAAATGCTGCAGAGCACAGTTTTCATGGAAATTTTGTAACTTCGGCAATATCAGAGGCCTATGGAGGTCCCTTTTCAGCGCATAAAATTTTGAAAGGTCCAAGGTCACTTTGTCGCAATCAGGGTAATCGACAAAACTTTATTTTTTGAGTAATTTGATCGGATGTCTTTCAAACTTCATGGAATATAGTTTCATGGATCTGGCGCACATGCTGATTACTTATTTGGTGTCGATTGGCTTGCCTTCATGTGTTTTTATTGTTTGTTTGTTTGTTTTTCTTTTGTCGTAATCGTATTAAATCACTCTGCAGGCCAGTTTTCATTGGAAATTTTTTGTACCACAGAGGCCCTAAAGAGGTCCTTTCAGCGCATAAAATTTGCAAGTCACAGGTTAAGGTCAAGGTCACTTTTGTCGCAATCAGGGAGTCGACGAAACCCTTATTTTTTGTACATTTTGATCGGTGTCTTCAAAACTTCATCGGAATATAGTTCATTGCGTCTGCACTCAGCTGATAATTTTTGGGGCACTGGCTTGACCTCATGGTTAGCGCCTGAGGTCAAACATATTTGACCCCAGTCAAATTTTCAGTTTAGGAACCATATCGTGTAGTACCACAATTGAACACCTCGAGACGTGCTTTCTAGATATATCAAGCTTGAGACATTTGACGTCATTTGGTGACGTTATGAGGCAACGCAATATTTTTCATGTACTCTGTAGAACGTTCTCATCGGAATCTCTCGTAGGCAAGATATTCCTCAAGGAGTCGCTCCTGGGGATAGCAGCTCTGTTCACTCAGTGTGACCTTAAAGAAGTCACACGTGGTCACCTTTTGCAAAGATACGGGTCACCCTGAAGGTGACATTGGTTTAGTTTTGTTTTTTTTTTTCATCCTTACTTCCCCACTATATTCATCCCTAACCCCTTTACTGTCTTTGTTCGGCTAACCTATCGTCCCCTGACCTACTCCAACCTACGTTCCCTTCCGGAGGGAATGAGGGAAAGCTAGCGTCCTGTGTCGAGGCCACAACGAAGCCTCAGATGGTCCTCCCAGACTCAGCGATCTTCACCCAAAGTGGGTCAGCGGCCCACAACGAGAGCGAAGGATGATGGTGCGGAGGGTCACTTCCTATCTACCCAAATAACATTAACTTAACTACCCGGGCTTCAACAAGCGCCTCCGCTTACACTATGGTTCTAAACCCAGATTCCCGTCGCCTGTGTTGGTGTCCTCACAATTTGGCGCCTCGCCCCAATTTTCTTTCGTGCCCGTTGCACGGTCTCATGGCTGGGACGCGTGGCTCCTTGGCGCACACCTCTGCAGATCTCCGACGATGGCACCCCGGGCACTACACTGCCTCCGAGCTACAGCTCCTAGACACCGGGGAGTGCCCCATGGCACTCCCCTGAAACGCTCACGTGCAGGCTGGCTTCCCGGCCCCTTCGAGGGTACCCGTGCCCACACACTGCCACGCGGCTCAATGGCGCTCCGGGCCCCGATCACGTGGGGCACGCCCCACTAAGCTATCCGGCCCCCATGGGCCCTTGGCCTACCACGCCGACTAGCCCGGTGCCGGGGTACCCACTCAGCGATACTCACCTTTCGCAGCCACGTCCAGCCCGTCAACAGGGCTCCTGCACCCTCCAAACGGTTTCGAGCCTACTCCCCACAACAACAAAACGACCTCCTTTTGTCAATTTGCTACCCCACTAACTCATTTACACTGACGGGTCCTTGGCGGAATCACTCCCGCCCAATCACTCATGGCACCATGCATTCCATTCGCTCCACTCACACAGACCGCTGCCTCACTCACTCACAAGCACATGTTTCCACTTCACAACTCACGCGCTGACTCAGCCATCCTGCTCACTACATCCCTAACTAACCTCGTGCTCCCACGTCCCCCTTAAGCTATAGCACGTTCCTTTAACACTGCATAGCTAGCTACGTCCCCGCTACACATCCACAGTCTGTCACTGTCTCAAATATCAATATCCATTTCCCAACCTAAATCTCATCTAAATCCCTCTTAATCCTTCCACGGACTCCACGAGGACTTACCCCTGCCCCATGAACCGTCTAGAAGCTAAGCTTAACCTCCCAATAGTTGTGTCTGTGCCTGGCCAAGGGGATCTTCCACCCCTTGCCCAGGAATCTTCACCGAAAGCGGCTTGCTTTTCCTTTTTTTTTTTCCCCCGCGCAGCACAGCACGGCAACTCGCAACTGCACACCAGCGCGGCAATTCACAGCCGCGCACCTGTGCGTGACGTCAGCAGTGTTCCTCTCGTCCTCTTGGACGATACCATCCGGCAGGATTCACCCTCCTGCCGGATTCCAACCATACACGCAGCCATGACGTCACCCGGCGCAAAAAAAAACCACAAGCCCCGCGTCTCGAGGGTCCCACGCGAACACAATGTGCTCTGCCGTTGGAGCTTAACACACACACCCCGTGGAGAACCATCCGGTCCGAATCATAATCCTGCCTAAACTTTGTCCGCGCGGATCGGCAACATTCACCGCGCTCGTTCCGGACCGGGCTTCACTCCCGCAAGCGAGCACGTGCGGCCTCGTGCGTGCACAGGCACGACCTCGCGCTCGCTGCTGGATGAACCGGCGCGGTGCTCAAAACAGCTACGCCGCTACTCGCGTTAGTCTCCTGTCGCCGTCGTCGTCCATCCACTCACGCCACTGCGTGTCACGACGCTCAGACACCACTCCATCACACTCACATTCACACCGGAGACGCGCTGCATGCTCACGCATGCCGACCAACATCTCCCTTACACACGCTGTTCCTCTCCTTACACTCGGCCGCTCACTTACTCGGCCTTTCACTCACTCCCGTGGTTTGTTCCACGCACGGCGTGCTGGGAGGCACGCACTTCGGCTCACTCGCAAACACACCACTCACACCGGGGCACTCACACACGGGGCGCACTCACACCTTGCACCACACACCCGGGACAACCACACACCCGGAACCAACACGCTGTGGGATTCGTGCCACCACAAGGGGTTCCGGGCCTCCATACCCCCAAGCTCTCCGTGCACCGTCTACAGCACTCATCCCTCGACCTCGCGCGACACGACTGAACCCCACCCGTCGTGACCAGCTCGAGGGAGAATAGCGTCTCCCTCTGTTCCCGAAGGAGGCCATCCAACTGCTCGCACCGGTCCCACACGTTCCCCGAGCTCCCTCATCGTCCTCCACTAACTCAATGTGTGTGTGTTCGTCACTAACCCCGTGCAATTCACCCTCTATCTCCGTGTCTCAACTATTATTCTTTTTCTTTTTCCGTCGTCACCTCGTGTCTCGTCTCACACGTTTCGGTCACCCCATTTAGTTTTTCCTCTCGGTCACGTCACTTTCTCTGTCACGACCCTCGCCCAACACGTCCCCGAATTAATTTGTCCTCACCGCCTCCCTTGCGGGCCTGAGAACCGTGCACCCCTCCAGCTTGTTCGCTCCCACACGTGCGTCGCCATTTGCGCTCCCTGTTATTGCCTTCATGCCCGCCTGCAGCTTCGGCTCATTTGCTGCTCTCACCCCGCATTTTCCATTTTGTTTCCATTCCCTTCTTCACCTGTTGTAAATTCGCATTCATTTGATTATTCATCCTGCACACATTGTTTTTATTTCGTTCATTGTTGCGTATTTCCATCCATTTTCGAGTGCTGTTTCCATCCATCTTGGCATTCATTGCCTGCATGTTTGCGTTCATTCCCGCCAGCATGGCGCAATAGCTGGCCATGTCGGGCCACTCGCCGGGCCGATCGGCCAGATCGGGGGGTTTTGGCGGAGGGGGAAGGGGAGGTGTCATCACCGCCGCCGCACCTATTTCGGGCTCTGGTTCAGTTGGGGAGTTCGTGTTCCTGCACAACAAGCGATTTCCGCATGGGGATCTCATCCTGACCATGGATTCTACACTTCTAAATCCATATCTACCCGGCTCCCGCTCGCCTTGAACTCCATCTTATTTCTCGTAGGGTTAATTTGGCCTGCTCGTAATTGGAGGAAGTCGGGGGTGCTCCTCTCACCCCTGAACCGATTCCCCGTGAATTTAGTTTGGAGGCGGGGGATTCGAATCCCACTCCCGGACACCAGTGTTGCGTATTCGCGCCGCGCGTGCGAACGGCCACGTGACTCGAATCGCGGCACGTCGCCACCGACGGACATTCTGTCGGACCTCTCGGACTAACGCCGGAGCTAGTCACGGGTGGGCTTTCGGCCTCACCACGATCGTGCCAATCGGCACCCGGTGGGATAGGGTTGTTCGCCAAACTCGACCGACCTAAGTACCCACGCGGATGGTAAACTGGCGATTGCACCTCGCCGCAGGTCGACTCCGGACACGAGCCGCTTGGCGGCCCGTTCCGTACATCGGATAACCCGAGCAGTGTTATCGTCGACACTCGGCTGTTCAGATTAATTACGGGCGATTAAGCCCACTACGAACCCTTTACGTGAAGCAGGATGGAGGTCAATGGAGAAAGACAAAGCGAAACGGGCACATTTCAACAAGCAAGCACATTTATTTACACGACACACGGAGAGCACACATACTCAGCCATACAGTCAACATGCACATATATCACCCAAACAAAGCAACGACGACGCAGATTTACTACCGACTACGCGCACACACGGCAAACTTATACAGTTCTACTTTACAGACGGCGCCAACACACATTTACACCAAAGCAAGGAAAGAAGCCACCCTCATAGACAAGCGGCAGACGGGGCCGTGGGCCTTTATGGCGTGGGACTGGCAAACGAACGAGTCCCGAGACCGTGCAGGTTACCTGCACCCTCCGCGTGCGATGGTGGGCAGGCTCTCTCCGGCGCTCCTTGTACGAACGCACAGTCCGCGCGACACAGCTGGCAGAGCGGCGCCTCCAGTCCGCGTCCCCTCCGCGACGTCCGGACTCTCCACCGACTGCAAGCTCCAACGAGCGGGTCGCTCTACGGACCGCTTCTCAGAGACCCAGACGGGCAGAAGACCATGAACCGCCGACTGACACTGACACTCTCACCGACCGTCCTGACCTGACCTCTTCTCCTTTTTTTAGCGGCGCCTCCGTGCGCCTTTATTTCCCCGGCACCCCGCCCTCCCTTTGCGGCAAGCGGGGGGGGGGGGGGGGGAACATTCCACCAGAGGAATCGGGGCGGAGTTGAGTTCCAACCGTCATTCTTGTTTACCAGGGAAATCGGGGTGGGAGTTGTTTGTTGTCGGAGATGTTGACGATTGCTGGCGGAGTGGTGAGGATGGCGTGGTTGTTGAGAGCAGGTTGGTTGTTGAGAAGCGGAGTTGTGGTGGTGGTTGTTGTGTGATGCGGTTGAGACGTGGTTGGTTCAAAATAAAGATAGAAAAGAAAACGCCTAACTCAAAGGATCGCAGCCCGAATGAATCACATAAATTCCTCTATAACAATAGGTTTGGGGCTAACTACACAATGTACATTTAAAGAGA
>CM068952.1:107868168-107880129 GCA_035128595.1 Eptatretus atami | reverse complement strand
GTGGAGCGAATGTGGAATGCATGGTGCCATGAGTGATTGGGGGCGGGAGTGATTCCCGCCCAAGGGACCCCGGGGTCAGTGTAAAGTGAGTTAGTGGGGTAGTCAAATTGACAAATACCTCCAACAGGCTGAACAGTTTACATGTTGTGCCACCGATGGGTAGGGATCTGCATCCGGACTTAACCAAAATCGAATCGGCTTGTTCTTGACCTAACCAACTCATCCACTATTTGTCATCACCTGTCGCACAACTTTTTGAATATCGTGTATCTACGGTATGTTGCCCTGATCTCTTCAATGGAATCATCACTTTAAAATATTTATTCGATCCGGATCCGGAAACGCAAGCGAAATCTACCAAGTCGTCCTTGTCACACACCCAATCTGTCCACCAAGTTTCATCCCACAATCAATGCACAATTCTTTGAAATAGCGATGCATTGTTTTGGCCCTAATCTCTCAAGTGATGAAGTAACTTTGAAAAAATTAAATTATAATAAACAATAAAAAACTCTCATACGCAGATCCACATCTTCACCAAAATATAATCATCTAACCTTGATCACACACCCAACATGTCCCCCAATCGTCGGTCCAAATCGGTCCAGAACTTTCAAATCCTGCTCACAGACAGGACAACCAAACACACAAACACGTGAATACATAACCTCCGACAGTCCACCTTCGGTGCGTGGAAATATACTTGCAGACAGCACATAAGCAGTTGAAAGATGAGCCAATTGGCAGATATCCGTTCTCCTTAGATCTGAGTTAGCTTCAGTCCCAATTTCAGACGAGTTATTCGGAGCTGAAAAAGACCATGATCAAGGAGATATTCAGAGGGAGGCGTTCCCACGGGGGAAGAATCTGGCCATCAAGGACTCATATGCCGAAGAGTTGGAAGAGCCTGCCCTGCAAAACTGCTCTTCCCTGTTGAGCTCCACATGTCTTGTGAGTCATGGGAATTTCTGACGTCTGAAATCAAGAACAAAGGCAAGAAAACCGTTTGGAAGTTTGAAATGAAGATGCACTCTGATACTCTCCAACAAAGAACCCCAAAAACCCTTAAGGGGAAAAAGGCAGGCTCCAAAAAGCGCACGAAGCATCTCATAGAATGAATTCATATTCTTCTTTCTTGCTAGCTTATGTTATTCTATATTCTGAATCAGTTGGCATCTTATCTTGATTTGTATGGTGTTTCTTTTATATCCACTTGATTGCCTGTTTCAATACGTCAGAACTGTTTATCAATTCTCAGTGATTTTTAATTGGAGACTTTGATGTTGCTTGTGCTTTTAAGCAATATTGTTGTGATAAACCTTTGATCGAGATAAGTCTGGTTTATTAAGGCTAATGTAAACATGACCAGCTTTAACAAATGGGAGAAGCCAGGATTATGTGATGCGTGCTGTAGTGGGCCTCAAAAAATGGAACCACCGTACTTACTAAATAGCTTCCACTGCTCCATACGTCATGGTCTAGGTAATCCGAATGCACTGGGTTGTATCAATTTTCAACCCCACCACCGATGAGCAGTGCACGTAGACAGATACACATACATTGTCCATCGGAACCTTGTGGGGCTCAGAACTCTGCACAATTATAGGTAACTTTCTGCGCAAAAGAGAGATGCCGGACTGGTTCGCAAACACATGAGCCAAGACTCTACCAAGAGTCTGTTAATCCAAGTTTCATGCATTTTGCCAAGAGACCCAAGGAATCGAATGCCAGAATAATGTCAGAAAACTCATCTGGGGGTGTGGGGAGGCGGAAGTGGGGGGGGGAGGGGTGTTCTCCAGCGTGATCGATCCTTGCGCTAACATACACGGCAGTCAAAATGATACAACACTCCTTCCTTTCATGTACAAGACGCGACATGTCATCATAGCCAAGTCGCATTTCAGCACTGTGTGAGAACTGAAGTTGACGTTTGAAGACTCGATGTTACCAACATTGTGTGGTGCATGTCCATGTCAAGTCCTTTAACAATATCTGTGATACATACACAATATGGTATAGAACGTGGAAAGGAGAACACGGTGGATCCCAAATACAAACTTTTTTAACAGACATGCGGACAAAGTATTATATCCGCCAGTGGGACAGCAGAGCAGCTATATATCTTGGAGTTATATGAACTAAAGAGACCTTCGGTGATTGAATTTGCTCTCGATTTTAAGGAGATTGCACAAGTAGAGAAGTTATACATTCAAGATTAGCAAGTTCATAATCAGTGTTACTCTTTCGTTTCGAATCCTTTCTACAGTCTGGAGGATCACCCGGTGATGTCACAACATAGCCAGGAGTACGCCAAAGAAAACAAAACGTTCCCACAATGTGATTGCTTTATCGCCCTCCTCCTTACATTCGCTGGGAGGTGGTTTTAGTACCAAGCAGAAATATGCGCTCAACTCGTCTGCAGGGTGGGTCTGGAAATCAATTCCTTAATAGAGTCTTACCTGAAAAATAGCTTGGACGCTATGTAGGCTTACGAGCGTATTCAGGCATGTCGTCTACGATTCTTTGCCTCCAAGAGGCGCTTTGTCAGGATTTTCACGGGGAACCCGCAGGACAAGCTCCTAAATGTAGCCAAGTGTCATTCGGTAGTGAGTTTCGTCACTTCTTGCACATTAGGCTCAGTACGTCCACACCTCCCGCAGCTATGTTCAACTTGTTGGACAATACCGGGTCTATAAAGTCACCACTAACTCCCACATGATATCCTGAAGGATGAACCCTCCCAATAGATCAGGTGTAATGAATCAAAGAAAAAAAAGAAAAGAATATACCAAGAAAAAAGCATCATTTTGCGGTCACCCGCGCACAATAGATGGCGGACATAGGGCTACAGTACCTATCTTTATCGCATATATAGTATACATCTGGAAATTACATGGAATATATGACAATAATAGGTTTGTACCTCGGGCGTCAGCACCAGGTGCCTTTGCTGCGGTGGCACAGCGAACGTACGTGGTCTTGCACTGCACACACAAGAACAGCCACTGCTCCATGCAACAATTAGAGGGGTCGGCTGGAACGGCAGATTAAGTACGTTTACTGCAATGGAGAGTGCTATGGTGAGGATGGAGAAAGGGATATAATGGAGACGGAGCCTGAGCTTGACGGACGGAGGGAGGACGGGGGTGACTGCAGTTGACAGTGGATGGAATGCGGTCGCTGATGGCGGACAGCGGGGAGAGGTCGTGGGTCGACCAGAGGCAGCAATGGATAAAGGCTGCCAAAAAATGTAAAGCAGGTAAAACCATGCTCTAAAGAATGTAGAAAAATCTGCGAAACTCGAGTTCATCGTAGGTAGTGCAGCTCGAGCTTTGTTGTAACTCACAACTTAAACAAATCCCAGCAATACCCAACCACTCCAGAGACTGTACAGTTGCAACCCACTTGTACAAGCGCTCACATGACTCTAGGGTGCAGCTCAGGAGGTGAAAGAATATTATTGTTTGGAGAGTTTAGCTTGTTTGGTTGAAGCCACAAAACTGTTTGCGACGATGTTGTAGACGTACTTTCAAGTACAGTACAGGGGACTGGACTCGAGAAGCAATTGTTGAAATCAGGCTTCAATAATTTTGGCCAACACGTCGGTTCTCCAGAACATGATATTACCATCAGGTAACTAGCGTGTTACGACGCTTGCCAACCTCTTTCACACACAGTCTACAGGTCGCAAGTTCAGTTAAAGAGTGAGATGTTAAAAGCACACAACACACAACACAGCGCACACAGTTCGAACACACAGCACATCGCACGAGTTCGGATGGATTCCGAGGAACCCAGGCTGGACTGCCTAGAGGTGAAGTGTCGTGAGGCCTGTCAGTAGCAGAAGATGTAGACCTAAACCCGGCCTGGACCGGGACCAGTTGAAAAGAGATCGGGTACCAAGGAAAGATTGCTGTTTCGTGGTTGCCTTCTATCGTTACCTATATATCCATCAGTGTTTATCTTATCTGAGCTCGATGACCAAACGACAGAGTTGTATGTTAACCAATTCTACAGGACAGATCAGGAACCACGATCTGTCCGGCAAGAGGGAAACAACACTGTCCAGCCCGCTTTGACGTCAGATATCCGCGATGATCAGATGTCACTCTATCGCCGTCGAATTGGGTCAACACGGTTTTCCCTGGCCAGGGGGGTGCTGGTGTGTTTGGAGGAGAGCACCGTTTTTGGTCGACCTTATAGTCTAACAAGTTCATCTTCAGTTGTGAAAGTGCAGGAAAGTTAAAGACATCAGGGTGTTTATATCTACATAAATTTTTGACAAAACCAAAGCAACAATTCTCTATATATTCGAAGGAGATGGAGGAGATTTTTGAGTATTAAGAGGAGAGGAGAACGAGAGGATGGATATTAGGGGAGAGTAGGAGAAATCATCCTATTATGACGTGGTAGAGTTGGTAGGGGAAGGAAGAGGGTATTTCAGGGGTCGCGGGGAGATATTATATATCTTCCAAGTTAACTAACCTATCTCTCTATATATATATTATCTATATCTGTTAGCCTCAATTAAAGGGCGGGAAACAATGAACAATCACATCAAGTAAGTGGACACGATTCTCTATATATTATTGGAATCATCTCAGTCTTCCCTATTCCAAGCCTGGGAGCAGCCCATGTCCGGTTTTATTATATTCTATCTCTCTACGTTTCACCACTTGTCGTAACCTGGACGCACGCGAAGTGAGCGGTCCGATTCCCACGTGGCGAACAGCTGTACAGACAGCGGCCGGACGAGGGCGCTGCAGACTGCGGCGCGATCGCTTGCCCATGTTGGCTTCGCTAGCCGTCTATATCTTGATCTCTCTGGCGAGCCGACTCTTCAACCTCCTCACCAACGTCAGTCGTATATCCGCGACATCGCACAAGATCGATCTTCGCTCAAGACAACGGGTGGAACTGTTCGGTCGTTTCCCTCGCTACCTTCGAAGAGCAGCGTCTCCGCCCTCACATTATCTCCCCTCACCCGTAATACATTGGAGCAACTATCGATTTACCCCATATATCTCTATTTTTCAACCACCGTGCTTCATGTGCTCACCACAATCGCCCTCACACACACACTCACACACCTCACACTCTCACCTCTCACTCTACCACTTCAACTTCACTCCTCACTCTCACCTCTCACTGTCCTTCTCTCAGCTTCACGCTCAAGCTTTCAACTGGGTGGGTCACGACAGCACGATTCAGGCTCCCACACGTAGCCTGTCACTCTCACCCTCACACACACACCTCTCTATCTATATCTATCTATCCTCACCGCGCGACTCAGCCACTACGACACGCACTACCACACACGCACTCACTCTCACTCTCAACTCTCACTCTCACGACTCAGCACTCACACTCACACTCACACCTCACACTCACACACTCACACACTCAACACACTCACACATGACACACACAACTGCACGTCTCACACTCATCTTATATCTATCTTCTATTCTCTCACTCTCACACTCACACGCACACACACTCACTCTCAACTCTCACACTCACACTCAACTCTCACTCTCACTCGTCACACTCACACTCACTTCACTCTCACTCCTTACACACTCACCTCTGGCGACTATCACACACGACGGGGGACACTCTCACTCTACCACATATCTATCTCTCTCTCTCACACTCACACTCAGTCTCATTCACAGTTCTCACACTCAGCACTCAGTCTCACTCGTCACACACACCATCTTCACTCTCACAACTCACTGTCTCACCACTTCACACTCTCACTCTCACACACACTCACTCTCATCTCACACTCACACTCACCTCCGACTCCACACTCCACTCTCACACTCACACTCTCACTCTCACACCACACTCACTCTCACTCTCACTCTCACACTCACACTCACTCTCCACTCACACTCACCTCCTCTCACTCTCACCTCACTCTTCACTCTTCCACACACACCACACACACTCTCACTCGCACACAACTCACTCTCACTCTTCACTCTCACACACACACCACTCTCACTCTCACTCTCACACTCAACACTCACACAACTCAATCTCACTCTCAATCTCATTCTATCTCTCTCACACACTTGGGATTTATCTATTCACTGGATATTTATCTATTCTTATCTATTAATATCTTCTCTATTACTTATAGTAAGTTAATCAACACCCAAGTTTACTTGAGTCATCTCCCACCACCGAAGGTTGTCACAATAAAAATGTGTTTGTCTGGCTGTCTATGGGCGGTCTGTCTGTGGGAGCACATATGTTAACAAGGAGAGCAAAATGTATCAAGAGCCGCGTCCAATTTATAAAGGTTTGTCTTCACCAGAAATATTATATTATATATATATATATATTAGAAGAAGAAGAAGAAACAACAAAACATTCCGAATATGTCGTACGTGCCTGATTGAGCCAATAGCGACACCGCATGGCGATAGTCGTTCATGACGAGAAATAGTGTATTTATCTATAATATATCTATATATGGAATATCTTTAAATAGTAACGTGAACTTTCGAAAACTTTTAAAGCAAATGTCCGAATATATTTAAAAGTTCATGATAGTCTATATATCTCTCTCTAATGCGAGGATGGTACAGTTGTTTAGTATTTAAGTATGATCCCGGATCTATATAAAAAGCCGAGTCCTAAAGTTTGTCAGAAGAAGAAGAAGAAGAAGATGATGAAGAAGATGAAGAAGATGGAAGAGGGACGCCGAGCTCTCTTTAGAGCACGTTTCGCCTACACGAAACGCAGTTGTGGACAATTTGACGAATATTATATCACGTTTGGGTGTGTGAGTGACAAGGACGACTGGTTCGATTTTGGTTATTATCCGGATATTATATATATTATATATCTATATCAGAGGGGATATTATAGATGTTGTCTGTATCCGTTTTTACTTACGAAATCTAAATCTAGATTCGTAAGTTTGTTGCGCTGTGAAAGTTCTCTATATCTCTCTATATAGATATCTTCTTAATACATGTGTAGTTAGCCACAAACACCCGGTTTATATATTATTATTCATTCGTCTGCGACGCTTTGAGTCAGTCGTTTTTCTTTTCTATCTTTTATGTCATACACACAACATTTCAACAACCACGCCATCGCCCATTCACAGCGCAACCACACTGCAACCACGCCATCCCATCACAGCGCCTATCCACACTGCAACCACGCCACCTCCACCATCTACGCCACTACATCTTCGCACCTACGACGGCAACAAGGCGGCCCCGAATGATATCTCTCTCAGGTTCCGCCGCCTGTTCTTCCGTGATCTCTTTAGTGCGGAAGATCTATCTATCAAAAGCGTCAAATATATAAAAGTTGGGGGTCTCTCTTTTTGGAGGTATATCTCTCTATCTCAAAAAACTGACTCCCTCCCCCCGGGAAGGAGGGGTGGAGAAAGCGTGAGGCACGCCCCTTCGAGAAGCTCTCCAAGAAAGCTCGAAGGGATTTTTCTGGGGCGATAACGGTGAAGGGCGGAGTCCCGCGCGAAAAAACGGACACGGGCGGGCGCATGGGCTTGCTCTTCCGCCTTTGTCTCCTCGCGTGGTGCTGCTGGCCTGTCTCTGTGTGCGGTCCCGAGACCCCGCTGGCGGGCGGAGCGTCTGCCATTCCACACAATCCGCGACCTCGAGCAAAACTACGTTTCCCCCCCCCCCTTCTATCCGCGCTGGGATAGTCTCTCTATATCTCTCTCTCGTGGCGTCGAGGCGGCAACACGTGCCGGCGCGAGGACGCCGAGAGACTCGCTTACCAGCGCCAGGGCACGGAAGTCAGGCCAGGGGACCACTCCGTTTTTATCTGGTCGCGGAGAGGACTCACCAGCCAAAGGGAAGCAACCTTTGTCTTTTCTGGGTTTTTGTTTTTGGCGCCGTGTCTTGTAAAGTATATTCTTAAGTGGTGCCGTGTGTGCGCGTATTCGTGTTAGCTCTGCATCGTTCCTTTGTGTAATGTTATTCTTTTCACTGTTGGCTGTATATGTGTGCTCTCTGTGTGTCGTGTAAATAATGCCTTGCATGTTGAACTGTGGCCCGTTTCGCTTTGTCTTTTCCCATTGACTCTCCATCCTGCTTCACGTAAAGGTTTCGTAGCGCGTCAAACCCGGAATTAAATCTGAACGCGTCGAGTCGACGAAACACCGCTCGGTTATCCCGATTTACACGGAACGGGCCCCAAGCGGCCGTGTCTAGTCGACCTGCGCGAGTACGATCGCCCGGTTTACTTCCTGTGATTGTGGTGGGTACTTAGTAGGTCCGGTTGGCGAAACAACCCTATCCTTACGCGGTGGTGGCCGATTGCACGATTGTCGGTGAGTCGAAAAGGCCCACCCGTGACGCTCCGGGCGAGAGTTTATCTCTATTTCTGAATGTCCGTTGTGTCTATCTCTCTCTGATTCGAGTCACGTGCCGTTCGCACGCCGGCGGGCGCGATATTGCATATCTATCTCTCTTATTATTATCTCTCCGCCTCCAAGCAATTCACGGGAATCGATAGGGTGTGAAGGAGCGACCCCCGATTCCCTCCAAATTACGAGCGCATTAAATTAATCCCCTTACGAGAAATAATCAAGTGCGAGCGGGAGGCCGGGTTTGTTTTTGGTAGTAGAATGGAGTAGAATTGTTAGAACCGATGGCCCAGAGGAACTTTCTCAGAAATGTTGGTTGTGCATGAACAAGAACTCCCCAACCAAACCAGAGCCCAAATTTGGGCCTGGGCAGCAACACGGCTCTTCTTATATCTCTCCCTCTCTATCTAGAAACCCCCCGACCGTGCCAATCGCTCACCGAGTGCACGCGAAATAGGTTGCAAGCCATAAATGAAGTGGAAAACTGAGAATGCGAACAAAATGAAAAACGAAATAAAAGGCGATATTGAACGAAAAAGATGGATACAAACGACGAACGAAAGAAAGTTAAAATGCGCAACAAGTGAAAGAAGAAATGAAAGAAAATGCAGGGTGAGATGCAGCCAAATGGGCGAAGCCTGCAGCGGCATGAAGGCAATAACAGGCGCGAGGCGTAATGGCGGACGCACGATGTGGGGAGGCGAACACTGGGAGGATGCAACGGTGCGGGCCCGCAAGGGAGGTGAGGGACAAATTAATTCGGGGAAGACGTGTTGGGCGAGGGATAGTGACAGAGAAAGCAACTGTGACGGGACGCAAGGAAAAACTATCGGGCGTGACGTGGACCGAAACGTGTGAGATGAGACACGAGTGACGGACAAAGAAATAAAAATAGTGGAACAAGGGAGGTAATGGGTGAAAGTGACTAGTTGCAGAGACACGGAGATAGAGGGGTGAAATTGGACGGGAGTAAAGACGCACACACCACACACGGAGGTAGTGGAGGACCATGAGGGGAGCTGGTCGACGGTGGAAGCCCGGTCGCGACACTGATGCTCTCCTCCAGAAGAGGGAGGAGTATGCCCCCTTGAGGCGAGTTCACGACCAGGTGAAAGTTCGTCTGCTTGCCGGAGTTCGAGGGATAGTTCTTGTGAACAAGGTGTCACGCCAGCTTGGGGTATAAGACCCGAACCCCTTGTGGGACACGAATCCCAGTGTGGTTGTACCCGTGTGTGTGGTGAAGGGTGTGAGTGCGCCCCGTGTGTGGAACCGACCCCGCATGTGATGGTGATGCAAGTGTGCCGAAGTGCGTGCTTCCCAGCACGCCGTGTGTACAAGGGCACCGCGATGGAAGGCCGCGTGTGCGAGGGGAACCACGTCTTGTGGCGAAGCACGGTGAGGAACCACGTGTGCGCCAGGAAACGGCACGCGTGTGCGAACCCCCCTGTATGAAAGAGACACGCGGTGAGTCCCTCGTGTGTGAGGGAGGAAACTGGATGGTGAGTGAATGCCGAGTTGCGATGAGACCGGTGTGAGGATCGTTCGATAGGGAGATTACGGTGCATGCGGGAGCACGCACCGCGATCTCCCGGTGTGAATTAAATGGAGTGAGTTGAGCGTGTGAACGCAGGTGTGCGGGGTTAGAAGAGGCGACCGAAGAGGACGAAGCCGAATAGAGCGTAGCGTATTTGGGGAACCGTCGCCGGGTTCACACCACGGCGAGCGCGAGTCCATGCTGTGCACGCAGCAAGGCGCACTACATGCCGCTTGCGGGAGTGAACCGGCCGGAAACGCAGCGGGGATGTTGCCGATCCGCGGAGGACAAGGTTTGGCGGTACGGATTTGGACGGAGGGTTCTCAGGGAGTGTGTAAGCTCAACGGGCAGAGCACATGTGTTCCTGGTGGGGCCTGCGGAGTGCGAGGTTTGCTTCTTGGTGACGACGGTGACGTATGGTGCACGGTGGGGTTGGAATCGGAGCGAGGGTGAGCTCTCGTTAGCCGAAGCAGGACGAGGTAAACGTGCAGCTGACATGAGTCAGGGCAGGTGCAAAGTGCGCGAGCTGGCAGTTGCCCGGCTGGTGCTGGCGTAATTTTGAAAAAAAAAATGTAACATAAAATGCAAGCCTCGCTTCGGGTGAACAGGATTCCGGAGAGGGTGGAAGACCCAGCTGGGCACAGCATGACACAGTTAGGGAAGGGTTAGCTGCTAGAGACTTCATGGGGCAAGGGGTTAAGTCCTCATGGCCGTGGAATGGATTTAGTTAGAGGGATTGTAGTGAGATTTAGTTGGAGGGAAGATTTGACTTTGAGGAAGTAACAGCAGTGAAGTGTAGTAGGGACGTAGCCTTAGCTACGTGTGTTAAATGGAACATGCTATAGTGTAAGGATGACGTGGGACGAGTTAGTAGGGGTAGTAGGGGCAGGATAGTTAGAGGTGGAGTTCGTGGTGTTGAGACAGTGCTTGTGAGTGAGTGGAAATGTCAGCTGGTGTGTGGGAGCTGTGTGTGGAGCGGATTGTGGATGCATGAGGCGAATGAGTGTGGGGGGAGGAGGACTCGGCAAGGAACCCCGGGGCAGTTAGAGTGAGTCTGGTGTGCAAATTGAAAAATGGGGTCGTTTTGCTGTTTGGTGGGAAGTATTAGGCTCAGAACCCGTTGGAGGGGGCAGGTAGCCATGTTGACGGGTGGGAGCATGGGCTGCGACAGGTGAGTATCGCTGAGTGACCCGGGCACCGGGCTAGTCGCGCGGGTTGGCCCCCAAGGGCCCTTGGGGGGGGGGCCCCCGCGAGGGTAAGCGTGGGGAGTGGGCACGGGTGCGCTGCATGATGCGGGGCGCGGGGGCGATTAGCGCGTAGGGCATGTTGTGGGCACGGGGTACCTCGGAAAGGGGCCGGGAAGCCAGCCTGCAGTGAGGCGTTGAGGGGAGTCTGCATGGAGGGCAACTCCCGTGTTTAGGGAGCTGAGTGGCTCGAAGCAGTGTAGTGCCGGGGGTGCCATACTGTGAGAAATCGGCAGAGGGTCGTGCCTGCAAGGGGCACAGCGTCCAGCCCATGAGACCGTGGTGAGGGACGGAAAGAAAATTGGGGGCGAAGGCCCGAACTGGGAGGCACCACACAGGCACGAATCTTGTGTTGGTAGAACCATAGCGTGAAGCGAGAGGCGCTGTTGAAAGCCCGGGTAGTTAAGGTTAATGATTAGGAGATTAGAAGTGTACCCCTCCGCACCATCCATCCTTCGCTCTCAGTTGTGGGCCGCTGACCACTTTGGCGTTAAGCGCTGGAGTTGGAGGCCATCCTGAGGGTTGCATGGCTCGACACAGAGCTTAGCTCTCCCTCATTCCCTCCAGGGAAGGGAACGTTAGGGTTGGAGTAGCTAGGAGTAAGTAGCGTTATCAACAGGACAGTAAAGGGGTTAGGACAATTATGTGGGAAAGTAAGATGAAATAAAAAACAACCAAAAAGAATAAGTTGTGGCTAAATATGGGGTCTTCCAAATTAAGGAGATGGGGATGTACAGTGACAGGCAAAGCGATAGTTGGGAGGGAGACAGTAGGCAGGTCCGAGCCCGCCTCTGAGTGGCCAGCACCCACCACACTCCCTG
>CM068952.1:107803951-107826445 GCA_035128595.1 Eptatretus atami | reverse complement strand
TGGGGTGGATTTGCGGGGGTAGAATCAAAATTGTATCAAAATAACAAGAAAATAAAAAATGTAACGTTACACAACAGAGTAAATTTATGACACTCCTGAATACCTTCTCATGTCTGTAGACAATGAGTGAAGAAAGCAAGCAGGAAAACTGATGCTATCTCAATGGCTGGTCCAACAACTAAACCCACCGAACATTAAACTGTTGATGTCAATGAAACCTACCGAAAAATTATTCACTAATTTCCCTCAATTTTTCTCTCAACTGTCAATGCTCTGCAGTCCTCTCATTCACTGGCGGAATTGTAACAATAGTTTATATCCCTGGGGAGTGATAGCTGTTTCTCCTCACAGTGATGGTGCTGTCAATGTGAATAGAATGCTGACCAGTGATGGCGCCTCTCCATTTTAACTCCAGTTCTTGAGCTCTTTGTACCTGCTTACCCTTTCATTGTGCTTCCTATCTCTGCTCAGCTTGTGAGTCTGGCGATCAACACATCTGTGTGTTTATCTCTTTGCGACAGAATAACTTGGCACGAGAGCAGCGAGAATCATTAAATTTGACACAGAGCTTCATATTATACTCACAGCACAATCATCACAAAAGTCACATGTCGGCTGATGGCGGCAACATGAGTAACATGCAGCCCTGTATTAAATTCCATTTGATATATTTCCTTGTGAGCTCAAAGTTGAACTTATCCGAGACTTGCAATCTTGTGAAAATAACTTTTAACACTATTTTTGTCGTAAATTCCATCTACATCAACGTGTTTTGCTCAAAAAAAAAGAAAAAAGGAAAACAACTTTCATAAATTCAAAACAAAATGAATCTTATTAATCAATAATAAGATTTATCATGACCACCGCTTGTGTAAAATGTTTCATCAGGTGTTTCTGTTAAAACCAAGGGAAAATCATGTATGATGGAGATGAATGAAGCAAGATAATTGTGTTGATGTGAAGAAAGCGTGCCGTACCACCACTCACCTACAGTATCTGTTCCCATGGTGAACGTCTTTCCAGATCCTGTCTGTCCATAAGCAAAGACTGTGCTGTTGGAACTTCAATGAATCGTGAAACTAACGGTTGCACGCAGGTATCATAAACACCTTTTGCGTCAAATCGGGACCAAAAGATGATCGAATGTAAAGATTTCTTTATCTTCGCCTACGATCAATTGCTGGCGTCCCTCAATATGCACGCAGTTTTGCTGCTGCGGTATGTTCTGACAAAACGGTGGCCGGATTCTACCGCCACATGTACAGGTTGCATCCTAGGGGAAGAATATCGCAAAATAATACATATATATATTTAAAAAAATGTTTGGTACTGCAGAACTTTAATATGGATACAATAAACACGACATAGTGACCGAAGCTTTTCGTGTTGCACTCCTCATGGTAAAGATCGCAGCAAGTGAAGAAGAAGTGAACTTAGCGAAGGGTGTGCTTTATACGCAGGTCTCAATAAGGTAGACGCTGATTGGTTCAGCAGTAATGACGTCACGGTTAATCCGAACGCCCATTGGTCGACTCATCATCTTCACTCAAGCTCCCATTGGCTGGAGCAGAGTTCGGATATTCACGTTTGCAACCACATCCTGGAGAGAGGGGGAGGGGCCTCCCTCAGGTCCATTCACCATTTGTTACGTACTTCCCTTGATCTTTCCATGCTGAAAGAGGCACAGAGGTCGTCCAAATTCCTTTTGACGACAATAGTATTGGATTGGTGTAAGGATGAAGGTTGCTTCCAACATACGTAAATGAAACAGCTCGACCTCGGCTCAATATCCTAAACTATCTGCATTGTACTGATCTGCACAGATCGGGTTGGCAACCAAGTGCTGTGCAATGGCGGATGAAGCAGGTACAGTGCCCGTGGTTGCTGGATATTTCTACATGCTCGCACTGGTTGTGTTCTAACCCTCACAATCTTTCTTCGAATCGCCAAGGGGACGTGTTGTTTGATCCGATCAGCCAATCTTAGTGTTGTAGGCGCCCACGTACCGAGCTTCACATCGGCACTCAAACTCATAAATACATTGCTGGTTTGTGAGGTGGGTAGCACACCCTTGTTGATTGACATCAGCAAACGGTGAGAGGTAAGATTACTCGGGTTGCACAGCCAGAAACGTGTTGGACACAATATGTTTGATTTGTACTTAAACCTTCGTGATGATTGCCCTTCCAGGGCATCCTAATATCGACTAGACATTTGTCCGGAACCATCTTCCGATCTCTTGTCGGTTTAGAAACTTGGTGTGAATCTCTTAACTATATGCTCAGGATAACCATTCTCACCGAGTAATATTCATGATTTTGTCGATTTCAGCAGGAAGATTACAGGTGAACAAATCCTCTTGCTCTGTTAACCAGGATATTGATCAAGGCGATTTTGTTTCTCATGGAGCTGTAGGAGTCCCACCGAGTATACTGCCCTGTGAAAGTCGGCTTCCGGTAGACGGATGTTGTGAAACCGAGGTTGGATCTATCAACCAACACGTCCAAAAACGGTAATGATTCTGCAAATGTGAAGGAATCCTTAAACACGAAATGAGAAAGTGAATCCAATACTGTTGCAGTACTCTCCCAACCACTTGGCAAGTTCATGTTGTGCTGATCGCACCTTGGACAGTATCGGTCTGAGAGGGTATCTCCTTGTGAATCTTCGCCAGGCCGTACATTCTTGACGTTGGGCTCCAAACAGGTTTAATTCTGTCGTACAACCTCCTTTGATAGTTCTCTACGTTTGAGAAGCTGCAACAGTCGTTTGACGATCTAATCAGGTCAGGTCAGGTCAGGTATGGGAGAATGTACCAGAAAGCACGTCGCTGCGTCCACTTTCCACGTACTCCAGGGGCTCCGTCTGGCATCCCAGGCAGATGCCAGGCCCATCCCATTTTTGAGATGCCGGTCAACCTGCTGCAACACATGAGGCACGTGGTCAGCCCATTGGCCTCCTCCACTCACGAGACTCCCTCGGTGAGAGAATCTGGTAGCAGGATCAGCGTCAGGAAAACGAGCCACATGTCCATACAGCCGGAACTTACGCTCACGGACTATGCAGATAACAATCTCACCCGAGTCTCTCTCAGCAACCGCTCGTTGGACACAAAATCCGACCAGCGATAGCCAAAGATTCTCCGAAGAGACCTGGTACCAAAGGAATTAAGTCTCCGTCTCAGACTTGGCCAGAGTCCAAGTCTCGCATCCATAGAGCAAGAATGGAAGCACCAAGGACCTGAAGACTCGGACTTTCGTCCTCCCGCACAGGTACCGGCAGCGCCACACCCCATGATCCAGTGAATCCATGACTCCCAGGCCCGACCCAGAAGTCTATTGACCTCTGACTCACAGCCAGCAGAGACATGAATATCACTGTCAAGGTAAGTGAATTCTCCACGCCTCAACATTCTCAACCAACACAGACACAGACAGGACAGCAGCATCCAAGATTCATTGAAAGCCTGGATCTTAGTTTTGACCCAAGAAACCTGTAATCCCAGCGGCTCCGACTCCTCATTCAGCACCCGAGGGCCCCAAGGATATCGAAAGTCTCCGCAAAGATGACTGCAATCAATCGCAAATCGGTCGAGATTGACATTCCCAAACAGATACACGAGCTTGATCTCTCCGACATCCTCCCTAGAATCCAGTCCATACAAGTGCTGAAAATGTGGGGGCCAGTCACACACTCCACGAACTCCAGTAACAACTGGAAATAGTCAGAGATGGTACCACACATTTCACAGCACTCTCAGTACCAGAGTAGAGTTCAGACATCAGATCGATCAGATTTGGTGGCACCCCACGAAGACCAAGAATCCTCCAGAGGGCATCCCGATTTACTGAATGGAACGCTTTACAGAGATCAACATAGGCTGCAAGCACCCTGCCTAAACTCTCGTCTGCGTTCGGTGAGGACCCGAAGAGCAAGGATACGTCAATCGTTGACCTCTTTGGTGGAAAGCCTGACTGCTCTGGACGTGCAGATCATGGACAGGACAGATCTGTGCAGATCAGGACAATGAAGATATGTTCAGGATATTGAGCCAGGTCGGAGCTCGCTTCATTTACGTATGTTGGAAGCAACCTTCATCCTTACCACCGATCCAATACTGTATATGTCGTCAAAAGGATTTTGTACGATGTCTGTGTCTCTTTCAGCATGGAAAGATCAAGGGAAGTAGGTAACAAATGGTGAATGGACCTTAGGGGAGGCAGGCCCCTCCCCCCTCTCTCAGGATGTGTTGCAAACGTGAATCATCGGCGAACTCTGCTCCAGCCAATGGGAGCTCGAGGTGAAGATGATGAGCCGACCAATGGACGTTCGGATTAACCGTGACGTCATTACGGCTGAACCAATCAGCGTCTACCTTATTGAGACTGCATATAAAGCACACGCCTTCACTTCCTTCTTACTTGCTGCGATCTTTACCCTGAGGAGTGCAGCACGAAAAGCATCGGTCACTATGGTGTGTTTTTATTGTTTTCCATATTTATAATAAATAAAATAACATATATTTATAATATATCAATCATACTTTAAGTCGATGTGCTCACAAGTCATCCTACAGTAGAACATTTGGATCTAGCAATACAGTGAAGCTCCACTTGGATCAATCGAGAGCTATCCATTGAAAATATATTGGAAGAAGTAAAGACTTCAGTCCCCAAGTTTACTTGTGAAGGCCTTTATATTGACTTCCGACACTGAAGAGGACAAGAAGTGATTGAGAAGCAAACTCAAAACGTTCACAGACTTCATTCTTAACAATATACAACAGTGACTTCTACTCAACCTCTTCCCACCCTCCCCCCCCTCCAAATAGTATTCCGTACAGGACACAATGCTGCTAAAACACGGTCACATTTAAATATCCCACTTCCAAAAACACGAAAATGAGAACAGATTTGCCAAAATAACTTTACAACTCAGAGACATCCAACAACATCGCACACACAAACAAGGACGGGGCATATTTATTTATTTATGGAGGAACAACACGAACTCCATGTTAAATCGTTGTTTATAAATAATGACGAAGTCCGAAGACGACGATGGTTCACGAGCGGTATTGTGACGATGTAGATTGGTTCAGAGTCAAGGATGAGACAATGTGAATAATGTTTGACGCAGTTAAAAAATGATCAACTGATGTGGTAGCGCAGTGACAGGTTATTGACAGATGACAGTTATTAGCTGCAAAATTTCGAAACCGGTTTCGTTCAAACATCTTGTCAAAATTTAACCTTTGCATAACCTTAAAGGTCCACAAAACAATGTTGTGGACCATAAAAATAAGTGAAACAGGATACGTGTAATACGCTTATTGGAGTTAGTTGTCGAAGAGGTCGAAAACCCCGGTTCGATTGTCACAACTTTTGAAAATTTGACCTTTCGTGAACTTTAAAAGGTCAAGGATATGACCTTTGGTGCAAAACTCCTCTGGAACATTCCAGGAACAATATAACGTAAATATAGGCTAAATGGCATTTCGCACTCCTCGAATTAGACCAACTTCGATGACATCAGCCGTAAAACAACTTGAAGGGTCGCCAATGGGCAAGGTTGTTGAGAAGAGAAAAATGGTTTCAAGACTTTAGGTGGGGAATGACTGCAAGATTATGCCATAAAAAATTTGTCATCCTAGCTCTCAAAGTTTGGGCGGTCGTAGATTTTTTATGTCAAAATTCGATTTTCTAAGTTTGTGACCTTGGTGACTTGACCCTTGGGACGAAAATGAAAAATCAAGCTCCGTGGGGCTATGCAGGTGCCATGGGCTAACCAAATACCGAACCCCTGCCAGATTTCGACAAACCCCCTCGGAGAAGATAATTTTTTATGTCAAATTCGCAATTTCTAAGTTCGTGACGGCTTGTGACCTTGACCGTTGGACAGAAATGCAAAATCGAGCTCTGTTGGAGCTATGCAGGTGCCACTTGGGCTAACAAATACGAAACCCTGTCAGAATCCGACAAACCCCTAAAGAGAAAGATGCAAATTGAAATCAGGTACCCCCTAAAAAGCTTTTTTGGGCGTGGCTCCGCCCATAATGGACGCACCACGCCCATTCTCAGGAAAACACACTACATCATGATAAAACCTCGCACTCAAAATTTTATCAGGATGGATCAAACCACGGAGCTTATGCTCGGGACCAGACAGACATACAGACATACAAGACAGAAACTCAGACATAACAGACAGACAGACACGAACATACAGACATACAGTACAGACATAAGACAGACATAACAGACAGACAGACAGACATACAGACATACAAGACAGACATACAGACATACATACAGACAGACATACAGACTACAGACATACAGACAGACCATACAGACAAGACATCAGACATACAGACGCAGACAGACATACAGCAGCATACAGACACGACACTACAAGACAGACATAACAGACACTAGTACAGACAGACAAACAGACAGACATACATACAGAACAGACAGACAGACAGACAAGACAGACATACAGACATACAGACATACAGAACAGACGACAGACAACACAACAATAAACGAATATAGTGGTCCACTTATTTTTTTTCGTGGAATTTGTTTTTCCGTGGGGGACAACCAATCACTCGTCCTTTTGTGCATTTTTCTGTTGTCAATGACACAGACATATAAATGTTCATTCGATGACGGAAACTCGTCTTTCTTCCTTTCAGTCCGTTGACATTAGACGACATGGTGCACGACACAGGTACTTCAGGAGTGAGAGAATTGAACGAGAGATTCACGAGTCGTTTACCCGTTCAAATCAACATTAAATCACGAATAAAAAAGGACGCGATGACAAAACTCACTTGCTTGTCCTATTATGGCTCCCCGGAAGTTTCGGCGAGAAACACACATCCTATCCGTGAAGCGAAACAACTGAGTAACCATAGGAAACAACAGATCTCGAACGAACCACAAAATAATTTTACTTTTGTCAAATCCGGCAGAACTCAACACTTAAACCCATTATGATGCCTCGGTTTATTTGGTTTATTCAATACACAAATTTTACTTTAACAAGAGATATCAATTAAACTGTTATAAAAAAAAAAAAAAACTTTAAAAAGTGCGTTTTCGCTTGCGATGTCCAGAAACGTCATACGTGACGTCAACCGAGCAATCCTTCACGAAAATATGAGACGAACTTGTGTGAGAGTCCTACGAGCGGTCAGGCAAGCCAGATGAAAGGGAAGGAATTTATAGCAAGGTGATGTATCCAAACATGAAGTCGCAGGTGTGTTCCGTTGCAAGCGGCTTGCTTATGCTTGTCAAGCGCTTGCTTGCTTAAAAGCGCCGAAAGCAAGAAGTACTCCAACGGACGGTGTGGCTCGGCACCGTTAACAACATGGCGGTCTCTCATGTAACATGCCTCGCAGTTCTCGACAGCTAAGGCGTGTTTGTGTTTCTCTGCTTCAACATAAATTCTTGCACAACATTACCCCCAACAACACAACAGTCTCAAAGAGGAAGATGGAGAGGAGGCAGGAGGAGCAGGCTCCACCACACCGCGATCGCGCCGACTTCAGTGGGCTCAGGCACTTGGCTCACAACGGACAGACACCAGGAAATCACCCTCAAAGGGCTGAATATACGTTTGGAGGTGTGGGGTCCACAATGCCGCAGGCGCAGCTGGTCATATGTTTAGTTCTTGATTGCCCATTGACGGTTCCACAAAAACTAAGAGTTGCCAATTCGATTACAACATGACCAGTAGCCATTTATGATCCATGGGGCCCCCGGAATTCAGCCACAAAAACAGGACGAACACATTGGATGTGCACGTGCTAACTGAGTCCTGTCAATGGTCACTGTTTTAAACTGGTGTCGCAAGCCCCTCTGGACGAATCATTCGGAATGAATAGGTCTAAGCGTGTTTAGCATTCGACGAAACATCATGTTCTGCGGGCGTGCGTCCAGTGTTGTGTGTCGAGCGTGTCCTATACGTAAATAAACAAACGTGATAATGGTTTTTGCACGAGAAGAACCGTCATTTGCCTTTTGAGACCTATTCTTGATCACTGGAAGCTCTTTCAGCCTGACGCATTCGAAGCAGCTTTGAAGGAGCACTGCATAGTTCTTGACACCATTTTGTTTCAAGAAATCCTGAAAACAGCGCTGGTGAACACGAGCCATTATCACCAGAACTACACAATCTGGAAACATCAAGTGGCAAAAATGGCAACAGGCCAACTTTCAACCGTGATTTCGCTAGTTCGGATTGATAAGGCTAAACATCATCCACTTTGAATGAGCAATCAGTACAACAAACATCTTCCCTAGAATGGCACAACGTAATCGATGTGAATTCGAGACCATGGTTTGGAAGCCAGGACGCACATGTGACAGCGGTCTCAGGTGAGTTCAGGGCAGTGCCCTGACACAAGGAGCAATGGCGAAACGGAGCTCTCAAGGTTTTTCACTGTACCCGGACCACCAAACATGGCTCTAGCATTGACCTCATGGTTACAATCTCTGGATGTGAATTCATGGTAGCTCATCACACGACCTTGTTTTGACCTTTGGGCGGTGGCATGATCTGCTGCGCTCCCACAGCAGGCACCAAGAATGTAAAGACAATTCATTTTTTACGAGCAAGGTAGGCCTTCAATTTGTCGTGGAATTCAGAGGGTACGTTTGACCAGATTGCACCGATAACACATTGTTTGAACCATAGAAAGGGTCGGGTCCACACTTTGTCCATTGTTCATTTGTGTGAAGAGATTGGAGCATTTATGACGTCAACACACTCATTGTATCAAAATTCTCGCGGTGCAGGTACTTAAACATTAAGTGAAGTGGTAATCACTCAAAGCATCAGCACAGAATTCTCATGCCAGGACGATACCTTGTCGAATAGTCATAGGCTCTAACTCTCAGCCCAACGCTGAATGCGTGCAGAGGCCTGTGGGTTAATTCTCTACTCTCTTGAAACAGGATTGCATGGTTTGTGGTCGGTTACAAGTTCCAATTGGTTCGACAGAAGAGAATACTGATGCATGCTTTGGTTACACCAAAAATACATACGAGAGCTTCCTTTTTTCAACATGGAGAGATTACGCTCCTGCTGACAAAGTGCGTGATGCATTGGCTAACAGGCTGCATAATATCGTCATTAATTGCTGTAACACAGCAATGCCAAAGACGAGGCATCAAGCTGAGACCAAATGGTTAGCAGTATCATAGTACAAGCCAGCACTTGAGATGAACACCAGCACCCGTTTTTGCCGCAGCAAACGCCTCACGACATGGCGTACCATCGCCATTCAACACCTTTACGCAGGAGTCTTGTGGAGAGGCTCAAGGACGGTGCTCAGATTGCGGAGAAAGTACAGTAATTTTAACATATCCAGGAAAGCTTTTGAGCTGGTCGTGGTCGCAGGAGTCGGAGCATCCTTGAGAGCTTCCGCTGGAACGTGCGGGCCTTATGCCATCAGCACTGAGAATACGACGAGAAATTCCACTTCGGGACATAAATCGACATTTGTCACGTTTCACAAACAACCGGCTTCAACAAGACGTTGAGAACCGCCTCAAGTCTACATCAAATTGTTCAGCAATCATGGCGGCCTGGTGATCAAAACATCATCTTGAATACTACAACATATGGAATTGCTTTCAGCAGATTCTCCATATTGCGTTGAAATATAGCAGCGGCTGATTCGATCCGAAAGGACAGCGCGGTAATACAAACAACAACCCCTTGTGAGTGTGGTACAAACATGGGATACTTATTGGAGTCCTATCAAGAAACATCTGAAGTAAAGCAGATTCCAATCCAGGCGCGCTAAACTTCTTTCCACCAGAAAGCGTCGCGAACAATCATCTCGCCTTAGGCAGAGATAATGGTCCTGTTGGAATACTTTGATTGTTGTTTTAATAATCCCACAAATCCGAACACCGACATCTGACTTTTAATAAGGAACAATTGGACAATGCCCAATCACTGAACCTCAACGGACTGTAACACTCCATCTGCAGCGGGCTCAGCCTCTGCCTCGATCTTTGGACGCATCATGTGAGGTACAGACCCGCTTTACAAAGATTGCTAGCCTCTCATCTACATGAGTTTGGCTTAATCTTTAATAGGTGCCAAACCATCTCCAAACAATGAAGGGGTCATTTGTCCAAGAATGGCAGTGATACATACAAGCCATCATATTTGGAATCACGCTATCAAGTTTGATGAATTCAAAAGCCAATTATGCCCAAACAATGTTCGCCATTTCCGAATGATCCACAAGGGTAGTTTTCCGATTACACATCATTGTCGTGGAACCTTCACTCCGCCTACCAATCACAGGTACAGTTCATTGGTGTAGTTCGTCACTTGGCGTTCACCGGTCTGGAGTACTGGTCCTCGCTTGTCTCCTGCTAAACAGCCCATGAAGTTTCTGAACTCATGATTGACTGGCTGGCCCCGGTGTCCAGACACCAATTCCATGGCAATGTTCTCCAACCCTGACATCCACCACAATGGGTTTCTTTTATCCGACATACTGAGCAAATCATCGCTTCGTTTCGATCATGCACAAAGGTTTGTCCTTCGGTTTATCGGGAGTAACCATATCTTCCTCAGGGGCATATGTTTTTGCCCTCAACGGTGAGCAGAGCGGCTCGGCACCTGATCAGCAATCATCTAACCGCCGCATCTTGTTAAGCGATGAAGTATTGTCCCAATCGATCAGCCAAGACTTCCCAGTCTCATTGGCTGGTACTCCACAGAATCACCACGGACCGCGCATTGTGAGCAATGCCGACTTGGCAAAGCACTAAACTCGTCGCCATTGTGGCCATATCTGAAGGATTGCGGGGTGAAAGGCAAGACAACCACATAGTCGAAGCTGCAACGTTTATTACCCAGGGAGGCGCCACACTGCCATGCGCGTGGGGTAGCTTCAACAGAACATGACACAACTCCTCCAAATTCGCTCTCAATCTCAAATCGTCATGTAAATGTTTTCATGGTAAATCGGACGTCATAAGGTCATCCGTGGTGTGGTGGCAGCCAATCGTTGGAAAAAAGGAAAAACGTTGGACTCTGTAATCTCCGAAACCCAACCAAGGAAAATTTTTAACTTGGCATATGGTAAGTACTCCCATGGGGAATGTGTGATTTTTTAGCTCACCTGGAACATATTTCCGGGGAGATTGATGGATGGCACGTCCTCCGTACCGTCCACAAATACTTGAACTTCTCTGGAAAACTGCACACACGATTTTGAATGAAACTTTACCACAACAATTCACCACCGAATACGAACCAAAAGTTTGTTCATTGCATTTAAAATTCGGACCCAGATGGGTTTACGGGGGTTTCTCCCCCCCAAAAATAGTATATGCTCTTTTTAGAAACTAACAAATACAATTCTGATGAAACTTAACCAAACCTTCATCACCCATGTTTGTACCAACGTTTGTTCATGGCATTAAATAAAGTTGGGGTCTGGGGATCTATGGAGGGATTCATGGAGGGGTTTGCCCCCCCCCCCCAAAAAAGAGGTTTCACTTTCTCTCAGAACAACGACAAACACAATTACAAGGAAACTTGCATACAATCTTCATCACCATGATGTACCAACAGATTGTTCAGGCATTAAAACAAAAGCGCAAGTGAGCCAATATACGCCCAAAAGTACTCTGTGACCCACCAACACCAACGGGTGCGCGCACGCACAACCACAATTATATATTCAAATACTTCAAATTTATGAAAGAAAAGAAGGTATACTACAGAATTGTTGCTACTAACATTGCGGGGAACGGCAAGCTTTGTCGGGGGTGTGGGGGTCGACGACGCTGAGGCAATGGACGCTGTGGTGGGGTCTTTCCTGTAACGATCTGCTGTTAGTCCGACCCTGGCTGTACTGTCCGGGTCTATCCAATCTTGGGGAAGCTATCCGGCATGATGTCAAGGGCAAACACAGGCTTTCTGCTGAGGCAAGAGCTTGTCAGGAGCTATCTGTGACATAGGTCATTTGCCTAGTTTCAAACGGCTGGCCCGTTTGTCCTTGTTCCCGACAAGCGGAGTACAGTGGCCTCAAGGAATTGATGCTCCATTGTTGCAAGTGTGCATTCTCATGGTTACTGGATGAGGTCAGATTGCGCCAACCAAGGCCGGTGGGAATGACCTTTATACGCAGCAAGGCAACTCTGGCAACCCTGTGTCGCATCGCGGGACACGGCAAGTCTGGTCTGAGTGAAGGCAAAGACAAGGGCCTGCGTAGTCTTCGTGTTTTGATTTGGCAGTCCTTAACAATGGTTGAGGTTTGAACTCATCCTGATGCATGTATTAGAGAGAGTTGTCATAAACATGGTGGTCAAGGGTGATGGAACGCTCACAGTGTGATTTCGACCCGAATTAAATAACGTTATCCAAACTCATTACAATTCATTCCAGATATGTTAGGAGTTTTCCATTCGACTGTTTGTGCGATACATGAACATACATAGGGTATCAAACACAACATTTTCATTGTTAATTAGAAAGGCACTCGTGCGTTTAGGTTTGTTCTACTGCGACATACACTCTCCATTGATTAATCGCGATTGCAATGCCCACATCTGTGACCAATATGCCGCAACATTCTGTATTGCGAACGTGGGCTTGCGGCGCTCTTCCCGTCCCTTTTTGCCACAGTAGGAGCATGGGTCGTTTTCTGTCCTTGATTGGTGACTTGCTTGGCTTTTGATATGCGCTGCTAGCTGCTTTCCACTGAGTGTGTGTCCAGTAGTGTAGATGCTGAGTTGCCCGATTCTTTACCTCAGTGAATTGGAAGACGTCCTCTAGGGTCATGTCCTGTTCTTGTCACCAAGGAGGTAAGCTGGATCTCAGGGTCGGCATTCCTCGTGTCAGAACATCACGCATGATCGCTTCTGTGTGTTAACTTCAGCGTCCCAACTAGGGCATTTGAAATTAGGAATTTGCATATTTCCGCTTGACCACGTAGGCGGGCCCCAAAGCTGCCGCACTGTTTCATCACGGTCTTGACGCATATTATGTAATCGTTCTCTTGGGCCCACCATAGTGTTCTCTTACGCGAACAGCAAGTTTTTTAATGGCCGCCATTACCACCTCTATGGGGCTTTGTTTGAAGGCTACCACGCTGTTGATCTTTGTTAGATCCCCTTGCGCAGGGGTTCGTCACGCACTCTAGGTAACTGCATCCACTTTATCGCGGCCAGTGTTTTGGTTGGCATCGACGTATTCAGACCATCGTGACTCGAAGCTAAGCCAACTCTTCCTGAAGCCAAGTGGCGAGATTGCTGGGCCTTTTGGACCTTTTTCAACGCTTCGGGAATGTCCAGGGGGTGTATGGCAACTTGTGGGAAGTGATGAGTGGGCACGATAGCAGGATATGAGTCTTCAGTGGTGTAGCACAACCGGCGATTGGGCAACCTACAGCAGGCATCGTGGCTTGGTCAACTTTGCCCCGCGTGTTCATAAATAAGACTGTATTTCTTCTTTGTTAATACCAGTTTGGCGATTTCTTACACTCAACAATGAACCACGGTCCTGAAAGATATAGAATGAACATGATGATCAAAGACTCCCTAGGTGCAATGGGGAACGGGCAGTGGTGACGATGCAACGGGGATGGGCAGTGGGGGACAGTGCAATGGGGACGGGCAGTGGTGACGGTGGCAATGGGTGTGGGCAGTGGTGACCGATGCAATGGTGCGGCCAGTGGTACGGTGCAATGGGTGTGGCAGTGGTGACGATGCAATGGGTTGCGGGGCTTGGTGACGGTGCAACAAGGAGCGGGCAGTGGGGACGGTGCATGGGGGCGGGCAGTAAGTGACGGTGCACATGGAGACAGGTGGTGATGGAGGTGTAGCGGGTGTGGCAGTGGGCGACGGTGGCAATAGGGTCAGGCAGTGGTGGAGGTGCAGCAATGGAAAATTGGTAGAAATGAGCGTGTGGGAGCCGTTTTTTGTCGTTGTGATGAGACAAACTAAATATGTCAATTCTTCATTCTGCAGGAAAGGATTGTGAACACAGGCATTCTGTGTAGTTTTGAAGGAGCGGAGTTAGGGACATTGAAGGAAGGGTAACAATATTGTATCGGGTCACGGCAGGAAGAAGTTGGTTGTGGTACCGAGGTGTGAAGATGTTTTGGGAAGGTTTACTCAGAGGTTTTGAGAACCTAGATACAGGATATTTGGTAAGCGGCTGAAAGCAAGGGTTGTTGAGTAGTAACCGGATTTAGGGGGTGCCAAGGTGTGCCATGGCCCCTGGGCCCCCACATTTAGGGGCCCCAACATCTTCGATGACTTTTTGAAAATCGCTTGAAAACTATGTGCTTCTAAAGTTTTTTATTGTCGGTGAATGAAGATTGTAACAACTCTTTTTGTAAGGATATCTTTTCAAGCTTTTTGGGCTTTTTTCAAGCCGTTTCTTCCACGGCCACAGAACGCGATCCAACGCGGTGAAAAATTCCCCAGGGGCAAAGCCTCCGGGCATGGGGATCCGCATTCGGATCCTTCTTTGGCATTGATCATCGATGCTTCGGATGGTTGAGCCGTGAACAACTAACTAACGGCACTGCGCCAGAAGCCCCAGCAAGCGCAGATCGAATACAGAGGTCCAAGCCGAGGAGAGGTGAAAGGTGAAAAGTCGACGTGGTAAAACTAGAGCCCAGGCAGCACGCACACGGCCGGCAGGGGTAGTATTGGTACACACTGAACTGCGGCTGGCAGGGAATGCTGACATCGTACCTGTCTTACTGCCGCGCACAGCAAGTACAAGGTGGTGACTTTATATGTTCCAGGTGTGGTGAAACATACTTGTTTGTTCGTGATTTCTGGTACGTCCACGTGCACTCTGACGATATCTCGGTTACTCGGTACCTACCAGCTGCAGAAACCACAATGAAGCGGCTTTCGGTGACGACAGGCAACAAATCCAGGGCTCCAGGAAATATGACAGGGTGGGCTCAAAAGCGGAAACGTTCCAAGAAATAGGATGAAAGACACAAGGCCGTCGTCGACAAAGACCCGGAAAAAATCTCAGAGTTTTTCACTCCTGCACAACAGGCGATTCGTCCATGACAGAGGCTGGAACATCCAACGAGACAGAAACAAAGTGTTATTTGGCAAACGCCACCGCGTCAAGATTCGCCCAACATCTCGGACGGTTCACCGATGAAGAACATGCATAGATGCAAGAAGCGTGAAGATTATTGACTAATCGTGGACGCCTGGCTTTTGCCATGACCATTGGTATGTTGGCCTACTGAGCGACCGTATGTCAGAGATAATAGAAATACTGGGCACACGGAGAATTTGGCGCCCCTGCAGAATTCGACCGGTCGCTTTGATTCCATCCATAGCAGTTTCGTTGAAGGTAGAAACCACTGCTGCTTTGCCCAGAATCTTTTTTTAAGCCGTAGACTACAAAACGGAGAGTCGTGAAAAGGTCCGGCTGGCTTTGCTTCTCCACTCACCGGCAAACTGTACTGCATCGCTTGCAAGCTCTTTGAGGCGCTACTCGCCCTGGGCGGGAAGGATTTCCCGACTGGAAGCAAGCCAGTCGTTCTAACTCGAGGTGCATGGCGTTCGCCAGTACATTGTGCGAATATCATCTGCTTGTCAGACAGAGCAACAGCCGCAGGTGTGTGGACACTGAACTCGTCAAACAGGTGAGTGAGATTGCGTTCCTATTGGAGGGAGGTGCTGAAACGAAGTGTGAGCGTGAATATCGTTTCTCGCTGAGCGTGGTCTGGCGTTCGTGATCGGATTAAATAGTTTGGGTCCGTCAATGGTAACATACCTTGGTTTAATGATTCCTGGCGGAATACGATCCATTTTTGGCGCAGCACATTCAGAAATATGTGCAACCAGGTAGTGGCCACACCAACTACTTATCCACATCTACGACATGTGAAGAGTTAATCTCCGTCATCGGAACTCTTTCTGGATAACATCGTCGCTCGTGTGAAGCGGCAAAAATACTTCTCTGTGTCCGTGGATTCTACTCTGACATAAGCCAAACATCGCCAGCTCAAGTTATTCTACGATACATCCGAGAACGAGGCTCAGTGGAGCGTTTCAATGACCTTTCTGAGCAACACAGGACACACTGGACTCAGCAAGCGACGCATCACTTTGAATTTTTTGAAAGCCACTGGATTGGACATCCGTTAAGCTGCCGAGGAAATCTTACGATAAACGCATCTAATATGAGTGGCCGATACAATGGGTGCAGGGAATGATCAAACAGGGAACCATCTCGCATATTGTGCCATGGTGACGCACTCACTGAACTTAGTCGGTCGGGCATCGGCCGTGGGATGCTGTAAGACCTCAGCAGCATTCTTTGAATTCGTGGAACAAGTGGTAATGTATTTTTTTCAAGCTCCACGTCGCGCTATGCAAGTTACTTTTGAGACGGCCTGAAAGCCAAAGGTTGCAAGTACCAAAGCGCCTCAGGACACTCGCTGGTCGGTCATTCTGATGCAACCCGAGCTCCTTGTAGAACGGTTACGCGAAATCATGGATGTCTCTGATGAAATCGCAAACGACTGAACACTGAAATAGTGAAACAAGAAACACCGCCGAGACACTTCACCAAACGATGTGCACGCATCCGAGTAGGGTTCTAATGCTGGGTTTCTGGTCTAACTGTCCTTGGTAGATTTGATCGTACGAGTAAAACCCTTCAGTCGCAAGCTTACCGTCTCAACACAGCCGTGCAGCTCCTCAAGTCACTGGCGCGAGCTTCGTGGCAGTCATTACGCGATCAAGTTTGATACTTCGTTGTTAACCGGAGTGGAGCGCTCAGGTACGGAAGGAATTCACTCGCGATCGCGTAGAGAAAGCGTAATGTCCGCCTCACGCTCCTTGGACTACGGACACACCTCCAGAAGTAGATAGACGCCAAGGAGTCCTTTCGCATCAAGTGGATACGTTGCAGTGATCGACTGTCCTGCTGTCGCAGTTGCGAAAAAGCGTACAAAGCTTACAGCCGGATGAGCGACAGATGCTTGGTTCCTGCGTGCTCTTGGTTCAACTCGAAGTGAGCAGATTCGAGATCATGCTCGACACTCGTTCGGCTGGATGGGGAAGATCTATCAACTGACCGTCACAGAAGAATGAATTCCGTTCCAAAGCCATATGAAGGAGTCAGAGCCATAGACCTCGGGCTCGTACTGGAAACTGCGAGATGTACAGTTTTTCTCATCGAGCGAAAACTCACCGATAACTTTCCCAAACGTGGGAAGTGCTGCTTTCGGATTTTACCTCTCTCGACTGATGGTGTGACTGCTCGGAGAGCGCTCGTTTCGAACTAGCTTATCAAGAACCACTTCGCTCCCACGATGGGGCAGCAGAGACTGGTCAATCTTTCTGAACCACCTATTTTCACCGGAATCCGATGTGCAATCAATTCCTATGCAGGCTGAACAGTATCATATCCGAGTTCGCTGCCGCGAAGTCGCGCACGGAGCTTTGTCCATTGCTTAAGGCCACCGTTGTATGTTCATTGATGTGGATGACACTGCCCTATATTTGCGGTTCATGGAACGTCGCTATTAAGTACGCAATTCGGATTTCTCTTGTCCAGAGGTTTTTAGAAGTTTAGAAGATTTTTTAGTCGAAGTTTCGTAGTATGATTATGACAAGTGCGTGTTTGTTTATTTTCTTATATTAGTCAATCTCTATCTCTTACTCTTGCAGCAACAGCATTTTTGGTGATTTTATTTTAGAATGAGCTCAGAGATAAGTCAATCAACGCTCATAGATAAGTTCCAGCCCATAATAACAATCCGTCCATCTTGTCAATATTGTCAGATTTTAATTGTAATTTTGGAACTTTATGCAAATCATTTCCTGATCAGGATCTGCCAAATCTATAGCTATAAGTTCAGTTGGTTGGATGAAAAAATCAAGTTAAAATTAAGTTGTTGATTATCTTCCAAATTTTGGAGGCCCCCACAATCATTGTGCCACGGCCCCACATGGTAAATCCGGCCCTGCACTTGGACTCATCATCAATCCAGAGTCCGGTTTGGGGGGAATGGGGGTAAAGAAGACCTTGGGGGAACACTTGTACAGGTGCACGTACTGTACCTGCCGACCCCGTCCGGGTTTCAAGGTAAAACACCCACGCAACTTTTTTCTGTGATAAACATGCCGATTGATCAATCCAAAACCTTACGGCAGTTGCTTCACGTTAATTAACAGAAAAAGCATAAAAATCAAAACGTTTAAACGAGAGTTTGCGACGAAAGGCCCGAAGCACGTGGTCAATCAAACACAGCACACACACACACATCCGAACGCCTGAGGACCGAATGAAATGGTCATAAATTGGCCAGTCCTCAATCGGGGTGAAGGTTCCCATCTTCAACCTGAACTACCAAAGAAAAGACCGATCTTCGATCATCCAAAGCAACGACATCACACACACACCAGACAATTAATAAGGAACGTTATAATGAAAGTTTGATATTAATATAATATACATGACCAGAGCGGCTTTCACGTGGGTTCTGTACGGAGGAAACACTGATCGAACCTTTCCTTTGTGTTTTCTCCACACGAGAGGAAGTTCGAACTACGATCCTCATATCAGTTAAACTCTCCATTTTGAATGAGCGGGAGGGAAGCTGAACGTCAACGACAATGTACACGTGGTAACAAGTTGAGTCGCGTCATCTGACAGACGGGTTGGCTGGACCAACCGATTCTGATTCGTTGGAGCGATCAGTGTTTACGTAGCCGCTGTGAGCGTGTTGGACTGCGTATCTGGGGCCTCTGGTTTATCTCCTCAGAGATTCTTAAGGACTTGGTTTATCTTGGTTTATCTTGTTTATCTTTCAAGAATGCGTCGAGCCTTTTTACAAAACACCACAAAGGTATTTCAAAGCGGGTTTTTCCCACACATTAAAGTGAATTATATATATATATTTTTTTCTCGAATCCAGGCCTGAATGGGCTGTCAAGATGGCCGAAGTTACACACCTCGTGTCTGAGCCGTTGGCAACCCTGGGTTCGAATCGACGAGCTATAATGTTTCAACAGACAGGGTGTATTGATTCATCAAGTGTGTGTTCGCGTCCTTCGGATGGAACGTTAAAACGGGTTGTCTTGTGGGTAGGCGAGCTATCGCCGGACCCTGAACAAAGTACAAATTCTCAAGGTTTGATTCCCTTGTCCGAGGGAAGGGAATGTAAAGGGTAAACTCCCAACGTGGGGTCTCTCTAACCTCAGCTTGTGTATTTCGTGGTACTAGTTAGTAGTGCTCGTGAAGACAAAGGAAATGAGTTTAAGTTGTGGTTTAATTTTGTTGTATTTTTGTGTACACGGCGTGAGGCTTCGTGGAAGAGCTCGTGCGCCGCGTTTGTGAGTTTGGGTTTGAGGCTTATTTGATGTTGTGGGGGTTTGTTTCTATAATTGGCAACCCCTCCCCCCCCCCATTTTTAATGACACCAAAGAGGTTCTTCGAGCCGAAGGAATTATATTAACACATGAAGAAATTTATTTATTTATTTATTTTTTATTGTCTCTGCTGACGAAAGTCGCTCGGTGGCATTAATGTTTTTCGGGTTGTCTGTACGTACATCCGTCCATGCTATTTTCTCTGTTTTCTCTGGCAATCGTCTTAATTATCGATTAACGCAAAATTTTCACCATCGCTGCCACGACTCATACAGAAATGTCACAATCTATTATGACGCATATATCACCTTAGTGTGCGCTATGATTTTTTTTTGAAGAATATAACTTTAAAAAATGTTCTTCTCCGTAACAGCTTTGACGTTCGAGGGGAAACTTCACCCACAATGTTTCCCAAGCCCTTGGGGATCCAAGTGTTCATGCATCTATGCACTCGTACTTATAAACGGATTCTCTCTCTCTCTCTCTCTCTCTCTCTGACTGTTAAGTACTATCTATCTGTTCTATCTTTGTTCTCTGTAAGCCACATCTTTCAAGTTTATAACTCCAAAACTCGGGGTACTAAATATAACTTTGGTATGTGTGTGTGTGTGTGTGGGTGTGTGTGTGCTGTGTGTGTGTGTGTGTGTGTGTGTGTGTGGTGTGTGCGCGTGGTGTGTGGGGGGTACTTTAGGCTATGTGGCTGCTGCCTCACGCAGGGTCGTGGCGGGGCACGAGAGCGGTTAAATTCTGGATGGAATATGCACCGTGGTTCTCCCCACCTGGTGTGGTTGGCAGTGCTAATTGAATTTCAAATTGTGGTTCATATTTCTAGCAGGAAGGGACAATCAAGGACGAACCGGGGGGGGGGGGGGGGGTGGGTGGGATGTAGGGGTTAAAGCACTCTATGTAGGATATATTGTTTTCCTTTCCTTTTCCACGTTCTCACCCAATTTTTTGGCAAACAGGGTGACTAATTGTTCCATCATCGAAGCGATGGGTGGCGCTCTGCTTGTAATTAATAGGTCACATGGTTGGCAGCCATTTGGATTGAACCAATATCTTATAAAAACTCTTTCTCTTTGAACTTTAATCAATTAACAAGATATGTCAACAATGGATGATGTCCATAGTCAGGGAAACTATTGTTTTAAATTTCAACCTGATTCGGATGCATGGTTCTGGCGCTAGAATTATTTAATATTTTGAATCTGGGTTCATGGATTCAAATCCCAACTTGGTTCAAGGATGTGTATTGATGTTAATAATGTGCAATGGAGGCGTACTGAAAACTCAAATGACGTTCATGAGTGCTTCCAGTTATTTATATTCGAATGATTCATTCATTCCTGCAGCTCTCACACTCACATTTGCAAACTATCACTTTGCCGAGCTTGTATATCAGAACCCCTGAGAGTTTTGTAATTGAATTTTTGCACAAATATGGTGAGAATAGAAAAGTAGGCAGGGTTGTCCTAATTGTTTTTTAACCTTGACTACCTTTAAGGTCATGACCTAATTATAGACATTTACAGCATTTTTCACCATAAGTGCCAGACTTGTCCAATCAAGAAACAAAATTGCCTCATTAAATAGCACCAGCGGGAGCAAAGCCGAATTTACGCTTATTTTACATCATACCTCCTCCGGGTTAAAAGCCAAGGTCTTGCACCTTGGGAGTACTCAACCACATTTAAGATTTCTCCCTTTTTTCTGCCATGTCGAGGATTTCAGAAGAAATCAATAATGCGGAATAAAAATTATGCGGGGTTGACATCATTTGTTTGATTCTGAACAGAATTTATCTCAAGCTCTACCCATTGCTTATTCACCCATTGCTAGACCTGTGGCTGGCTTGGTCATCCTAATGGAAGCAACTATCACCTAACTGACTTCACCCAGCGCTCCCATCTCACCCATCTCAAAAGAAAAACAAAGCAAAACAAGCAAAAAGAGCAATCAGAGATTGGCAGACGCCTTGCCAGGACTTGTTGTGTGTGGTGTGCCTGTTTGTGTAGTTTTATGCTGGTGTATTTTGTGTGGTGTTTGGTGCACTAAGTGTGTGCGTGTAATTAATAAGAGACATAATTAGAATGGGCCCCACCTTTTTTTTTTTTTATAACTGCTGGGAGTATAACTGGGTACCAAGAGTCCCGCTTTGATGAAACCCTTCTAGATATCTGTAATCACCAGGGTAAGCCTTCCCCAGTCAGATGTTTTGCAACATAATAGCGTACGTGCACTGATGTTGTGCACCTGATATTTAATTTGTGTGGCTATGACCAGCTTTTTTAGGATTGTGACAAAATCCATTAAAGAATAACACCTATTCGATCATACTTGAATATTTCATCCGATTGTCATAATGTTGAGTTTTCTGGAATAAAAAAAAACTGCAGATGGGGACACATTTTCTTAATTTACACTCTGTCCCTAAATGTTTGAAGGGTCAAGTTTAGATGGTAAGTCAAAAAAAATATGGCCATCATTGATTCAGTGGGTCAAGGGTAAGTTGTTGGGTGATCGTTTTGTTTAGTTACATAAGAGGTAGACAGATATCGAGTTTCGTCCTGATAGCTAGTTTATTTGAGAGAACGAATGAAGCGAGTTTGTTTGAGAGAACGACTTAAGAATGAGTTGTTTCCCCTAGACATGATTACACAAAGCTGAATGGTTGGAGAAGAAGGGTTAAAGCTCACCTGGTTTGTCAGGTTCGGGGTTGCCTTGGAAGTGTTGACCCAGGTATAAATGGTCATCTTGGACCCTGTTGCATGAAGGGTGATCGATCAATGTGTGTGCTGGCCAACCAAGTTTGTGAAGCTAGAAAGCCCATTGCCAGCACATGGGAGCACATTAATTAATTATCAGTTATTTAGTTATTATCAATTGAGAAGGTGGGGGTGGGGGCATTGTAGTGCATAGTTATTGGAGAGGAAAGATTTGGTTTGCGAATGGAGAATGTAATTATAACTATCTGGTTAGCACATTTTTGGTGCTCACTTGTGGATTGAAGTGTAACTGTTTTTTTTTCAGGGAAGCAAAGATTGAATCGTGTTCAGATTCCACAAGAATGGTGCCATGAACGAGC
>CM068952.1:107771227-107789271 GCA_035128595.1 Eptatretus atami | reverse complement strand
GCCTCTCCAAGACGGGCCTGTGAAAGAGAAGTGTTGGATAGGACTGGACCACATTTCCCGAGGAATGAAGCACTAATGACTTCAGGACCATTTGTAGAAGGCATTTGAACTGGCTAGGAAACCACTCCACAATGGCAGGGCAGAAGTCCACATGCTGAAAGGAATAATCCAGAATGGGTGGGCAACAGGAAAGGGACGGATTTTGGACTTTGGCCTTTTAATTGAAGATAAGAGGTCCGTCTAAAGAGTAACGGGACTGAGCCTGCTGTGTGCTCCACTTACACAACTTGAATGAACGAGTTGCGTCACAGTCTTTCGCAACATTCCAGCAATATATATGATTGGTGATGGTTGACTGCACTCGTGTGATTTTGTACAAGTCGTGCTTTACACGTTGTCTCGTCTGAGTCTCGTCTGAGTTTTCGCGCTATGAGTTGTAAGCAGAGAGCCAATCTGAAGTTTCTTGCCAAGCTTGGCAAAACACCTTCCGAATCGATATGTTAGGTAGCTTGGAAGTGTCCCGCCAATCCTCCTTCGCATCGTTGGGCTGTGGGAACTTCAACATGGTAAGTAGATCCTGAGATATGAGGAGGCATTTCTGAAGCTTGATTGGGCTCAGAGAATGCTCCTATTCCCAAGAAGGGACGTAGGGGTGGGAGTAGGCTAGGTGCGATAGGGTCTTAGCCGACAGAGACGATAAAGGGGAGTAGGGAGACGAATTCAAAAAGGGAAAATAAAAAAAAATAAGATGGGGCAATGGGTGATTTTTGCAATTAAGGGTAGTGGGTAATGACAGAGACGGCAAAGGCGATAAGGTTGGGAGGAGACAGTAGACATATCAGCACTAAGTTCTTGACTTTGCAAGAAGTCATGGACTTAGGGTGGCCTGGTTCATGGTTTTCAGCGCCCACAAGTCATCGCTGGACTTGGTAATTCCAACGCTGGGCTGGCGAAGGAATTGACATGTCTATTGAGGTCCGCTGGGAGATGATCAACCACAGACTCGGCAGGGTCAACCGGAGTGCTCAGTTTCCACACTGCAGGCCTATGTTGTAGAACTAACTGCATTAAATGGAGATGGTACCATCCAGCTAGGTGGATTGGCAAGTAGGGGTGGAAGAGTAGCTGAGAGTTGCGAGGCTGAAGTGACACTTGGGGGTCTGGGTGTTTGGGGTCTGAAGAGCTTTGAGTGTTAAGACACATCTTGATGTTGGGTGGATGTTGGATAGCAGGGAAAGAGAATTTTTGTTATCAGGATGGATACCATTGCCAGAGCGCACAGGCTGAATGGCAAGCGCTGTTCAGGGAGTGAGGCGTAATGTACGTTGCACCTGAGGTGGACAGGAGGCCTATTTTTGCGAGGATTGATAGGGGGTAGAGATCATGTGCGGGTGATCTCCGTCCCGTTAAGGGGAATTCGTCATTGCGTTATCAAGCCCCTAGGAGCACTGAATATAGAAGCGAGAGTGGTAGGATCTTGAAAAGGGTTGAAGTGAGGCGTGGGCCGGTTATTTGAGCGGTTGGACCCTGGTGAATGACAGCTGTGAGTTGGAAGTCAGGCATGTACAATCTGTTGCTGACCTCCAATCAACTGTGGTCACTTCGTGTGGAAAACGGGCTGGGTGAACCGGTTGAAACGGGGCAAAGCTCCAGGGATTGTGGCATCCATGCGAACTTCTCAGGCTGGTGGAATGCTGCCGTCGTGTCGTTGCATGCAGTTTTGTGCTCTGCTGGAACAGCTCATCGAACTGATTAGACAGAGGGCTTGTTGTTCTCTCTGAAAGGGAAAGGGGCCTGAATCGCAGATGCACAATACCTGAGGGTGAAGCTGCCTCAGTGCAGGATGTTTGTGGAAGTCTTGTTGTCGGATATATTCTTGTGATAGGGTTCGTCCACGATTTGACTGAGCCAGTGGTCCAGTTACAGTAGGTGCGTTTACAGCCAAGGTAACGATTGAGTATCTTGCTCTTCGTGTCTCAACGCGGCGTTTGTGCCGCTCGAAGCTAGAGAGAGTTTCGGTAGGCGGGCGTGATGTTTGAGCTAGTTGTTGATCTCTTCCAAGCGTTCGAATTCAGTGAATCGGTGCCTCTGGAGGATATGGATATATCTGTAGGGGGTGCCACTAAATGATCCGAATATGATGTCTGCACTTACTCTGGTATGAGAGTGTGTGGTGTGGTGGTCATCTCTGATTATCAGTTGTTACTGGAGTTCGTCAGGTGTGTACTGGCCACACTTTTTCAGCACTTGTACATGGGACTGGATTTTAGGGAGGAGTCGAGAGATCAAGCTGCGGTGCATCGGATTTGGCGAATGATCAGACCTACGTGACCTGTACTTTTGCAATGATGATCTAGACAGCTCATGTTATTTGCGGGCAGACTATTAGATATCCTTTGGGGGCCCTCGAGGTGGCTGAATGAGGAGTCGGAGCGCTGGATTGGGTTACTTTTGGGTCAAAAAAGATCAGGCTTTGGTGATTTTGGATGTGCTGTGTCTGTCTGTGTTGTTTTTGGTGGAGGGATATAGAGAGGTCAGTGGGAGATTCACTTACCTATATGAGATAGATATTCATGGCTTCTTTGCTGGCTGTGGTCAGAGGTAATAGACGTCTAGGGGTCGGTTGCTGGGGAGTCATGGATCATGGATCACTCGGGTGGGCGACTTGGCTAAGGTCAAACTGCTAGGTCAGTGTGTCGGGAGGAGAGTTCGAGTATCTCGCGTTCTGATTGCGCGTCACCTAGTCAGTCTTGTCTAGATGTGCGAGAGCTTGGACTCTGAAAGGATCTGAGACGGAGAATTAATTCCTGTTTGGTAAAGTACCAGGTTTTTGGAGAATCTTGCTAACATGCTTGCGTCGTTTGTGTACGAGCGCTTGCCTGAGAGGACTGGATAGATTGTTACTGTTGTCAAGGTGAGCGTAGTTTTCACGGGCTGTTCACTGCGAATGTGCCTCGATTTTCCCCTGAGCTGATCCTGTCACAGATTCTCTCAGAGGGGAGTCTCGTGAGTGGAGGAGGCCAGTGGCTGACCCCACGTGCCTGTGGTTGAGCAAGATTGACCATCATCTCAAGGAGATGGGGATGGGCTGGATTGCTGGGGGATGGCAGACGGAAGGTCCCGGCCTGGAGTAACGGCGAAAGTGGACGCAGGACGCGGCTTTCTGGCACATGTCATAATCTGACCTGACTGAGAAGTAGGGTAGTCCGGCCGCTCCCCGGACTCGGGCACACCCGCCGCACTCCCTCCACACCTCAGAAGAGACAAGAGGCGGCCAGCTTCTAACACAGTCGGTGTGTTTTGCGAAAACGGCCTGTGCCCGGCTTGCATGCTTCTCCTGCCTCTGCTCTGATTGACCACCCCCAATGCGCTAGCTCCTTGTTGTGCATTTGGCCCACCATTTAAACATCATAACCATGGTGCGCTGGATAATCGGCGAGCTGCAGGGACTGCCTGTAGGCAAGCCGACCGACGGGACGGCATTGAGGCGCCGTACGTGTTTGGATCATCCATCATCTGCAAGGCACCGGGGACTGCATTTGATGCAGCCGTCAAAAATACCGTCATTTTTTTGTGTTTGTGTTTGCTGCGTTCAGGTGCCCATCTCAGTGTTCTAAGGGACTGCCTGCAGGCAGCACCACAACACGGGATTTGCATTTGTGCAGCCCGTGCAAGACAACAAACAAAGCAGAAAAAACAACCGTTTTGTGTTTACTGGCGCTCATTTCAAGGGGGGAGGCCTAAGACCTTGCATTGGGCAGAGGCCGGCCACATTCCCCTGTTCAACAACCTGATTTGTTTTAATGAAGCCAGAAGACTGCAATTGCAAGCTGGCTCCCCCTGTCTGCTTGGAAAAATGGCCCTGTGGGGCGGCATATGGGTGGCCGGGTTGGGTGGGTTGCTCCACAGCTGAAGGACATAAAAGGTTCAGTGATTAGACCGGGGCCTTTTGAACAGGCCCTAGAAAGATTCCGACTCAAGCTGCGGGGGCGCTCACCTCAAACTATGACTAAAACGTTTTGGCATGCCCTTTTTCCCACAGAGTCATCAGTCTTGGCTTGGGCCATGGTTAGTGTAAATTGCATAAGGATAAGTTAAAGGGTAAATTTTATTATCGAATATGAGTTGCTCCGCCCACCCTGTAAATGTTTGGGTCGTAGCGGCGGAATTTAGTTTAAGTTCGTCTGCATGAGTGGTTTGTTTTTAGGGTTAGGTTTATCGACCGTAGGTTTATTTACTTTTTGGACACACGGATACACAAATGTCGCCTCAGAGGATCGAAGGTAATCGTACTAGGGGAAACTTAAACATGAAGCACATGAAATTGACGACTCGGGACAGAGTCTCGGAAAAAAGGGGAAGGGGGTAGTGTTTTACGGTTGTGGAAATTCACAGAAACCCTTCAGTTCAGAGATCAGTTATGTCGTAAGTGTGGTGTTCAGATCAGATTTTCTCCCCGGAGTTAAGGGATTATTCTTGTAAGCGGGGTGTGATCTTTGAGCTCAGCCTAATCTTTCCTATCTTTATTTTGGAAACCACTTAACTTTCAAACAACGCCAACATATTCACCCACAACCACTTATTCAGCAACTCACAAAACCAATTTTCAACAACCAGGCAACCCAAAGCTCAAAAACCAAGCATCCCACACAGAGCAACACAACAATCGTCACTACTCCAACCGCGATCTTTCGGTACCGCGACCCAGGGAGAGGCCATTCCGCGGACAGATGGCGGGGTGATGATCTCCACGTCCGTCTCTCGGCTTCGCGTCGCATCGGATCAAAAGATCAAAAGCGCGGAGCCAGAGGGTGAAAGGGTGAGAGGTGAAAGATAGACTCACTCACGGACCATATAAAGGCGCGCTGAAAGCAGCAGTCTGTCGGGTTCGGAGATTGGTGGGGTCGGAGTCTGTGGGGTGCTGCAGAGAGTAATCTGGAGCTTGGAGCAGGTTCGGTCCAGAGGGCACAAGTTTGGAGGAGCCAGCTGCTGCCGTGCGGCAGGGGAACTAGCGAGTCGGTGAAAGCGGAGGAGATGCAAGACGCTGGAGTGAAGACGGCTTTAAAGAGCATCAATTCCGAAAGAGCAAAGGCCGTTCCTTCTTGGAGCAGTCGTCGGCTAGGCCGAAACTGGGGGCCGACGGCGGGCTTGGGCAAAACCAAGTCGAGCAGCACCAACGGCCGTCGCGAAACGTGAGGTCACAGCGGTCACCACGAAGGTGGGGTACCAGCGTGGCTCTCATCGGAGCTCCTTGCGGTCTTCACAGCTCCGTGGACTATTAAAGGCCATGAGGTCAGTTTTGCCCTTCCTTTCCTTGGGTTTTTTTCTTTGTAGAATGTGGGCATACATGTCCTTAGTAAATGTCATAATGTACATATAATAGAAAAACGGTTTAGTTCTTCGTCTTCTAATCCTGCATGAATTGCATACGGTGTTTGATTGCATAGTCATGATTGCATACGTTTGATTGATACGTGTGTAAAAATAAATGTCTTGTGGAAGTGACCTGTTCGTTGCGGTCTTTCCCGATTGAGATTGTGCAATCGGGATATTAGCTGGTTTTAATAGCGAGTAGATAATAGCGACGGGGCCCTCCTCGGCGATAATACAAAAGACGAATGCGTCGGGCCCAACGGAATGCAAACTGGAACGAGTGACTTAAGAAAAGGCCGTTTTCCGTGAGGCTCGTAGGGTGTAATTACGGCATTTCTGTCTGTCGTGCATACTTAGGTAATGACAATTTGGTCGGCGATGGGACCCTGTCGCGCCGGGAAGAATAAGTTGATAATTTCGGTGATAAGAACACACCGTAGCTGGATTTCGGCATTGATCCGAAAGCGGAAAAGGTTTGCTACGTTTGGTGGGCGTGTGCCGGCTGGTGAATTAGCTAAAAGCGGTCGGGTGCACCGCACGCCGGAGTGGCGGAGGAAACACAAAAATATGTATTATATTATATATAAATATATATATATTATAAATAGTATATATATGTATAGATATATAGAATATATATCGTTATATAAATATGTATATATATAATATATTATATATGGTGCTATTTCAATATTATAGTATTAAATTACTTAATGATGTATATATATATATATATATGTTGTATGGTAATATTATTATTATCTAATTATATATATATACATGTTTTAATAAATATGAATTATGTATTTTTAGATATATAATATATTTATATTATTTATATAAATATAGGGGTGGCGCTTGCAATATACAGCACAATTTGGAACTGTGCTTCCCGCATTTTCTGGGTTCATTCACATGCATTTTTTTTTTTTTTCATTTATTTTCTTATCATTATTTTTTCCATTATATTTATATTTTTCATTTACAGACGCTTCCTTGATGTTCTGGAATTTCTTCCCTTCCTTCGCTTATCGGCTTTCGATGTCTGTCGGCGAATGCAAAATTAACCTTTGAGAGCTATTCCACTATTTAGCATATTCAGGGGCTTGCTGCGGACTGCATTTACTTTTTTGAATCATTTTTTTCTTCATTTATTTTTATTATATGGCGGACATTTCCAATGGTTTGTGATTTTTCTGGCTGTATCGGCTTCGAATGTCGTTGACTTGTGAAATTTTTGCTTTCTACTGTCACGGAAGGGTAATAACTTTAATATAGTGAGCCAGTGGTTAGAAGAGCTGAGAAGGGGTGTGCTTACACATGTGGCAAGCATTACGAACGCGTGCCTTCCATTGTTCACGGGTCGTCACTGCATTCGATAATTATTTATTTTCATCTATTTATTTATTTATTCATCCTGTGATGGATATTGTTTCGATATTGCGATTTGATGTCGTTATGCACAGTATTTAGTGTCGGTGTTCATGCTTCGTGTCATCGCAACAAAAAATTTCGCTTTTAGGTTCACCAATCAGAAGGTCGAGTGCTGTCGTCATATATCATTTCAGCAATGAGGTTTTTGCTCACTTTTGGTGAATGATAGCTGCTTTTTCTCACTTGGTTGATGTGCAAATCAATCGGTCATAGTTAATTAGGTCTTTTCTTACATAAATTCTTGCGCCTCTTCATCAGTGTTGTAAGAGTTGGCATGCTCCATGTTTAGCAACTTTTTAACTCGTCTTTTTCAGAATCAATGGTGTGCACAAATGTCAAACTTGCAATGTATTTTAGAATATTACAATAATTTCAATTCCTTTAACCATACAGTGGAGGTAAACCATGTGTTAATGGCTTGTTATCTGCCAAAACGAAGTTTTTGCAAGATATGTTGTCAGCTTGTGATGTTTTTTATTTTTATTATATCTTGCAAAACGAAGTTTTTTGCAGATATTGTAGTCAGTCTATGTTTATTTTTTATTTTTTATTTTTTTGTTTGTTTTTTTTTTGTCTGTTAATAACAGAAAACAAAATTTCAGACCACAGTTTTATTGGAATTTTTGTAACTTCGTCTATCAGAGGCCTATGGAGGTCCTTTCAGGCATAAAAATTTTGAAGGTCAAGGTAAAGGTCAGGTCACTTTTTTCGTAAATCAGTGTACATCGCAAAACCCTTCATTTTTTGGTAATTTGAATCGGGTCGTTTCAAATTCATTGGGATATAGTTCATGGTCTGGCGGCTCAGCTGATTAATTTTTGGTGGATTGCCTTGACTTATGGTTAAGCCTCAGTCAAAACATTTTGTGGGACACCTAAGGTCAAATTTTCAAGTTTTTAGGAAGCCATATGTGTAGTACTCAATGGAACCTCGATGAGTGCTTGTTTCTAGATATATCAAGCTTGAGGACATTGATGACGTGATTTGGTGACGTTATGAGGCAAGAGCATATTTTTTTCATGGTTACTCTGTAAAACGTTCTGCCAATCGGAATCTCTCGTAGGCAGATTTCCTCAAGAGTCCTCTGGTGGAGTTGGCAGTCTGTGTCACTCAGTGTTGACTTAAGAAGTCACACGTGGTAACTTTTTGGGCAAGATACGGATCCCCTACGGGTTGACATTGGTTCTTATTTTTATTTTTTGTCTGTAATCAGATAAAAATTCTGGCAGAGACAGGTTTCAGTTGGAATTTTTGGTAACTTCGCAATATCAGAGGCTATAGAGGTCTTTTCAGTGCATAAATTTGAAGGTCAAGGTCACTTTGTCGGCAATCAGGGGAGTCGAGGAAACTCTTATTTTTTTGAGTAATTTTGATGCGGATCGTGCTCAACTTCATGGGAATATAGTCATGGTCTGGGCTCAGCTGATTAATTTTTGGTGGCGATTGGCCTTTGAACTTCATGATGTTTTTTTTTATATTATTATTTTTATTTTGTCTGTAATCACGTTAAATCACTCTGAGAGCACAGTTATCATTGGAATTTTTGTAGCTTCGCAATTGCAGAGGCCTATATGAGGTGGTCACCTTTTGGTGTCACACGTGGTCACCTTTTTGGGCAATACGGGTCACCACTGCGGGTGACATTGTTTTTTAAAAAAAATTTTGGCTTTACTCTTTTTACTCTTGGGGAACCTTTGGTTCATTTTTTTTTCTTTAGTTCATTGAAGGGAGGTTGTGTTGTGGAACATTTGTTGAAGGCAAGACATTGAAAAGATCACATGTTTCCACATTTGCCCTTAATGATGTCGCATTTATTTTCTTTTTTCAGCAGAAAGTGAATACACATTCGAAGAACAAGGACAATGTGTTCCAGAGCCGCGGTCATTCCACGCAGTCAACAAGAAGGAAGGAACACCACAACCGGCGGAGCTCTCTTAGAGCCAGCGTTCACTACGCGAGACAACGGAGCTACAATATTATCTTTTTATGCTAAAAGGGGATGTGGTCCTCCAAATCACAGATGAAAAATGAAGAAAGTTTACTATTTTTAGACCAGAACGCCAGAAAAGTGAGCCCCTTCACAACAAAATAACTGCATACTAAAAAAGCTTCTTTTCTAAATGGTTCAGGTAATAATGTTTTCTTCTTCTCTTTAATTAAGTTGTTCATTTATCTTGTTTTGACTATTCTGGATAATTTATCCTCATCATTATTTAAACAAAAACTCGCTGTTTTCTTCTACTTTTTCACCTAGCAAAATGTGGGAAAAGACTGTTCAAAGGGAAACCAAAAACAAGACGCTGCTCGTAAATCCTCAGACGCGAAGTACCGTATAAAAGAAACTGTTCGTGATGTTGTGACATTACACACAGCACACAAACAAAAAAATGTTCTTTGAAGGAAAAGTTAACAATCAGCTGTCGATCACATTTTTCTCTTCATTTTATTATTTGTTTCATGTCATTTATTGAGGAAGTAGCAAATGTCCGAGAAATGAAATGCCAAAAGGGACTTTTACCTAAGAAGGGAACAGTGACAAGTTGGTGAGATACGACTTGTGTAACACAAGCCAATAACTTGGTTTGCAAAGACTTAAACCACCAACAATGCAATAGTCAGTTCAAAGAGGATCGAACCAGGATAGGATAGCGGGCAGCGCTGTTGGATAAACCGTATATCAGGAGAAAGCAGGCTTTTGTGTGAAGTACTTGCCAGGCGGAATCAATATCAGGTGATATATATGGCCATGATGGGTAGCCCAACCCTTTTATTAAGAGGGGGCACATTGCATTCCCTGCCAATTGTCTTCTTAAATATCCATTTCTGCTCATTGAGGTTTGCTCCCTTCCCATCACAGCTATATGGGTCTTCAGAGAGCAAACACAAGGGAGAAAGGAACAGGGATTTTGGATGGAAACCATCTATCATTTATTCCTCATCAGGGAGCGAGAGTGAGAATCGACGTTGGGCAGGTATTAGGTTGGCGAGCGTCAGGAGCAGACACGAGTCACAGAAGGCTTGCTGACAATTCCCTTGGCTTGTTTTTGGCACAGCATTATCACCTGCTGGCTGGCAAACCAGTTGAAATTACAACAGATGACGAACAGAGTTGGATGATGATTGTCTTACCACATTGATCATTCAGTTCAAGCGAGCGGGCTTATTTGAGTTTTACTGGGGGCTTATGGAAAGCGAAGCAGGCTACACATGCCAAGGTTGTTGTTTTGTAAAATGAAACATTTCTGTTTTGTGAATTATGTAAACGAGTTAGTTTGGAGAAAATAATTTCAGAAGAAATACATGTTCATAGGCTATTAATGTTTTGCGAGGAACTTGACTTGTGGGACAATGATAACATCAGAGTTTTTCAAGGTTCCAGGTAAGTACCTCTTCCTTCCTGCTCCATTGTGATTGCTTTCATTTTGTTGATTGACGAGAAATTTAAAAGGACGGCATTATTCAATGCATACAGTATGTTTAACAACAGCAGACCTGCCCACTGTGGTTAAAATAGGTAAATTTTGTTAAAGAGAGACAGGGACTGAAAGAGTCTAACACATGAAACTTCAACTGATCCCATTTGTAAAATTTGTATTCCCAGGAGCAGATCCTTTGCACCATGGAACGTTTCCTTTTAAGTGTCAATAAATTTATTTTGGAGTGATGCTCAAAAGTGGTTGTGGCTGAAGTTGTTTGGCACAGAGCTTAAAGGAGACTGTATCCCTATCATTGTTTGCGTTTCATATGCTTGGGATAATTAGCATCGTTTTATAATGAGTTTGACCTTGTTATCAAACTGTGTTAAAAGATTGAGAGAGAGTTGTCGATAACTGGCAGCTTTGTGTCATCGAAAGGCATGCGGAAAGATACATTTGCAAGACCATCCATCATGTTCTGTCATGTTAGTGATTGCTTTCTTTTTCCACCAACACTATCATACTATATTTTTTTCTTTAATGGCACAATTATACCACGCTCTTGTTGGGTTCGACTAAGAAAGTTTTTTGGCCAAGTTTCACAGATCATTGGCCTTGCATGTTTTTATTTTTGATGATGTGGGTTTTGAAAGCGATTTTGCAAAGTTAGTCTGAGTGCTTTGAAAGCTCCTTGGCCCCCAACAATCTTCACGGACCCGCACGGTCATGACCGTTTTAGCTGCGGCCAAGATTCAACGAAGAGAGGCATGCTCAGAGTGGCAGTGTAAACCAACAGACTGTACTGCCAGCCTAACACATCTAACTATTTAGTTCCAGGAAATGCAGAATTTCTATATTTTGTATTTAACATGTTGCTTTCATTCATTTGACAATGGTGATGTAATCTATTGTTGGTCTACTTTGAAATTCTGGAGACCGCGTATTTTGCGAGTGCGATATTTGCATTGGGTCTCTGTTTACTTGACAAATTTGAAATTTTTCAAGATTACCTTGGTCAGTCGATTTCTGTTTATTCTGTCTGTCTGTGCTGTCTGTCTGGTTTGATATTGTCGCGCGACACGGTTCTACAATTTAAACCGATCTTCACGTACTTCACAACCCATGATGCAGTTTTTGTCAAGAAAGAAGCCTATTGTTGTTTAGAGGTCACAAGGTTACATAGGCAAAGGTCAACAAACTTAGGTGAGATTCAAATCCTCATTTTTCTATCCGTGAACTTGAATTTGCAAGAGGATATTATTATATAAATATATATCTTATATAATAATTATACTTGGAATGCCGCGTCGGCGTGCGGTCGGCACCACTCGCATCTCGGCGACGTCGCCACGGACCGGACAATTAGTCGTGACCCCTCCGCGGCGACTATCGCCCAGGCAGCCGTCACGGGTGCGCGCGTTTCGACCCTTCACCACAATGTGCAACCTCGGCCACCCGTCTTAGGATACGGGTTTGTTCGGCAAACTCGACACTACCTAGTACCACCGCCGGATGGCTAACCGGCGATCGTACCTGCCGAGGTCGACTTCCGGAACCGACCGCTTGGGCGCCCGTTCCGTCTATCGGGATAACCGAGCCGCGTGTTACATCGTCGACCTCGACGGTTCGATTCATTCTACCGGCGTTTTGCACCACACTACGACCTTTACGTGAGAGGATGGAGGTCAATGAAGAAAAGACGAAGCGAAACGGGAAAACAGTTCACACAATGCACATTTATTCGCGCGGCACACGGGAGCCACACTATAGCACGTATTTATACAGCCACAATTTAGAATGCAATATATCAATTTAGACAAAAACAATATGCAAGCAACGGCAGAGCTACGACGACTAACGCGAACATCGACACTTATACAGTTTCTCTACCTATACAAGACACGCGCCACAACACGCATTTCACACATAAAGCAAAGAACAAAAGACCCGCCTCAAAGGCAAGGGAGTCGACTGGGCCAGTGGGGCCTAAGCGCGTGCGAACCTGGATGAGCCGCACAGGTCCACGTAGACGAAGGGTCTAGCCCGCGCCCTCCGTGGGAGCCGCGAATTGTCGCTGCACGGCGGTTTCGTGGGCACATGCTGGTGTAACGTGGGAGAAACGGGCGCCCCATTGGTCGCACTCTTCTCAGCGGCGGGGAAAGGGGAATGGTGATGCCTCCCTGGGCGGGAGTTAATGGCTGGGCTTTGCTCAGTCCCGCGACGCGCGCTTCAACGCCGCACTGTGCGCCGACCTCTCGTCCGGACCGAGCCTCCAGGTTCTCCTCAGCGTCTAATCCTCGCAGCCGTTCGCTTCCGTAGCCGCTTCTGCCCCTTCTTGCTTACGAGCTCCGTCTGCCCAGACTCTGCCACCGATTACTCCCCCACTCGACTACTTGCCGCTCGTCTTTTATTCGGCTTCCAGGAACCACATATGCAACTTTCGGATCCCAACGACTCAGGGGCGGAGCACGCTCGCCGACTTGGACGACGAAGAATAAGCGGCGTGTTATCATTCTGATCCTCAAATTTGCAATTATGCCATTTCGTCAGGCGCGTCTGGAGGCGGGGCCAAGCCGCCCCCGCCTTCCAATTGGCATGGCATCAGATGTTGGGTCGTGTAGCATTCCTGCTCCGCCATTCTGCTTGCGAAAAACTGCCATCTGCACGTGCCTCCAACTTGCGGCTTCGCGCCTGTATCGCTGACAGAATAGCCGACGTCTCGGTGTGCCACAGGTGGTGCGGACCTGGCCGTAGGAGAACGGTGGTGAGGGTTCCCGGCGCGCTGCTCCGATTGGGCCATGGAGCTGCTTGGAAATGCGATGGTGATGTGAGGTTTGCGGTTAGCGAGTGGTTGAAGGTAGGTTTGCTGCTGGCGTTTGTATGTTGATGTTGTAGTAGGTTGTGTTCAAACAATGGATAAACAGAAAACAAGAAAAACGCCTAACTCAAAGGATCGAGCCCGAATCGCATCCCACATTCCTCCTCTCTATCCAACGGGCTTTGGCTTAACTAGCACATGTTTAGAAATATATCTCACCTACGGGACCTTTACGTAGTGTAATGCGATTTCGCACACCGTAACAATATTACTATATATATATATATGATATATATATATTATATATTATATTATATATTACTATATATATATATATACTCATCATCCAGTCGTCACTGATTCAACCACCAATTATTTTGGAGGCTCAACATTGGCCAACAAGGGTCAACATGCGCCAATTTTCTAAAATTGTCATTTTTCATCTGATTCACTTGAAATTTGAAACAGGAATTTGGTCATTAATTCAGCCACCAATTCCTTTTTGAGGTCAAATTTGTTTTTAGGATTTTGCAAACGTGTCATGCTCTGTATGTCTTCTTGTCTGTTCGTTTATCCTACAGAACTTTATGTTTTTCTTCCACAACACTTGTCCGGATTGGAGCACGAATTGCTCAAATCGGTACGACGGCTCATGCTAGAAGTTGTTCGCGCAGAACTTCATGATGTCAGAGTCATTGCATTGGCAGGCATTGTTGAAAAATAGAAAAACTTTGGACTCTATCTCTGAACTGCACCAAAGAAAAATTGAAACTTGGCACACGGCAATACTCTCATGCGGAATAAGTGATTTTTATGACGTCAGCGGTGCCTCATTATGATTCATAATTGCATATGTAGAACAACCACATCTGATCAACATGAGAATTTTTGAGGGTCATCCAGGATAAAATGGTCCACAGAAAAAAACTTAATTGACGGCTCAGTCACGTGATTTGGCAACCACATTGTTTTTTAGCTCGCTCTGTTCGAAGAAACAGAGATATAGCGATACCCGCCGGCTTTGAGCGTCAGCCCGTGAGCGTGAAAATGTAATTTTTTTGTATTACCGGAAAAATCCTCGACGGATTCGACGAAAACTTGTGGGGGGGGTTAGGTATGGTCCAAGGATCATGCATTAGATTTTGGGACTTGTCCCCCCCCCCAAAAAAAAAAATTCGTTATCGAGAATTTTTTTTTGTTGCATTTCTTACATGTTTTAAGTGATTTCCAACCCCCCCCCCCCCAAAAAAAAATTGTTAGAGAAAAAAAAATGTTTGCAACTTTTTTTTCAACAAAATTTTCGATTTCTTTTTTTTTGCATTTCTACATGTTTTAAGTGATTTCCAAACCCCCCCCCCCCCCCCCCCCAAAAAAAAATTGGAGAATTTTTTTTTTTTTTTTTGCATTTCTACATGTTTTAAGTGATTTCCAACCCCCCCCCCCAAAAAAAAAATTGTTAGAGAAAAAAAAAATGTTTGCACTTATTTTTCAACAAAATTTCGATTTCTTTTTTTTTTGCATTTCTACATGTTTAAGTGATTTCCAAACCCCCCCCCCCCCAAAAAAAATTTTAAGAGAAAAATTTTTTTTTTTGCATTTCTACTGTTTTAAGTGATTCCAACCCCCCCCCGCCAAAAATTTAGAGAAAAAAATTTTTTTTTTGGCATTTCTACATGTTTTAATGATTCCAACCCCCCCAAAAAAAATTAGAGAAAAAAATTTTATTTTTCTTGCCATTTTCTACATGTTTTAAGTGATTTCAACCCCCCCCCAAAAAATTGAGAAAAAATTTTTTTTTGCATTTCTACTGTTTTAAGTGATTTCAACCCCCCCCACCCAAAAAATTATGTTTGAGAAAAAAATTTTTTGCAACATTTTTTCACAAAATTTCGATTTCTTTTTTTGCATTTCTACATGTTTTAAGTGATTAGGATTTCGACGAAACCTTGGTGGGGGGGGGGGTTAGTATGGTCCAAGGATCATGCCATTAGATTTTGGACTTGGTCCCCCCCCCAAAAACTTTTTTAGAGAAAAAAATGGTTTTTTTTGCATTTCTACATGTTTTAAGTGATTTCCAATCCCCCCCCAAAAAAATTGTTAGAGAAATTTTTTTTTTTTTTTTGCATTTCTACATGTTTTAAGTGATTTCCAACCCCCCCCCCCCAAAAAAATTGTTAGAAAAAAAATTTTTTGCAACTTTTTTTTCAACAAAAATTTCGATTTCTTTTTTTTTTGCATTTCCTACATGTTTTAAGTGATTTCAACCCCCCCCCTAAAAAAAATTGTTAGAGAAAAAAAAATTTTTTGCAACTTTTTTTTCAACAAAATTTCATTCTTTTTTTTTGCATTTCTACATGTTTTAAGTGATCTAGGATTTCGACGAAACTTGGTGGGGGGGGGGGGTTCAGGTATGGTCCAAGGATCATGCCATTAGATTTTGGACTTGGTCCCCCCCCCCAAAAAAAATTTGTTAGAGAAAAAAATGTTTTTGTTTTTGCATTTCTACATGTTTTAAGTGATTTGTTAGAGAAAATTTTTTTTTTTTTTTTGCATTTCTACATGTTTTAAGTGATTTCCAACCCCCCCCCCCCCCCCCAAAAAAAAAAATTGTTAGAGAATTATAAAAAATATTTATTATTAGACTCGTCTTTTAAAAACGATAAATGTTATAAACAGGCGAGCATTGGGTGGCTTTGGAACCAACTCTGGTTAATAAATACCTTCAAAAATCTTTCTTCTCTGAAGTGGCTGAACAGATCGGGCAAAACTTTTCAAGTGTAACCGCCGATCCATGAGGAACAAAAGGTTCACACATATGAATCACAGGTCAGATGGTTTGGCGCCACATATTCGGATTTACCTTAACTCTAAAAATCTTCTTCAGAACAGCTGACACATTGAAGAGAACCACACAAATATTCCCCACGCCTTGTGTGTAACAAGTTTGTTTAAGGAATAATTGATAGGTCACATGGTTTGGCGCCACATTGGATTGAAGAAAAATATTAAATAATGTTTTCTTCTGGAACTGCTTAACATCGATATGAAACTTCAAAATTATGATCTCGTCATCATGGGGAATAAAGGTTTAAATTTCAAGTTGATCGGACAAATGGTTGGCAGCCATAAATTAATTTAATTTTTCTGCATCTGGTTCTTTTTAATTGTATTTTTTTTTGAATAAGGCTCATTGTGTTGTGCCTGAAAATAGGTTGAGTAGAAGAGTGGCAGCTGAAATTGAATCCTATCCAGGTTCCTCTGATGACTTCATTTTGCTTTTTGCTTTGTTTGGGTTCCTTCTGATGACTCCAATGCAGGACTATACCTATTTGCTCTTCCATTTGATTTGAATTTAATTTTAATCGCATTCCAAATTCAATTGAATAATAAAAATAATCGTCATGGGTCAGGGTAAGGTGTCCAATGAAAAGCGTGGTTGTGTCAAAAGTGGGACGTCTTGGTTACCTGGTCATCACTGCAGCAGTTATAAAGTGGCAGTTATCATTTTGTCTCTCACTAATTATGGAACACACCAGCGCACAAAGCCACACAAAATACACCACACAAAACAAATCCTGCGAGGGTCTGAAATCTGATTCCTCTTTTTCTTGTTATGGTCTTGTGATAGAATTTATTTTACATTTTTATAATATTGGATAACAGTAGAGAAACTGATCGAGATTGATAATCACAGTAAAAGCGAATATAAGGACAAAGGTTCAGCCGCACGTGACATTGCAACTGGCCATGACATAGTTGGATAACAATGATCCATATTGGTCAATGATACAACTGGAGGTGCAAAGCAAGGACATGCAAAGCATTTGAGAGGATATCCTGACAAGACATGAGCATGACTTGAATGCTGGCCATGAAAAGTGTGCAATCGTACAAAGGAGATATCAGAGGAAGAGGAAAGAAAGGTTCACATGTGAGATATCAGTCTCCTGTGTGTGCAGTATCTTGGGGCAAAAGAGGCTCCAATATCATGAGGTAGAGGAGGAGCACACAAGATTCTAAATGTGATGAGGTCACTTTGCTGGGATTACTTCTTGAATTCTGGCTTCACTCAAAAGCATTGAAATGTTTGAGGTGACCTTAAAAGATGAGAGTTTCTTCAAGGAATGCATGAAACTTGGGTGGTTTGGGTTGGACAAAAGTTAGAACAGCGGCAGTACAGTAAAAGGCGAGGCCAGACGTAACCTTGCATTAAATTGAGAAATCCACTGACCTTCTGTCAGTGGGTAGGAAATGTGCCTCTCCAAGAGGCCTGTGAAAGAGAAAGTGTTGATAGGACTGGACACATTTCCCGAGGAATTGAAGCACTAATACCATCAGGACCATTTGTAGAAGGCATTTGAGCTGGCTAGGAAACCACTCCACATGGCAGGGCAGAAGTCCACATGCTGAAAGGAATAATCCAGAATGGGTGGGAACAGGAAAGGGACGGATTTTGGACTTGGCCTTTTTAATTGAAGATAAGAGGTCCGTCTAAAGAGTAACGGGACTGAGCCTGCTGTGTGCTCCACTTACACACATTGAATGAACGAGTTGCGTCACAGTCTTTCTCAACATTCCAGCAATATATATGATTTGGTGATGGTTGACTGCACTCGTGTGTTTTGTACAAGTCATTACTTTACACGTTGTCTATCTGAGTTCGTCTGAGTTGTTGCGCTATGAGTTTGTAGCAAAGAGAGCAATCTGAAGTTTCTTGCCAAGCTTGGCAAAACACCTTCGAATCTTTACAATGCTGCAGCAAGTCTACGGGGAAGAAATGATGTTCACGCACATGGCATTTGAATGGCACAAGAGGTTCAAAGGGGACGGAAGGAGGTTGAAGACGATCCACGTCTGGAAGACTTCAACGAGCAGAAGCGGCATCTAATCGAGCGTTAAGCATGAGTCGTGCAGATCTCGGTGACTTAATGCTCGGAATAGACCTTGCGATGATGAACTTTCATCACAAAGAGCACTGGTCTGGAGCATCATCACTGAAAATC
>CM068952.1:107681760-107714161 GCA_035128595.1 Eptatretus atami | reverse complement strand
TTTATATAAAAATTAAATTAAAAAAATTTTATATAAATTAAAATAATTTTATTTTTAATTATATATTATGTAATTTAATTTAATTAATTAAAATATAATAATTATATAAAATATAATATAAATATTATTTTATTAAATTAAATTAATTAAAAAATTAAATAAAAATAATTTAAATATTTATTAAAATAAAAATTATAAATATTAAAAAAAAAAAAATTAAAAATTAAAAAATAAAATTTTAAATTAATTAAAAATTTATTTTATTCAAATATTTTTATAAAAAACTTAAATTATTAATAATAAAAATTATAATTTTATTATAATTAAATTAAAAAATATTTTAATTAATAAATATTTATTAAATAAAATAAATAAATAATAAAATTAATAATTTAAAATAAATATTTAATATAATTATTAAAATTTTATAAAATGTAAAATTTTTAATTAAATTTATAATATATTTAAATATATATTTTATATAATATTAAATAATTATAAATATAAAAATTATAATTATATTAAAAAAACAAATTTATATAAATAAATTAAATAAAAATTTAAAATTAAAAAAAAAATTTTATTTATTAATATCTATGAAAAAAAATTTCAATAAAAAAAATAATTAAAAAAATTTAAAATTATAAAATAAATTAATATTATATATTATTTAATAATATTATTAAAATAAATTTATTATATTTAAATATAATATAAATTTTAAATAATAAATTTTAAATTTAAATTTTTATATATTAAATAAATAAAAATTAGAAAAAAAAATATTTTTTAAATGAAATAAATTTATTTTAATATAAAATAAAAAATTAATATAAAATAAAAATAAATATTAAAAAAAAAAAAAAAAAAAAAAAATAATTATATAAATTAAAAAAAAATTATTTATTTTTATTAAAATTAAAATTTAATATTTTTAATTAAAAATTATAAAAAAAATAAAAAAATTAAAAAAATAAATTAAAAAAAAAAATAATAATAAAATCTTTAAATAAAAATTTTTTAAAAAATTAAAATTAATTAAATTATTTTATTATTTAATTAAAATTAAAATAAAAATGAAAATTAACTATAAAATTAATTAAAAAAAAAATATAAAAAAAAATATTCTAAAATTAAAAAATTAAAAAATTATCAAATCAAAAATTTATAAAAAATTTAAAATAATAAATAATAAATTATTAAATAAATAAAAAAATATTAAAATTAAAAAAAAAAAAAAAAATTAAATTAAAATTAAATTAATTATAATAAATAAATAAAATAAAAAAAAATAATATTATTATAAAAATTAAAAATATATAATTTTAATTTAAAAAAATAAAAATTTAAATTATATAAATTAAATTAAATATAATAAAATAAAATATTAAATTATTAATAAATTAAAAAATTTTGATTAATAAAAAAAATTATAATAAAATTAATTATAAAAATTATAAATTTTAAAATTAATCAATAAAAATAAATTAATATAAATAAATAATATAAAAAAAATTATTAATAAAAAAAAAAATAATTTATTGAAAAATTATCAAAAAAATAAAAAATTTTAAAAATTAAAAATAAATATATAATAAATAAATTAAAATAATAATTATATTAATTTAAAATATAAAAATAAAAAAAAATAATAAGAAAATATTTTATATTAAAATTAAAAATATATATTATTATTAAAAAATATTATTATTAATAAAATTTTATAAAAAAAAATAATTATTTAATTTTAAAATAAATAAAAAAAAAAAAAATTAAAAAAATTTAAATATTAAAATTTTTAAAATTTAATAAAAATATTTAAAATTTAAAAATTAAATTTATTTATTAAAAAAATTAAAAATTAATTAAAAATTTCAATTTATAATTTAATAATAAATAATTTTAATTTAAATAATTTTTATTTAAAAAAATAATTAAAAAAATAATAATAATTATAAAAATAAAAAATTTATAAATAAAATTATTTAAAAATTATAAAATTATATTAACATATATATAAAAAATAATTTTTAAAATTAATAATTTTAAAAAAAAATTTTAATAAAAATAATAAATATTAATAATATTAAAAGTTAAAAAAATAATATTATTTTAAAAAAATATAAATTATTTAAAAATTTAAAATAAAATAAAAATATTTATTAATTAAAATTAATAAATATAAAATAATATTAATTTTTATAAATAAATAATTAATATAATTAAAAATTTTTAATTTAATATTAAAATGAATAATTTAATTTTTTATAAAAATATTATATAATTTTTATAAAAAATAAAATAATTATAAAAAAAAAAAAATTATTAAAATAAAATATAAATATAAAATTTATATAATTATATTATATTTAAATATACAAAAAAATATAAATAAATTTAAATTATTTAAAATAATTTTTATAAATTATAATTTAAATTAATTTAAAAATTTAATAATAAAATTTATAATAAAATAAATTATTTATATTTTATAAATAAAATAAAATTTAAAATATTTATTAAATTTTAAATATTATATTCCTTTTATTAATATATAATATATATTTTTATTAATTTTTTAAATAAACAATAAAAAATTAATTTAAATATAAAATATAATTTTTAAAAAAAATAAAAATAATAAATAAATATTTAAAAAAAATTTTTATTATATTTATAATTTTAATTAAAAATAATATAATATTAATTAAAAAAATATTTATATATAAAAAAATATAAATTAAAATTAATAAAATATATATATTTAAAAAATTTAAAAATATTTAATTAAAATTTTATAAATTATAAAATTAATTTTTAAAATAAAATTAAAATTATAATAAATTAAAATTATTATATATTAACATTATTTTTATTATTAAAAATAAAAATAAATTATTATTATAATTTTAAAATAATTATAATAAAATATAATATAAAAAAAAATAATTATTTATAAAAAATTAAAAAATTTTAAAAATTAAATTTTTTAATTTAAAAATTAAAATTTTATTTAAATAATAATTACAAATTATTTATTAATAAAAAAAAAATTATTAAAATATAAATTTAAAAATTATAAAAAATTTAAATAATAATTAAATTTATTAATAATTATAATATTTTTTAAAAATTAAAATATTAATTATAATTATAAAATTTATTAAAAAAAAAAATTTAATTAAAAATAAATACTTCAATGATTAAAAAAATATAAAAAATTTATAATAAATTATATAAAATAAAAAATAAATTTAAATAAAAAAAAAAATAAATAATTTAAAAATTGTAAAATAAATATTTTATTAAAAAAATAATTTAAAAAAATTATAATTAAAAATAAATAAAAAAATTTAAAAATTTTTTATTTTCATATGAAATATTAAAATAATTTATAATTAATATATAAAAAAAATTAATATTTAAAATTTAAATTTTTAAATTAAAAAAAAAAAAAATTTAAATTTAAAAATAAAAAAAATTAAATTTAAATTTAAAATTTAATATAAAAAAATTATATAATTCAAAATATAATATATTAAAAATATTTAAAATTAAAAAATAATTTCAAATATAAAAAAAATAAAAAAAATAAAAATAATTTAAAATTATTTAAATTTTAAATTATAAATTATTAATAAAAAATATATTAAGAATTATACTTAAAATTATCCCTAAATAAAATCATCTGCATTCTATTATAAAAATCTTTTATAAATCCAAGAGTGCAATTTATGTATTAATTTTGAAATTATTAATTTATAATTATCAATTAAATTTAATAAATTATAATATTATTTAAATTAAAAAATAAAAAATATTTTTAAATTTTAAATTAATATAAATATATATTTATAAAAATAATTAAAAAATTAAATTTAAATTTTTTAAAAATAAAAATAATAAAATTTATAAATTAAAATATTTTAAAAAAAAATTTTATAAAATTTTAATTTATTTATTGTATTAATATTTAATAAAATTAATAAAATTTATTATAAATAAAAAAAAATAAATTTAATAATAATATATTAATTATTAATTTATTAAAAAATATTACAAAATATTATACTAATTAAAAAAATTATTTTAAAAAAAATATTTATTGATATAAATAAAAAAAAAATCAATTTAAAAAAAATAAAATTTTAAAAAAAAAAAATATAAAAAAAAATAAAATAATATAAAATTATATAAAAAAATAAAAATTTTTAAAAAAAAATATAAAAAATTAACATTTATTAATTATATAATATTTAAAAAAAAATTAAAATTATAAATTAAAAAATTAAATTAAAATTAATTAATTTAATATATTTTAAAAAATTATTTAATATATTATATTTATTTATTTTTTATATTTTATAAAAAATAAAAAAAAATTAAAAAAAACAAAAATTTATTTAATATATTTATAATAAAAAAATAATTGAATTTTATTTAAAAATTTAATAAAAAAAAAAATTAATTAATGTTAAATAAAAAAATTATAATAAATAATTTAAAAATAAAAAATAATATTTAATTTAATTTAATAATTAAAAATAAAAATTATTAAAAATAATTAATATATAAAATAAATATGATTATATAAAATATAAATATATTAATAATTAATATTTAAAAAATTAATAATAAAAAAATTTTAAAATTTCAAAATTAAAATTAAAAATAATTTAAATATAATTTAAAATAATATTATATTAAAATTTTTTTTTAATTAAATTAAAAAATATAATTAATAAAAAAAATTATTAATTAATAATTATTAAAAATAAATAAATAAATTAAAATAATTTATAAAAAAAAAAAATTTATAATATTTATTTTAAAAAAAAATAATTTAATTAATTTATAATATAATTTTATTAAATTTAATTAATTAATATTAAATTTTTTATTAAAAAATTTTTTATAAAAAAATATAAAAAATATTAATTTAAATTAAAATATAAAATTAATAATGTTATATAATAAATTTTTTACAAAAAAATAAATCAATTATAATATAAATATAATAATATATATTATTTATAAATAAAAAAATATTATAAATTTATAAAAAATAAAAATATTATAAAAAAAATTTATATTAGAAAATTAATAATTTATTTTTATTTTAATATAAAAAATAAAAAAATATATAAATTAAAAATTAAAATATATAAATTTTTAATAAACAAAATATTAAAAAAAATTTATAAATAAATTATAAATTTATTATTAAAAAATTTTAAATTTTTAATTAAATATTAAAAAAAAATTTTTTAATTTAAATAATGTAATAAATTTATTAATTAAAATAAAAATTTAAATAAATTAAATTCATAATATTAAAATAAAAATAAAATTTATTTATATTTTATAAATATTTATTTAATTTTAAAAAAAATTATAATTTATATTATTTTAATTTTATTAATAATTATATTTATAAAAATTATTTAAAATTAAATTAAAATTTATAAAACAATATATTTTAATAAAATTATAAATATAATTTAAACTTTATTTTTAAAAATTAAATATAAAATTAAAATTAATATTAAAAAAATTATTTAAAATTTTAATTTAAAAATATTTTAAAAATTTATTTTTTTTTTTTTACAAAAAATATTTTTAAAAAAATAAAAAAATATTAAAATTATAATATTTGATAAAAAAATCTTATAAAAAAATTATATTTTATTAAATTAATGTAAAAAATTAAATGAAATAAATAAAAAATTAATAATTTAATAATAAATAATAAATAAAATTTTTTAATTTATAAATTTTAAAAATTTTAATATAATTTTAAATATTGGAATAAAAATTAAATAAATAAAATTAAAATTTAATAATATAAAAATAAAATTTATATAATTAAAAAATAAAAAAAAATATTTTTTAAAAATTTAATAATAAATATAAAAATTAAAAATAATTATATAATAAATAAAATATTATATTAAAATATTTATTATAAATATATAAAAATTAAAAATAAATTAATTTATAAATAATTTAATAAAAAAAAATAAATATATTTAAAAAAAAAATAATAATTAAAATTTTAATAAATTAAAAAAATATAAAAAATAAATAAAAATAAAAAATAAAAAATATTTATTTAAAATTTAATATAAAATTTAATTAATAAATAATATCAAAAAAAATATAATAAATAAAAATTATTTTTTAAATATTAATAAATAAATTTATTTTTTTAATATTAAAAATATAATTATTATATTAATATATTATTTAATTAAAATTAAATATAATTTATTAATTAAAATAATTAAAAATAATAATATTATATAAATAAATATAAAAAAATTAAATAAAATTATTTAAAAAATATAAATATTTTAATAATATTAATAAAATAATAATATAAAAAAAGAAAATTATCTATTAAAATAATTATTATTTTATTAAATTAAAATTATTAAAAAAAAAAAATATTTTCTAAATAAAGATAAAAAAATTAATTTAAATAATAAATTTATAAAAAATAAATAAATTATTATTTTTTTTATTTAAATAAAATTAAATATATATCTAAAAAAAATAAAAGAAATAATAAAAATAATATAATAATATTAAAAAATTTAAAAATATTAAAATTGATATTTAAAAAAAAAAAAATAAAATATAAAAATTAAAAAAATAAATAATTAAATAAAAATTACTTTTAAAATATTATTTTAAAAAAAATAATTAATAAAATTATAAATAAAATTATAATTTTAAATAAAAAAAATATAATTTATTAAAAAAATAAAATTATATAAATTTTAATTAAAATAATATTACAATAAAAATATTTAAATTAATAATATTTATAAATAAATATTAATAATTTTATTAAATAAAAAAAAAATTAAAAAATTTAAAATTAATAAATATTAAATATATTATAGAATTAAAATTTAAATATAATATAATTTTATTTAAGTAATTATAATATTTAAAATTTAAAGGTAAAAATTTAATTAAATTAAAATAATTAATATTAAAATAAAAATATAAAAATAAATAATTAAATTTATATTTAATATTTTATTAATTAAAATTTTTAATTAAAAATATTAATATTTTATATGTAATAAAATTATTTAATTTTTTTAATTAAAAATATTTAATAAAAAAAAATAATAAAATTAATTAATATTTAAATTAAAAAAAAAATAAATTAAAAATTTTATAAATAATTATTAATATTAATAAAAAATTTAAATATTATAAAAAATTAAAATTTAATTAAAAAAATAATTTATTATAAATTAATAAAAAAAATATATATTATAATAATAAAATTTTTAAATTATAATAATTATTTAAATATAAAAAAAATTTATGTATCAAATTTATAATAAAAATATATTATTAATTATAAATAAATATATATTATATAATATTAAAATAAAATAAAATTATAATAAAAAATTTAAAATAAAAAAAAAAATATTTTAAAAATAAATTAATAAAAAATTATTTATAATTAAAAAATATTTAAAAAATATATATATTTAAATTAAAAAATATAAAAAATAAATATAAATGTGATTTATATAAATAATATTAAAAAAATATAAGAAAATTTATTAAAATTTAATAATTAATTTTAAATAAAATTTATTAAATTAATAAGATTATTATAAAAAAATATAATATTTTTTTAAATAAAATATTTTTAAAAAAATTTTAAAATAAAATTATATTTTATTATTAAAAAAAAAAAAAATTAAATAATAAAAAAAAAATTAAAAATAAATATTAAAAAATAAAAATAAATAAATAAAAATTTAAATTAAAATATTAAAAAAAAAAAATTATAAAATTAATAATAATTAATAATTATAATTAAAATTAAATTAATAAAAAATTTTAAAAAATATCAATATATTAAAAATTATTTAAATTTTTTAAAAGTTTTTTTTAAAAATTAAATTATAAATAATTATAAAAATTTATAAAATTTAAATAAAACAAAAATTATTTTTTAATTAATTTAAAAATTTTAAAAAATATTTTATTTAAATTTCATTATAAAAAAAATAACTAAAATTAAATAATAAAAATTTAAAAAATATAAAATTATATTTTAAAGTGATTAATTAAATATAATAAAAAAATAATAAAACCCATTTAAAAAATAATAAATATATAAATAATGATTAAAAATTATATTAATAAATTAATTTTAAAATTAAATTTTAATTAAAAAAAAAATAAAAAAAAATAAAAAAATAAATATAAAATATTATTAAATTAAAATTTATTATATAATTAAAATAATAAATTAATTAATTATTAAAAATAATTAAATAAAATAATAAAAAATAAATATATAAAATTAATAATTTTTATTTAATTAATTATTAAAATTAAAAAAATTAATATATTAAAATATTAAATAAAATTAAATTATTAATATTATTATATAAAAGAAAAAATAATTATAATAATTAATGTTAATAATAAATAGTTTATTTAAATTTTATAATAAATAAATAATTTATTATATAAATAAAATTATTTTAAATTATATTTAAAAAAAATATATAATTATAAATTATTTATAAAATTATAAAAATTACTTAGCATAAAAAAAAATATATAAAATTAATTTTAAAAAAATTATAATAATAAAAAAATTAATAAATTTTATAATTTTTATTTTATATCAAATTTTAATTTAATTAATAAAATTTATATTAAATAAAAATATATTATAAAATTATTATATTAAATAAAAATAATTAATATATTATAATAAATTTTAAATATAAAAAAAAAAATAAATTTTAATTATAAAAAATTATTAAAAATAATAAATTAATGAAATTAAAATTAATAAATAAATAAAAATAAAATTATAAAAAAAAATAATATAATTATTAAATTTAATTAATAAATTAATATAACAAAAAAATTAAAAAATTATATAAGTATTTTTAATTATGTAAAAAAAAAAAAATTAAAAAAATAAAAATTTATAATTATAAATTATATTTAAAATTTGGTGTTAATAAAATATTTAAAATTAAATTAAATAATTATAAATTTTTTAAATAAATTTTTTACAAATTATTAAAATAATATATAAAAATTAAAAATAAAAATTATATTAATAATTAAATTTTAAATAATAAATATTAAATTATTAAAAATATTTTATAAAAAATAAATTATAAATATAAAAAAATTTTAAAAATAATTATTTAATTGTGTCAATCATTAAACTATTTTTAAAATAAATTATATTTATTTATTTATAAAAAATTATTATAAAAAAAATATAAAATAATAATCATAAATCTTAAATATAAAAAATTATTAATTTAATTATAAAAATAAATAAATTAATTATTAAAAATAAAATTAATATATTACTAAATTAAAATAAATTAAAATATAAAAAATTAAAAAAAAAAAAAATTAAAAATAATAATAATAAATAAAAAATAATAATTATAAATTTATTTACAAATAAAATTTCTTATATAATAAATGTATTATATAATTTTATTTAATAAATTAATTTATATTCAAAAAAAATAAATAATAAAAATTAATATATTAAAAAATATTAAAAAAAATAAAAATTAAAAAATTGTAATACAAATAATTTTATAATTAAAAAAAAAATAAATTATTATTTAAAAAATATTATTATTAATTGAAAATTTATTTTAAATGAATAATAAAAAAATTAAAATAAAAAAAATAATAAAAAAAATAAATAAAAAAAAAAATTATAAAAATAAATTATAAAATATTATAAAAATTTAAAAAATAATATAAAATTTATTTTCATTAATAAAAAAACAAAATTAAAAAAAAATAATTAAATAAAATTAAATATTAAATAAAAATAAAAAATAAATTTTATAAATATTTTAAAAATAAAATTAAATTTTTATTTAAAATTATATATTTTAAATTATTAAATAAAATAATAAATAAATAAAAAAATTTTTTTTTTAAAAATATATTTTATAATTATTTAATTAAAAAATATTAATATAAAATTATTTTAAAAAAATATTTTAAAATTTATAATTAATTTATTTAATATTAAATTTATATTTAAATTATCAAAAAAATTTAAAAAAAAAATTAATAAAATATATTTATTAATGTGTATTTAAATTAATTATTATTTTATAAAAAAATTACTAATTTATATTATTAATTTAAAATTTTTAATTTAATTATTTAAATAAAAAAAAATTTATTATAAAAAAAAAATAAAAAATTAAATTATTTTTATTTATAAAAATATATATTAATATAAAAAATAAATTAAAAAATAATATAAATATCTTTTTAATTTATAATTTTATTATAAAAAAAATTATATAAAATTAAAAAATAAAAATATATAAAATAAATAAATTTATTTTTATAAATATAAAAAAAATCATGTTTTATTAAATAAATTAAATTTTTATAAATAATATATTAGATTAAATGTATTAGTTTAAATATAAAAATTTTTATGTATTATATTTTAAAATAATTTAATCATTTTATAAAATAAGTTTTTTAAAAAAAAAATAAATTTTAATAATTATCAATTTAATTAATTTATAAATTATAAATAAATAATAAAAAAAAATTATATAATATAATAATTAAATTATTAGTATTTAAATATAATAAATAAAAAAAATTAAATCATAATTTTATTTATTAATATAAAATTAAAAAAAATTTTAAAATATTTTATTATTTTTTTAATATATTTATTTATATATAATGAAATTATAAATAAATTAAAAAGTTATAAAATTAAAAATATTTAAAAATATAATTTAAAAAAAATAATTAATAAAAATAAAATATATATCAAAAATATTCATTTTTAAAATTTAAATATTAATAATTTTTTAAAATTTTTAAAAAATATAATTAATTTAAAAATTATAAAAAAAATTTAATAATAATATAAAAATATATAATTAATTAATAATAAATAAAAATATTAAAAAAAGTCTATTTAATAAATTTATAAAAAAATATATTTAAATTAAAAAATAATAATAAAAGTAAAAAATTAAAATTAATTCATAAAAAAAAACATTATTAATTTTAATAAAAAAATTAAAAATTAAAAAAAAAAAACTTTAAATTTAAAAAAATATAAATTATTTTTCATAAAATAATTAAAGTTTATATAAAAAATAATATAAAATTAAAAAAAAAAAATTGTGTATTAAATTTATAATATATTTTAAATTTTATTTTAAATATTAAAAAAAAAATAAAATTTAAATAAAAATTATTAATATTTAAAAATAAATTAATTTATTAATAATTAATTTATAATAAAATTATTAAAAAAATACTTTTAAAAATAAATTTAAAAATAATTTAATATTTAATAATATTTAAAATAATTTAAAAATAAAATATTATTATTAATATATTTTATTAAATAAATAATTATAAAATAATTAAATATTAATATGTAAAAATAAAAATAATAAAAAAAATAATAAATAATAATTTAAAAAATATTAAAAAAATAAAAAAAAATTAATAAAAAATTAAAATAAAAAAAATAAAAAAAAAAAATTAAATAAAAAAAATATTTAATTATTAAATAAAAATAAATAAAATTAAAATCAAAAATTAAAAAATAATTATAAAAAATAAAAATAAAATTATATAATAATAAATATTAATATTAAATATAATTAAATTAAAATTAAATTATTAAAACAAATTAAAAAAAAATAAAAAAAATTTTAAAAAAAATTAAAAATCTAAATTAAATTAAAAATAATAATTTATTAAAAAAATATAAAAAATATTATAAAAATAATAATATAATATTCAAAAATATAAATAAAGATTATTATTAAAAATTATAAATATAAATAAATAATAAAAAAATAAAATTTAAAAAATTAATAATTAAAATTTAATTTTTTTTTAATTAATAATCATTAAAAATTATTAATTTATTAATTTATTATTTAAAATAAAAATAAAAAAATATTATAAATTAAAAAAAAAAATTTATTAAATAAATTAAAAAAATTAAAAAATTAAAAAAAATTAAAAATAATGTAATTGTTATAAAAAAATTTATTTTTATGTTATAATAAAAATTTAATATAAATTAATAATAAATAAATAAAACTTATATAAATTAAAATATTTATTATATTTAAAATATATTAATTAAAAATTAAATTATTAAATTAATTATTTTATAAAAATTTAATTTAATTAATAATAAAAATTATTATATATTATTATAAATAATAAAAATAATTAAAATATGATTTAATAAATAAATAATAATAAATAAAAAATAAAATTTTATTTATATTAAATATTTAATAAAAAAATAAATATAATGATTATATTAAATTTAAAATATAATAGTATAATTAAAATAAAAAAATAAATAAAATTTAATAAAATTAAAAATAAATATTACATAACTTAAATTATATATATAAATAATTTAATAATTAAAAAAAAAAAATAAAAAAAAATTCATAATTAATTAAAAATGATATAAATTAAATAATTATTTATTTAAAATAAATTTAAATAAATATAAAAAATTAATATAAAAATAATTATCAAATTTTAATTGTAATAATTATTTAAATATTAAATATTAAATTTAAAATTAAAAATTAAAAAAAAAAAAAAAAAATTTATAATAAAAAATAAAAAATTATTAAATTAATTAAAAAAAAAATTTAAAATAAATAAATAAATTATAATTATTAATCATAATATTAATAATTATTTTAATTAAAAAGATAAAAAAAAATTAATAATTTGTTATAATAATATTTAATTTATGTTAAAAAAAAATTAATAATAATAATTTTATTATTTAAATTTTAATAAAAAAAATATTTTAATTAAAATTATATAAAAAAAATCAAATTTTAAATAAAAAATTTAATAAAATTAATTAATTAATTTTTAAAAATTAATAAATTAAAAAATTAAAATTAAATTTTATGAATAATAATTTTATTATTTTATGTAAAAGCTAAATATAAATTATTAAAAATATATAACAAAATTATTTAATAATAAAAAATATTAAAATTAATTTTATAAAATTATTGATTAATAAAATAAATTATAATTTAAAAATAAAAAATAAATATAATTAATAAAATTATAAAATTTAAAATTATAAATTAAAAATATAAAAATAAAAAATATATTAAAAAAAAATTTTTTAATAATTTTATAATTATTTAAATTAAAAATAAATTAAAATTATAAAAATAAATAATTTAATAAATAAAAAATAATAAATTTAAATATATTAAAATTTAATAAAATAAATAATAATAAAAAAAAAACATTAATAATAATTATTAAATTATTATTAAAAATTAAATTATAATAAAAAAATTCAAAAAATTAAAAATAAAAATAAAAAATAAAAAAATAAAAAAAAATTAAAAATTTATTATTTAATAATTAAATTTATATTTATATATATTAAATTTATTTAAATTTAAAATTTAAATTATTAACAATTAAATTATTTATTAAATCTTTAATAAATATTAATTTTATTAAATGGATTAAATATTAATTCTTAATATTATATTAAACAAAATAATTAAATAAAATTTAAAATATAATAAATAAATTTATATAATTAAATTTAAAATAAAATTTTATATAATTTAAAAATTATTTTTATAATAAATAATAAAAAAAAAATAATTAAAATAAAATTTAAAATAAATAAATTATTAAAAAAAAATAAAAAAATAAAAAAAATAAAATTAAAAAAAAAAAAATATAAAAAATTAATAAAATAAAAAAAATTAAAAAATTTTTTTATATTATTAAAATTAAAAATTATTATAATTAATTATTTAAAAAATTAAATTAAATAAATATTAAATTATTACGAAAATTAAATATTTAATTAAATATGTTAATAATTAAATTAATTTTTTATAAAAAATAAAAATTTATTTAATTAAAATAATTTAAAAATTTAATAAATAAAAATATAAAAATAATATTTAATTAAATTTAATTATAGAGCTAAATTAAAATATTTTTAAAAAATAAAAATTATTATTCATATTAAAAATTATTAATTATATTATAAAAATAAAAATTTTTTAACAATTTAATTATTATAAATAAAATATTAAATTATTATTAAAAAATGATAAATAATTAAAATGAATTTTATTAAATTATAATTAAATTAAAATGATTTAATTATAAAAAAATAAATAATTATAATTAAAATAAATTATTATAAAAATATATTAAAAAAAAAAAAAAAAAAATAAAATTTATGAAAAATTTAAAAATATAAAATATTTTTTTATAATTATAAAAATAATTTTAAAAATTTTATCTTATTTATTATATTAAAAATGTATGTTATTTAAAAATGTTATAATAAAATTATAATGTGATAAAAAAAAATTTAAAAATAAAATTATTATTATATAAAATTTAATTTAAATTAAATTATTAAAAAAAATAATTTAAATAATTAAAAATTAAAAATTATTTAAATAAATTTTTAAATTTTCAATATAATTATATAAAAATTTATAATATTTTAATATAATTGAATATAAATTCTTTTAAATAATATTAATAAAAATTTTTTAAAAAATAAAAAATAAAATTAATAACTTTTAATAAATTATTATAATAATAATTAAAATATATTTAAAATTCAATAAAATATTGAAATATTAAATAAAAAAAAATATTTATAATTATTAATAAAAGTATTTAATTACTTTTTTATATTAATTAAAAAAATAAAATTTTTTAAAAATTATTAAAATATAATTAATATATATTTAAATAATTATATAAAAATTTATAAAACAATAAATTTTAAATTAAAATTTTATTTATAATTATAAAATTTAAAAAATTAATTTGAAATAATAAAAAAAAAAAAATTAATAGTTAAAAATATAAATTATATCAAGTTTTATAAAAATTTATATTTAAAAAAAAAATATTTAAATAATAAAATTAAAATTTATAAAATAAAAAAAAAAAAATTAAAAAATAATTAATTTTATTAAAATTATTTAAAATTAGTTAAAAAAAATATATTAAAAATAAAATTTTTAATTTATTTAAAATTTTAAATATAAATTATAAAAAAATTTTATATCTTAATAAAATAAAAAATAGAATTTAATTAAATTTAATATAATTAATAAATTATGTAATTTAATTTAATTAAATATGTAATAAAAAAATATTTAATTAAATAATATTATTTTAAAAATAATTAAAAATATAAAAAATAATGTTTATTAAAATTAACATAAATTTGAAAAAAAAAAATTAAATATTTTTTTATTATTTTTATATTTAATTAATTAAGTATTTATTAAAATTTAAAAATAAATTAATATTATATTAAAAATAATTAATAAAATAATTTTAATTTTTCAAAATTTAAAATTTTAATAAAAAAATTAATTAGTTATTAAATTTATAATTTTAATAAATATTTTTTCATTTTTCTATATTATAAATATATAAAAATATATAAAATTTAAAATATAAATATAATAAAATCAAATAAAATTTTATTATTAATATTTAAATAAAAATTAAATTATTATTTAAAATAAATAAATTTTAAAAATAAAATATATTATTTAATTAAATAAAATTTTAATTTTTTAAAATTAATTTAAAAAAAAAATAAAATTATTTTAATTATTAAAGTAATATATAAAAACAAAAAAATAAAATAAATATTAAAATAATTCTAATATTTTAAAAAATAAAAAAATAAATAATATAGTTTATATTAAAAATAATAATAATATATTATGAAAATAAAAAAAAAAAAATTATCAAAAATTTTAAAAAATTTAAATTATAATAAAATAAAAATATTAAAATAATAAAATTTTAAATAAAATTAAATAATAATTAATTTAATATATTAAAAAAAATATATATTAATTTAAACTAATCTTAAAAAAAAATAATAAAAATAATATAAAAAAAATTTATAATAAAAAATTTTAATTAAATATATTAAATCTAAATAATAAAAAACTAAAAATTATATAAAATTAATAATCTAAATTTATTTTAAATTAAAAAAAATTTAGTAAAAAAATAAAAAAAAATTTAATTTAAAAATATAAAAATTAAATTAAAAAAAAATTTTAAATTATTTTTTAAATTTTATAATAAAAAAATTATTAAAATATAATATTATAAAAATATAAATTAAATTTAAAAATATAAAAAAATTTAAAAATAAAATTTTTATTTAATTAAAAAAAATAAAAAAATAATTCAAAAAAAATATAAATTTTATAAAAATTAATCTTAAATTAAAATATAATAAATAAATAATTTTTTATAATTAAATAAAAAATATATTCAATTATTTAAAAATTTTATAAAAAAAAAAATTATTTTATTAAATAATTAAAAAATTTAAAATAAAAATAAAAAAAAAAAAAATAATTTAAATTATTATTTATTAAAAAATTTAATTAAAAATATTAAAAAAAATAATTTAATATAAAATTAATTATAAAAATATATTTTAAATATATCTAAATAAATTAAATTATTTATAAATTTATAATGTTTTTATATAAATTTATTAATAAATCTAATTAATTAATATTTATAAAAATTATAATTATAAAAAAAATAAACAATAACTTATTAAAATAAAAATATATATTTAAAATTAAATCAAAAAATATTCAATTATTTTATAATTTTATAAAAAAATTTTTATTAAAAAAAATATAAATTAAAAAATTTATCATATTTATATAAAAAATATAAAATTAATATTATAATTAAATTAAAAATTATATTATAATATAAATTTAGCAATTTAATTTATTTTAAATATAAAAAAATATAAATTTAAAAAATTTATAATGATATAATTATTTAATAATTTTTATTAAATTAATTTATAAAAATTTATAAAATTAAATAAAGTATAAATTATTAATAATATAAAAAATTAAAATTAAAAAATTTTAAAAATTAAAATAATAAAATTTTCCAATAAATTTTATCACCATTTAATTTTTAAAAATAATAATTAATTATTAATATTAATAAAAAATTTTAAATATTAAAAATATATAAAAATAAAATATAAAAAAATAGAAATTAAATTTAAAATAAAAAAAAAAATCATAAAATTAAAAATATTAAAATAATTTAAATAAAAAATAAAGAAAATAATTTAAAAAAATACAACACATTAATATTAAAAAAAATAAAAAAAATCTAAATAAAAAAATATATAAAAAAAATAATAACAAAAATAAAAAATTATTTAATTTTATAATTAAATATAAAATAATAAAATAATTTAATAAAAATTATTATTAAAAAAATAATTATAAAAAAATATAAATTAAAAATTATAAAAATAAAAAAATAATTTTTAAAAAAAAATTTTAAATATATTAATTATATATAAAAATAATAAAACATAATAAAATAAAATTATTATAAAATAATTAATTAAAATATTTATTTTAAATAAATAAAAAAATTAAAAAATTTAAAATTATATTTATAAAAAATTAAATAGAATTAATAAAAATTTAATATTTATTAAATTAAAAATAAATAATAATATAATTAATAAATTTTTATTTTTTAAAAAATTATTAAAATTAAATATAAATTAATAATAAAATATATTAATTTAATAATAAAAATAATGTAATTATAAAATTAATATTTATAATTAAATATTTTAATTAAAATAAAATTAATTATTATTTTTATTAATTATAAATAACATAAAAAAAAATAAATTAAAAATTATAAAAATAAAAATATTATAATTATAAAATTAATATATAAAAATAAAAATTATAAAATTATGTTATAGTAATTTAATTTTTTAAAAATAATTTTAATATTTAAATATTTTAAAAAAAATTTAATAATATATATTAAATTTAATAAAATTAAAAATTTAATTTGTAAAAAAATTAATATTAAATTATGTTTATAAAAAAAAAATTAAAAAAAAATAAAAAAATTAAAAAAAAATAAATAATTAATTCTTTAAAAAATAATATAAAAGTGATGTAAAAAAATAAAAATTTATATAATTAAAAATAATTAATTTATAATATATAATTAAATTAATAAATTAAATTAAAATTTATTAATAAAAAAAAATAAATAAAAAAAAAAAAACAAAAAATAAAAAAAATTTAAAATATTTAATAAAATTATTTATTATTTTAAATTATTTTAATAAATTATTAATCAATAATAATAATTTAAAAGATTTCCATTATAAAAAAATAATTTAATTAATTATATAAAAATTATTTATTTATTTTATATTAAAATTTATATACAAAAAAATAAAATAAAAAATTATTTATTAAAAAAATAATTAATATTTAATTTTATATTATTTAAAAAAAAATGTAAAATATAAAAAAAAGTGAAATTTTAAATAAAATTAAAAAATTAGTGATTTAAAAAATTATAAAATATTATAAATTAAAAAATTAAATAATTAAAATAATGAATTTAAAAAAAATAAACAATATATTAAAAAAAAAAATAAAATATTAATTTTAAATATATTAAATATAAAAAATTAAAATAATTATTAAAAATTTTTAAAATTATAAAAAAAATTAAAAAAAAAATATTAAATAATAATTATTTAATAAAAAATAAAAAAATTTATAAAATTATTTATAAATAAAAATGCAAAATATTATATAATTAATAAAATTATTATTATTAAATATAAAAAAAAACATTAAATTAAAAATAAAAAAATAAATATAATAATTTATAAAAATAGAAAAATAAAAATAAATTTAATAATTAATATAAATTTATTATTAATAAAAAATAAAAAAATTAAAAATAAATAAAAAGAATAATTAAAAAAATATTTTATAAAAAGGTATTAGTTATATAATATTAATAAAAAATTTAATAAAATACTTATATAAAAAAAAAAAAAAAAATATATTAAATTTTTTAAATTTAATAAAAATAAAAAATATATTGTATATAAAATAAAAATTAAAATATTATTCAATATAAATTATAAAAAATTTTAAATAAAATTTAAATAAATTTTAAATATTATATAATAAATTAAAAATATAAATTTTAATTAAAATATAAAATTAATTATTATTACATAATTAAAAAAAAAAAATAAAAAAATAATTAAAAAATAAATATTTATTATATGATTATAAATTATATAAATAAATTTTATTATTAAAATATTAATAAAAAATTAAAATAATAAAAATAATAATAATTTTTTAATAAAAAATATAAAATTTATTTTTTAATAATATTTAATTTAAATTAATTAATAATAAATATTATTTATTTAAAATAAAAATTAATAAAAAAAAATAAAAAAAAATTAATAAAAAATTATATTTTTAAAATAAAAATAAATAATATATTATATCAATCATTAAAATATATAATTAAATTTAACTTATTAAATATATAATATATAATAAAAATATTAAAAATATATTTTAATTCATATAATAAATATCTATTATTTTCTTTAAATTATTTATTATTAATAAAATAATAAAATATTATATATTATTATAATTATATAAATTATTAATAAAAAATATTTAACATATATATTTAACTAAAAAAATAAATTATAATAATATTAAATAAAAATTAAAAAAATAAAATATAAAAAAAAAAAAAATTAAATAAAAATTAAAAAAAAATATTAAATAAAAATTAAAATTAATTATTCAAAAATTAAATTAAAAAAAAAATTAAATTGTAAAATATAAAAAAATTAAAAAAATTTTATTTTAAAAATAAAAAATTTTAAATTAAAAATAAATAAAAAATTTATTAATTTTAAAATTAAAATTAAATTAAATATTATTTAATTTTAATAATTTTAATGATAATAAAATATAAAAATTTAAAATGATAAATAATAAATAAAAATAACATTAAAAAATATTATAATAAAAATAAATAAAAAAAATATCATAAATAAAATAAAATTTATATATATATTAAATGAAAAACATAAATTATAAATTAATAATTGTAAAAATAAAATAATTGATTTTTAAAAAATAAAAATTAAATATTAAAAAAATAAAAATTGAATAAAAAAATAAAAAATTTTAAAAAAATAATTTAATAATTTAAAAAATAATTATAATTATTTATTTAAATTTATAAAATTTATAAAAAAATAAAAATAAAAAATAAATAATGATTATAAAATAAAAAATTAAAAAAAAAATTAAATTAAATAAAAATTATAAAAATTATTTTTATTTAAAAAATATTAAAAATATATATAATAAATAATTAAAAATTTATTTTTTTAATTAATAATAAAAAATTAATAAATTTAAATTTTATAAATAATAAAAAATAAAAAATAAAAAAAATCATTTTTATTATATAAATAAAATTTATAATATAATATATAATTATAAAATTTTTAATTAAAATTAAAAAAAATTATTAAAAAAAATATAATAAAAAAAATTAATATTATCTAAAAAATAAAAAAAAATAAAATATTTTAATTAATTATATAAAATAAAATTTAAAAAATTTAAAATAAATAATAAAAATTTTATTTAAAATTAATAAAAAAATTTAAATTAATTTAACAATTAAAAATAAAAAAAATTATTAAAAATTGTATAATATTTAAATTAAAAAATTCATAAATTATATATTAAAAATAAAAATTATATTTTAATAATAATATTATTTTAAAATTAAAAATAATAAAAATATAAAATTTAAATTTATTAAATATAAATTCAAAATTATTATAATAAATTATTATAAAAAAAAAAATTGTAAATAATATAAAATTAAAAAATATAATTTATTATATTAATTTAATTAAAAAAAATTAAATTTAAATTATTATTTTAATAAAAAAAATAAAAATTTAAATTAAAAAATTAAAAGTAAAAAAAAAATTATAATATAAAAAAAAAAAAAAAAAAAAAAAAAATAAATTTAATAAAATAAAAAATATTTAATATAAATTAATAAAAAATTTTAAAATTTTAAAAAAAAAAATTAAATATTAAAAATTAAAAAAAAAAAAAATTAAAAAATTAAAAATAAATAAAAAAAAAATAAAAAAAAAATTAAAAAATATATTTTATATTTAATTATTAATAAATAAATAATATGTAATAAAAATTATTTTACATAATAATTAAAATTTAAAAAAATTAATTTATTAAATATTAAAATTAAAATATTTATAAATAATTTATTTATATTTAAAAAAAATTATAATTAAAAAATAAATTTCAAAAATTTCATCAATAATATAAATTTATATATAAAAAAAAATAATTAAAAAATAAAAAAAATTACAAAAATTAATTTAAAATTAATAAATTTATTAAAATATTTTAAATTTAAATTTATTTTTAAATTTTTATCAGGATCGGGATCAAAACCCACGGAGCGATGCCTCGCGACAGACAGGACAGACAGACAGACACACACCAATAACGGAATATAGTGCGTCACTTACTGACTCGTAAACCAATTATAAGTATCACATGTGGAGGGAAAAGAGGATGCCGATATAATTAAATCCAGAAGTGGTTTGAAAAGAACGCGCCGCCCGTATCTTGCACACTTGTGTTCTGTACAACTTGGCGTGGTTGTTTTTCTATTATTGGCCGCTGATGATGTACTTATTGGCACCAAGCGGCCAGCCATGCTCTCACCGATATTGGGTCATTTGCTTCTGTGTTGTGAAAAACAACATCTGTGCAGCCTCTTTATATTAAGAAATATTCGTTCATATGCCTTTTCAATGCAACCAGCAATCTCATCCCAGATCATTGGAAACGTCAGACGATCATCTCATGCTTGCAGCAGAAGTTTGGTCGAGGGTATGGCTGTATCCTCGCAGCTGCGCTGTCGATGCTCATGTGGTGTTGTTGCAGCTTTCCTATTCCCCTCCCCCGGCTGCAGCATGTGCTGCACGTGTTGGCCTCTGCGAGGACGCACACGTTGAGGGTGTGGCTGCAGTTTTTACAGGCAGCTGTCTGAGTGCAGTGTCTGCTTTGATTTATTTCAGGAAGAAAAGGAAAAGAGTAGGAATGAAGATAGAGATATAATTATCAGTCCGAACTATGAGATCCACACAACGCACTGTCCCGTTGTCCCGCTAAGCAAAATGGAAGGGACTATCTGAACGTATATTAATGGAATAACTGTCTTGGGACCGCTGTATGATGGCTGCTATTGCTTTTGAGGACGTGGTCCGCAGAGACCGGCAACTATTATATATATATATTGTTGCAATTCGCGCCCGCCGGCGTGCGAACGACCACGTGGAACTCGAATCGCGGTACGTCGCCGCACCGGATCGGACAATTCCGTCGTGACCCTCCCAGGACTAAATGCCCGGGATCCCAGTCACGGGTGGGCCTTTCGCCTCACCACGATCGTGCCATGGCCAACTCGGCCCCGCCGTGGGATAGGCATTGTTCGCCAAAACTCGACCTACCTAAGTACCAGCGGATGGTAAACCGGGCCCCGACCCGCAGGTTCGACTTCGGACAAGGGCCGCTTAAGCGATCCGTTCGTATACTATCGGGATAACCGAGCGGTTTATCGTCGGCCCTCGACGGTTCCTGATTATTATCGGCGTCCCGCGCCCACTCAAACCCTTTACGTGAAGCAAGATGAAGACCCAACAAAGGAAAGGAAGCAGCGAAACGGGGGAGAATTCAACAAGTACGCATTTATTTACACGACAACACACAAAAAGCACACATATAGCACATATTTACAGCCAGAATGCACATATATCAGATAGAACAAAAGGAACACAATGACGCAGGATATCTACCGGCTAAACGCGAACACTCGGCAACACTTATACAATTTTACTTAATGGACACGGCGCCACACACACCACGTTCACACAGAACCCAAAAGAAATGAGGAAGTCGCGACTTCCCTGCTCTCAAGTCGCTTGGCGACCGTCCTCTGCCGTGTCCCGTCTGGCCGTGACTCGTGCTCGAGCGTGGTCGGCGAGGTCTCTCCGCGTGCCTCGTGCCTGCCCGTGCTGGCCCCTCGACGCCACGGACCGAGCACCGACGAACAGAGAGAGACCAAACCAAGAGAGAGAAACACGTCGAACCAAGAGAGCCACCGAACTGCGAGCACCGAACAAGAGAGCACGACAGAGCCCACAAAAAGAGCGCCGAACCAAGAGAGCACGAACAAGAAAGGGAGAACTCCTGCGCCTCCGACTCTTATACCCCCGGCGCCCCGCCCCGTTCTTGGCTCCACCCTCCTTCGAGGCGCTTCGAAGAAGGGGCGTTCCTCTCGTTCCCCCCTCCCCGGCGCCATGCGGGGCGAGGAGAATCCGTCCTGGCGCGCGGCAGGGAAGAAAACGAGCGGGAAAAACGCGCGCGCCTCGCTGTGGGATTTTCCCTTCCCTTCTCGCGTTCGACGGTTTCCAGCGGCGGAAACGTCGTAGCATGGACCGCGGAGGATGGCGTTCGTTGGTGTGGGTATGGCGAAGATGGTGGTGGTTGTTGTGAGATGGCGGTGCTGGCGTTGTGGAGTGGTGGCGTGGTTGAGGTTGAAGTGTGGTTGGTTCGAAATAAAGCAAGAACAGAAAAACGCCCTAACTCAAAGGATCGGCAGCCCGAAATGAATCACATTAATTCCCTCTCAAACAATGGGTTTGGGCTAACTACACATTGACTTCAGAAATATATCTCACCTACGGACCTGGAATGGTGTAATGCGAATTTCCACAGCCGTAACACTACCCCCTCCCCTTTTTACAGACTGCGTCCCGAGTCGTCAAATATCGTGTGCCATCATGTGTAGTTTCCCTAGTACAGTTTACCTTCGGATCCTGAGTGCGACATTCACGGTGTTCGTGTCCCCAAAATAAATAACCTGAGGGCTGAGTAACACTAAACAACCACTCATACGGACGACTTACAATAAAATTGCGGCGCTAGGACAGACATGCCGGGGGCGCACTCATATTTACAATACACAACTAACACTTAACTTACAAATTTTACACTAAACCATGGCGCCAGGATCAATGGACTCTGCAAAAAGAAAAGCAGTCAGCAGGGAGCCAGGCATGCTCGCATGCAGTCTCTGGCTCAAGCAATGCAGGTGACAGGGAACGTGGCCGGCTGCTCCACACGCAAGTCCTAGGCCCCCCCTTTGAAAACGACCACATGTGAATAACGGAGCATGGGCTGCCGCGAATGCAGTCTCCGTGCCAGCCCAAGTGGCACACGCAATGAGCACAATGGATGGATGGATAGATGAATGACTGGATGATGGAATGGATGCAAAACGTGCACGGGCCGCCACTTGCAGGCCCGTTTGTAGCTGCCAACAGGACAGTTCTGCAGCTTGCAAACTGTTGTAACGACGATCCTGGCGCACATGGCAATGAACAGGGGGGGGGACAAAGCAAAATTGAACGGGGCTGGTGTAGATGAGGCAGTGGGCATGGCATGGCCAAGCGAGCAGGCAGGCATGGCAAAAACAAGGCCGCTGTAGCAAACTCAGCCGGCAGATGGACTGGCCGCACAGGCCTCGAAGCAAAACAGCTGCAGACGATCCGGCCGGCACAGGCCTTGTAGCAAAACACAGCCAGCCGATGAAGTTGCCGGCACAGCCTCGAAGTAACACAACACCAGCCGTGAAGTTGCCCGCCTCTTGCCCGTCAGTGCGGTTTTGGTGAGGAGTGCGGTGGTGCTGGCCACACAACAAGGCGGGCTCGGACCTACCTACTGTCTCCCTCCCACCTATCGCCTTTGCCTGTCATGTCCATACCCACCCCCTTAATTTGTCAAAAACCAATTTAGCCCAAACTTATTTTTTTGTTGTTTTATTTTCACCCATCTCCCCACTATAAATCGTCCCTAACCCCCTTTATCATCCTTGTTCGGCTAACCTATCGTCCCTAGCCTACTCCCAACCCTACGTTCCCTTCCCGAGGGGAATAAGAGAGCTAGCGTCCTGTTCGAGGCCCAACCCAGCCTCAGGATTGCCTCCCCAGATTCCGAGGATCCTAACCCAAGGTGGGTCCAGCGGCCACACACTAGAGCGAAAAGGGATGGATGGTGCGGAGGGGTACACTTCCTAATCTACCCTATCCATTTAACTATTAACTACCCCGGGGCTTTCAAAAAGCGCCTCTCCTTACACTATTTGTTCTAACAACCCAGATTCCCGTCGCCTGTGTTGGTGTCCTCTCAATTTCGGGCCTCGCCGTCAATTTCCCTCGTGCCCTTGCACGGTTTCATGGCTGGGACGCGTGGCTCCCCTTGGCAGGCACGACCCTCTCCCATTCCCCTACGATGGCACCCCGGGCACTACACTGCCTCCGAGCCTACCAGCTCCCTAAAACACCGGGGGAGTGCCCCCATGCAACTCCCCTGAAACGCACACGTGGCAGGCTGGCGCCCCGGGCCCCTTCGAGGGTCACCCGTGCCCACGACACTGCCCACGGCTAACGGCGCTCCGGCCCCCCGCACCAAGCGGGCGCACCGTGCCCACTACGCTACCCGGCCCCCATGGGCCCTTGGCCTACCACATGGCCGACTAGCCCGGTGCCGGGACCCACTCAGCGATACCACCGTTCGCAGCCACGCTCCAGCCCGTCAACAGGGACTCCTGCACCCCTCCAAACGGGTTTCGAGCCTACACTCCCACCAACAGCACAAACGACCTCACATTTTCAATTTGTCTAACCCAGCTAACTCAATCTACACTGACCCGGGGTCCCTTGGGCGGGAGTCACTCCTCCCCCCAATCACTCATCGCACCATGCATCCACATTCGCTCCACATCACAGACCGCTGCCTCACTCACTCACATGTTTCAATCCCACAACTCTTCAAACACATCACCGCTGAATCCTAGCCATCCTTCTAACTACCTCCCCTAACTAACTCGTGCTCCCACGTCGTCCCTTGAACTATAGACGTTCCTTTTAACACTACGTAGCTAAGCTACGTCCCGCTACACATCCAAAGTCTGTCACTGTCCCCAAATCTCTTTCCCCATCTCCCTCCTAAATCTGACTACAATCCCTCGAACTAATCCATTCCACGGGCCCCATGAGGACTTACCCTGCCCCCATGGAGCCGGTCTAGCTAAGCTAACCCTTCCCCCTAACTAGTTCATCCTGTGCCCAGGAAGGGGTTCTTTCACCCCTTACCGGGAATCCTGTTCACCCGAAAGCGAGGCTTGCTTTTGTTAATTTTTTTTTCCAATTACGCGCAGCAACCAGCGCGGCAACTCGCAGCTCGCGCACTTTGCACCTTGCCCGTGACGTCATGCAGCTGCACGTGTACCTCGTCCCTCTTGGACCGGTACCATCCGGCAGGGATTCACCCTCCTGCCGGATTCCAACCCCATGTGCAGCCATGACGTCACCCTGCGCACCCCCAAAAGCAAACCTCGCACTCCGAGGGCTCCCCACGCGAACACATGTGCTCTGCCCGTTGGAGCTTAACACAAGCTCGCGTGGAGAACCCATCCGGTCCAAATCCGTCGTCCTGCCTAAACTTTGTCCGCGTCCGCGGGATCGGCAACATTCACCGCATGCGTTTCCGGACCGGGCTTCACTCCCGCAAGCGAGCACGTGGGGGTCTTGTGCGCTGCACAGCACGGACCTCGCGCTCGGCTGCTGGTGAACCCGGCACGGTCCCCAAACAGCTACGTCCGCTACCCGGCTTGTGTCTCTCTGTCGCCGTCGTCGTCGCCATTCGACCCTCCACGCACACCTGCTGTTACGACGCACAGACTCCACTCCAACACACTCACATTCACACCGGAGACGCGGCTGCATGCTCACGCATGCCGACGACATCTCCCTCACACACAGCGACCTTACACACGCTGTTCCTCCCTTACACTCGGCCGCTACTCACTCGTGCTATTTCCCTCACACACGTGGCTCCACTTCACACACGGCCTCCACTTGCACACGTGGGGCGCTCACCCGCGGTGCCTCATCCACACACGGCGTGCTGGGAGGCACGCACTCCGGCACACTTGCACCCCACCACTCACACACGGGTCAGCTTCCACACACGGGACGCACTCACACATTGCCACCACACACACCGGGACAACCACACTGGGGATTTGTGTCCCCACAGGGTTCCCGGGGCCTCTATACCCCCCAAGCTGCACGTGCCACTATCCACAGCACTCGTCCTTCAACTCCGCTTGGCATGACCGAACACTCTGGTCGTGATTCGCCTCAAGGGGGATACTTCCTCCCTCGTTCCTGGAGGCAGCCATCCAGCTGCTCACACCGGGTCTCCACACGCTCCGCGAGCTCACACCCCATTATCCTCCACTACTTCTGTGTGTGTGTGTGTCTGTTCCTTTAACCCCGTCATTATCATACAGTCTCTCCTCTATTTTCTCTTTCTCCCCGTCTCTATACATTTATTAGTTTCTGTTTCTTTCTGGAGTTTTTCCATCTCTCTGGACTTCATTTTACTCTCTCCTTCATTTCATTAATTTCAAACTCCTATAGTTTTTGTTTTCTCTCCACAGTTTCTCCTGCTCTTCATTTTCCAATCTCTCGTTTCTTTCATTGGCTCATTTCCTTCCTGTGTTTCATTCGCTGTTCTCTCATTACCCTTCCTCGTTTCCTCTCCTGTCCTTCCTTCTCCAGTTCATGGTTTGCTTCATTTGGTTAATCTCCTTCTTGTGTTCAGTTGCTGCGTCTCATTACTCTTCCTTGTTTCCTCTCCTGTCTTTCCTTCTCCAGTTTCGTGTTTTCTTCATTTGGTTCATCTCCATTTTGTGTTTCATTCGCTGTTCTTTGTCTATCTCCTCGCACTCCACCTCGCCTTTTCTTTCAATTGGTCAACCTCAGCTTCATGTTCTTTTTGTTTTCTATCCCATTGTTCCTCTTGCTCTTCCCTCCCAATCTCGTTGTGTCCTTCATCTCCTCATTTCTCCTTCCTGCTTCATTCGTTGCTCCTTCAACTTCTCCTCGTATTCCAAGCTTTTTTTCCTTTTGTCGTTCAGTTTCAAATTCATATCTTTCAGTTTTTATTCCACTGTCTTTCTTGTTCCTCGTTCTGCAATCTCGTTATTTCTTTCAACTGAATCTCCGCTTCCCTTTTCTCTCATTCCTTGTTCTTCCAGTACTCTTTCTTGTTCCTCTTTTAACACTCTCAGTTCGTTTTGTAGTTCTGTCTCTTTGTTTTGGTGTTCCTGTAACTCAGTTTTCTTCTCTATTCTTTTCTCATCTCCGCACCCTCCGACCTTGCTTTGGCTTCTAACTGTTCTTCCGGCTTGCCCTTGTGTTTGTCTATCCGTCTTCCCAGTTCCTCTGTCTCCGTTTTTACCTCCAGTCCCAGCTTATCAACTCTCTTCGTCATGTCTTGCAGTCTTTTCTCACACTCCACTATTTTTATTTCCTCGTCAGTTCCGTCACCCAATTAATTTTTCCCTCTCGGTTACCGCACTTTTTTCCGTCACCTCCACAATTCTCGCCCAACACGTCTCCCGAATTATTTTTCCTCACCCGCCTTCACCGCCGGGCCTGACAACCGTTGCACCCCCTCCCAGCTCGTTCGCTCCCACACGTGGCGTCGCCATTACGCACTTCGCTGTTGTAGCCTCATGCCCGCCTGGCAGGCTCGGCCCATTTGCTGCGTTTCACCCCGCATTTCTTTTATTTCTTCCTTCATTCCTTGCGCATTTGTTTCCATATTCGTTTTCATTTCATTTGTGTTTGTTTCCATTTTCGTTTTCATTTCGTTTGTGTTTGTATCCATCTTTCATTCATACCTTTTATATTCGCATTCATTTGTTGCGTATTTCCATCCATTTTCGTTTTCATTTCGTTCGTGCTTGTATCCATCTGCTTGTTCACTCCTTTTATTCGTTTTTCATTTCGTTTTTCATTTCATCCATTTTTGTATCCATTTTTCTCATCAATGCCTCAAACATTTCCATCGTCCGATCCGTGGGCGAATTCGCACGTGGGGGCGTTCGTCCGCCACCCAGCCACTGCGCCCAATTCGAGCTCTGGGCTCGTCTGGGGGGGAAATTGTTCCTGCACACCAATGTCCTGCATGGGGATCTCATCCTGAGCCATGGATTCTACATTACTATCACACATAACATTTCTCCCCGGCTCCCGCTCGCCTTGAGACGCCATTCTATTCCACGTAAGGGGTTAATTTAACTCGCTCGTATTTGGAGGGAATCGGGGGTCGCTCCTCTCACCCCTGGACCGATTCCCTGTGAATTTAGCTGGAGCCAGGAGAGTTCGTTTTCCCGCTCTCTGACACCAGTGGTGCGAATTCGCGCCGCCGGCGTGCGAACGACCACGTGACTCGAATCGCGGTACGTCGCCCACCGGACGGACAATTCCGTCGTGACCCTCCGGACTAACGCCGGTATCCAGTCACGGGTGGGCCTTTCGGCCTCCCACGATCGTGCCAATCGGCCACCCGCGTGGATAGGGTTGTTCGCCAAACTCGACCTACCTAAGTACCCACGCGGATGGTAAACCGGGCGACCGCACCTCGCCGCAGGTCGACTTCGGACACGGGCCGCTTAAGCGATCCGTTCCGTACTATCGGGATAACCGAGCGGTGTTATCGTCGGCCTCGACGGTTCCTGATTAATTATCGGGCGTCCCCGCCCCACTCAACCCTTTACGTGAAGCAAGATGAAGACCCAACAAAGGAAAGGACGCAGCGAAACGGGGGAAGAATTCAACAAAGTACGCATTTTATTTACACGACAAACACACAAAAAGCACACATATAGCACGTATTTACAGCCAGAATGCACATATATCAAATAGAACAAAAGGACACAATGACGCAGGGATACTACCGGCTAAACGCGAACACTCGCAACACTTATACAATTTTACTTAATGGACACGGCGCCACACACACACGTTCACACAGAACCCAAAAGAAATGAGGAAGGTCGCGACTTCCCTGCTCTCAAGTCCTTGGCGACCGTCCTCTGCCGTGGTCCCGTCTGGCCGTGAACTCCGTGCTCGAGCGTGGTCGGCGAGGTCTCTCCGGCGTGCCTCGTGCCTGCCCGTGCTGGCCCTCGACGGGCCACGGACCGAGCACCGACAAACAGAGAGAGACACAACCAAGAGAGAGAGAACACGCCGAACCAAGAGAGCACACCGAACTGCGAGCACCGAACAAGAGAGAACGAACAAGAGCCCACCAAAAAGAGCGCCGAACCAAGAGAGCAACGAACAAGAGAGGGAGAACCTCCTGCGCCTCCGACTCTTATACCCGGCGCCCGCCGCCCCGTTCTTGCTCCACCTCCTTCGAGGCGCTTCGAGAAGGGGGGCGTTCCCTCTCGTTCCCCCTCCCCGCGCCATGCGGGGGGGAGGAGAATCCGTCCTGGCGCCGGCCAGGGAAGAAAACGAGTGGGAAAACGCGCGCGCCCTCGCTGTGGGGATTTCTTCCTTCCTTCTCGCGTTCGACGGTTTTCCAGCGCGGAAACCGTCGTACATGACGCGCGTGGATGGCGTTCGTTGGTGTGGGTAGTGGCGAAGATGGTGGTGGTTGTTGTGGATGGCGGTGCGGCGTTGTTGGAGTGGTGGCGTGGTTGAGGTTGAAGTGTGGTTGGTTCGAAAATAAAGCAAGAACAGAAAAACGCCTAACTCAAAGGATCGCAGCCCGAATGAATCACATAATTCCTCTAAACAATGGTTTGGGCTAACTACACATGTACTTCAGAAATATATCTCACCTACGGGACCTGAATGGTGTAATGCGAATTTCCACAGCCGTAACAATATATATATACATACAATCCATATCACTATATAATAATATATATATATATATATATATATATACATACATATCCATATACATATAGATATATATATATATACATATACATATATATATACATCATATACATATACATATATATATATATTGCGGCATGGATACTGAGACACCGGTTTGTCCTCAGGGGGATTAATCCCCGCTTGTCCTCAGAAGCCGGACCTGGGGCCACCGCTCACAATTAACGTTGTGGTACGGTGGGTTGTTTAGAACCACGAACGCCACCCAGTTAACCATGAGTTCCAGTGTCCACCGTCTAATTATGCCGTTTAACTAGAGGTCACGTGGTTTCCTGAACGGGGAGCGTGCCCTCGGCAAAGCACCAATCTTATCTCGATTAGATTTTATTAGGGCGGCCGAGCGTTTCAACCGCTGGTGCGTGCGACTATTTTTGGTCAAATCTGTGGTAATACCTCCCAGTCTGTCTCAGTTCGGACAATGCTAGACCAACGGAACGGAAAGGACAAACATGGACAGGTTGGAAATCGACAAATTATTTCTTAATAAGAAAATATATAAATAAAAAGAACTTTTTATTTCCTGAGGTAAATAAGTGAATGAATTCCAAAGCAATCAAAATGAATAGTTAATCAGGAAAAATCAACAAAATGACAGGAAAGGGACAGAGAGCAGATGCTTATCGGGGGTTAACTTATTTACAACTAAACACAGACAAGGGTACCCAGCAGATCATTCGGGGGTGGGGGGGGCGAGGGTGGAGGGGAGAGAGAGAAGAGTCGTCTCGCTCACCAGACAGAAGTCGTCCGTGAAGTGAAAACGTCCTGAAATGTGTGTGCGTGTCTTGTCCGTCGCCAGCACCCAGCCTTGACGTGCACCCACTCGCCAACAGCCTTGAACACCAGTCGACGTCTGAGGGGCACCGAGATCGTCTGTCATGGGTTTAGACCCTGGTGCTGCGACACGGGCAGCTCCTCACACTTCACGAAACTGGTGACGCCCAGTGACCCACAAGGTCTGTTGGTGACTGACCCGTGTCTCACTCGTTGTGACCGACCCGTGCCTCACTCGTTGGTGACCGACCTGTGCCTCACTCGTTGTCGGCGCTGGTCACACCCACACGCGCACCACATGCTCGCTTGCTCAAGCACTGGAAAGGACGAACTGACTGACAAATTGTCTCGTTGGCGCTGGTCAGACACCCACACGCTCACTCGCTCCCTTCCTCGCTTCCTCTCTGGCTCGCTTTCCCGCTTCTTGCTCGCTTCTTCCCTTGTGTGCTTGCTTTCTCACTTCCTCCCAGAACGGACCTCCAATTATTTTTATATATCCGGCCCGTCTCGGCGGGCACAGAGTCGCCCCCAAGCTCACCCCGTCCCACTTGTACACCGTACCCATGACAACGCGTGCTCTCGCAAAAGGGCGGGTCTCGGCGTCTGTGAATGAAATGTGTGAAAACGTTGCTGGAAAAAGGGCGGGCCTCGGCGTCCGTGAAAGAAATGTGTGTATAAATGTGTCTGTCGTAAAGAAAAAAGCTTCCC
>CM068952.1:107645262-107664479 GCA_035128595.1 Eptatretus atami | reverse complement strand
CTCCACCTCACACCCCCCTCCCGTCCTCTCTCACACCCCCCTCTCCCCCCTCACTCTCTCTCTCCCATCTCCTCTCTCTCCCCACCCTCCTTCTCTACCTCTCTCTTCTCTCCTCCCACCCCCTCTTGCTCCTCTTCTCCCACCCCTCTCGCACACTCTCTCTCTCTCACCTCTCTCTCTCTCGCCCTCTCCCTCTCTCGCTCTCTCTCTCCACCTCTCTCGCCTCTTCTCCTCTCCCACCTCTCCGACCGCTCTCCTCTCCCACCCCTCCTCTCTCCCACCCCTCTCTCCTCTCCCACCCTCTCGCGACTCTTCTCTCCCTCCCACCCCCTCGCTTCTCCTCCTCCACACCCTCTCGCTCTCTACGCCATCCCTCCTCTCTTCTCCACCTTCTCTCCCTCTCTCCCACCCCTACCCTCTCTCTCCCACCCCTCCTCGCTCTCTCTCTCTCCACCCCACTCTCCTCTTCTCTCCCACCCTTCTCCCTCTCTTCTCCTCCCAACTCCCTCCTCTCTCTCACCACCCCCTCTTCCCTCTCTCTCTCTCTCTCCACTCCTCCTCTCTCTCTCTCTCCTCTCTCTCTCTCTCACTCTCCCACTCCTCTCGTCTCTCTCTCTCTCTGCTCTCTCTCCACCCCTCTCCTCTCCTCCCACCCCTCCCCTCCACTCTCTCTCCCCACCCCCCCCCCCCTCCCCTCTCCTCTACCCCGCCCTCCCCCCCCTCCCTCCTCCTCTCCCCCCCCCCCCTCTCTCTCCCACCCCCTCCCTCTCTCTCCCCCCTCTCCCTCCTCTCACACCCCTCCCTCTCTCTCACACCCCTTCCCCCTCACTCTCTCTCTCCCATTCCTCTCTCTCCCCCCCCTCTCACTCTCGCTCTCTCTCCCACCTCTCTCGCTCTCTTCTCCCACCCTCTCTCTCTCTCACCCCTCTCTCTCACCCACTCTCTCTCACTCTCTCTCTCTCCCACCCTCCTCGCTCTCTCTCTCTCCCTCCCACCCCTCTCGCTCTCTCTCCCCCCTCATCCTCTCTCTCCCACCCCCCTCCTCTCTCTCCCACTCCCTCCACTCTCTCTCTCCCACCCTCTCGCTCTCTCTCCCACCCCCCCCTCTCTCTTCCCACCCTCCCTCTCTCTCCACCCCTTCGCTCTCTCTCCCCACCCCCCTCCCCTCTCTCCCACTCCTCTCACTCTCTCTCTCCCACCCCCTCTTCTCTCTCTCTCCACCCCTCGCTCTCTCTCTCCCACCCCTCCTCCTCTCTCCCTCCTCTTCTCTCCCACCCTTCCCCTCTCTCTCCCACCCCCTCCTCCCTCTCTTCTACCCCTCCTCCCTCTCCTTCTCCCACCCCTCCTCCCTCTCTCTCCTACCCCTCCCCCTCTCTCCCCCTCCCTCCCCCTCTCTCCTACCCCTCCCCCTCTCTCCCACCCCTCCCCTCTTCCTCCCACCCCTCTCCCTCTCTCTCCCACCCCCCCCCTCCCTCTCTCTCCCACCCCTCCCTCTCTCTCTCCACCCCCCTCCCTCTCTCTCCCACCCCCCTCCCTTCTCTCCCACCCCCTCCCTCTCCTCTCCCCCCCTCCCCTCTCTCCCCACCCCCTCCTCTCTCTCCCACCCCCTCCCTCTCTCTCCCACTCCCTTCCCCACTTGCTCTCTCTCCCCACCCCTCTTCCCTCTCTCCCCCACCTCTCTCCCACCCCTCTCCTCTCTCCCACCCCTCTCCCTCTCTCTCCCACCCCCCTCCCTCTCCCACCCTCCCTCTCCCACCCCTCCCTCTCTCTCACACTCTTCCCCCCTCTCTCTCTCCCACCTCTCTCTTCCCTCTCTCCCACCTCTCTCTCACACACCCCCTACCTCTCTCTCACACCCCCCTTCCCCGCTGGGAAGGCAATGCTGGGAAGGCAATGGCAAACCACCCAATATAACCCTTGCCAAGAAACTGCTTCGACAGTACTGGACGTGCCTTCAGGCAGAACGCCAGGATATGATTCCTTGGTCCCATTCTGTTCCTTGTTTATATGAATGATCTCACTGATAATGTTCTGTCCCAGATAGCCATGTCTTCTGATGATCCCTCACTTTACTGTGCATCTGCTGATTCACCCAACACTACTCGTAATGAGGTTGGAGTTTCACTGGACAATGATTTTGAGAATGTGTTGAAGTGGGGGTAAGATTGGCTGATAACCTTCAATGCAAAGAAAACTAAATTGTTGTCCATGTCTTGCTCCATAAACAGGTCTTTCCCTTCTGTGCACCGCCGATTATTGTTCAGATTTCTCCTGAATAATAATAATTATCGGTCATCAACTCTAACAGAATCATCTGAGCTTCAGCTTCTTGGTCTGGACATCTCCTCTAACTTTAGTTGGGATGAGTACATTTCTGGTATTGCTAAGAGTGCTTCCAATCGAGTTGGTTGTTTTTATCGAGCGCAGAGGTATTTACCTCCTGATGCTGTTTTGGACCTGTACAAGACAACTATACGTACCCTCATGGAGTACTGTTGCCACATTTGGGTTGGAGCACCAGCCTGCCACTTAACTTTACTTGATAGACTCCAGAAATGCATAGTTAACCCAGTTGGTGCGGAGATGGGTTCAACAACTCAACCGCTCTCTCACCGTAGGTCAGTTGCCACTCTTAGTTTGTTCTACACATATTTACATGGCAAATGTTCTGCTGGACTGTCTGACTTGGTTCCTCCTGTGCGAGTGTTTGGACGCAAGACTCGGTTAGCCATCTCTGCACACCCATGCACTCACTATAGCTGATCCAAAGCGCAGAATGAAAGGTGATTGAGATAGTTTTATCCCTCGTGCTGTCTCGCTTTGGAATTCACTACCTGTAACATGCTTTCCATTATCCTATGATCTACCCAGCTTTAAGAGGAATTTCAATTCCTACTTCCTACATCTTTGAGGTTATATCGCATTTCACCTGACTTCTGCTACTTACTGTGTCCTGGATGTTTTTTGGTTATTTTCTCTTTCTTTTCTTTTGTCTTGCTTCATGCTTATCTTTATCTAACCTTTCCTTAGCCCATTACGTAAAGTGGCTTTATGCCTTGTTTGGGGTGATTTCCATTTTAAAAAAAACCAAAACGAATTGTTTAAAGACTCCAAAAATGCAATGGGCATCAAACATTAACGGATACATTCGTAAAATGTTACATTTGATTTCTAACCGGAAAATTTGTCCGGTGTGAAAACCAGTCCCAATATTATAGGTTTGGAGGTACCCATGTTCTTTTTCTTCCTATTTACTTGAACCAGGTTTTCTAATTGTATATACATTTGAAAAATAACAAATTATCTCAGTGCATTTCCCGAATATTTTTCTATCTCACTTGGCTGTGCCTGGATGGGTTCGAGGGTAGTGGAGTAGCGGCTGAAACGCGAATCTTATCCAGGTTCCTCCTGATGGCTCCATCCTTTGCTCTTTACTTCTTCGGGTTCTTGGTCTACAGTTTCGTTATGTTTGTACCATATCCTGATGCTGTGTGGACGATGCTTCCCCACTGACAGACTTCTGGTAGCTTGTACACATTGCTGTGTTTGAGCCTGGGAAGTAACTGCTGAAATCTGTCTGTCTGGGTTCTTCCTGACATCTTTGTTCCTTTCAATTTTTTAGTATTCATTTATTATTTTAAAAAAATAATTCACTTTATTCATTCTAATTCTTGTTTTTTCTTCTCTTTCATCTCTATATTCCTCTCTTTCATTATCTATCTCTCTAAGGAGAAGTGAATTCTTGCAGAAATTTTTCTTTAAGGCTCACTTGGCTGCACCTGGATGGGTTTGAGGGTTGTGGAGTAGCAGCTGAAACCCGAATCTGATCCTGGTTCCTCCTGATGACCCCATCTTTGCTTTTAACATCTCTGGGTTCCTTCTTGGTCTACTATGTCATAAGCACGGAACCCATACAACGTGTCATGCTTACTGTGAGCTCTTGACTACTTTGCAAGCACGTCATGATGTTTAGATGCAGCCAATTATCCTGATCCATACCTGTAGGCATACGGTCATAAGCTCAGGTTCTTCCACCACTACATAACAGCGACAAGCGATAGTTGAAAAATTGGATGGGCCAATGCCCATGGTTTCACAACTTGAGAATACACGTAATGCATAAATATCTGTGGAAAGGAGGGTGGTGGAGCAGCAAGTGGGAGGGGAGTTGAGGGCATGCCCTGCAGATGTTTAATCTGAGATTCTGTACATGAGCTGCTTCTGGTATAGTATACCTTATATGTCTGCATCTATTATAAATGTCATCAAACAACTGTTAATGACAATATGCAGACAGCAATGGACACAGCAGGATTAAATATAAAACCTGCCAAAAGGTGAAAGAGCTCCTTGTGAGCTAACGAACATCCGTATCTGGTACCAACTGCATCTGCGGACGTCCTCCTCCAGGTGGTTACCTTCCCTAGGAAGTTGGTGGCAGGATTTGCACTCCAGCCACCACAAAAAATTTCACTCTGCAAACTTTGCAAACTAGTATGTGTCGGGGTGGTGCTGAGGTGTCATCCACCAGATGGTGGTCTCGGGTTAACCTGAGGCAGTCCCTTCAGGTGGGTGCCTGGAATGTCCTATCCCAAAGAGATTGGGAGGGGCTAGGCATCCGCCTGGGGGATGGCTAGACTAGAGGTCCCTGGAGTAGTGGTGGAAAGTGGACTCAGTGACGTGCTGTGAAACGCATGCTCCCAATATAATGTAATGTTTACTTGTAACACAGAAACATCTAAACAGAGAGATATGCCTATTCTTGTTCTGATCAGCAAATTGAGTCTTTTTCAATGGAAATAATTGCAATATTGCAAATTATGTCTTGTATCACATATAGTAACAATTTTATGGCCTTGGCCACATACTCCCCCTCCCACCCCATCTACATACCTAATACTTGCCAATAGCAGGTGCAACATTAACTTTATTAAATCACAAGGTTCCCTGATAGGAATGACCTTCATGAATCACAAATGTGATTATATAGGTAACCGCTTTCACAGATTATCTCCACAAGAACACTTGCACACCTAAGACTCCAGCGTTTAAATTTCGACCAGCTATTCTTTTGACATTGAGAATATAAACGAATTTGCGGTCCAGTTGTACAAAGTCTTCAGGTTTACTTTAAAAAGTGTAAAATTTGATCACATTTTTTTGGAGAGATGTCTGTGTCCATCACTATGGAGAGAGAGAGACAATCACTTCACTATCAGTAATTTAGTGAGAAAGGTTCCAAGATTGTAGATGTCTTTGATACCTTTAGCAACAAAGGTCATCCCTGTAGACCTGCATCCTGCATCTGCAGACGCAAAACTAGAACGGGCACTCGGTGGAGCGCATACCTCTGCCAAGCTGAATAGTTTATGTTTTGTATCCCACTGATAGGCCAGATCTGCATCCGGATCTGAATCAAAATCTAATCGGCTTGTTCTTGTCACCAAACCAATTCATACACCAAGTTTTGTCATAACCCGTGGATAATTTTTTGAAATACATTGTTTTTCGTCCTCTGTCTCAATAGTGAAGAATCACTATTAAAAATTTTTAATCTTGTATCCAGGTCTGTATATTCCCCAAAAACGAATCAATTCGTCCTCATCACACAGCCAACATGTCCACCAAGCTTCATCCGAATCCGTCCATAACTTTTTGAGATTCTCATGCGATACAGTATATCGTTTTTGGTCCTATCTCTTCATGGTGAACAATCACTTTAAATATTCTAGTATCCGGATCTGTATCTTCACCAAAATCGAATCAATTATTCCTTGTCGCACACCCAACATGTCCACCAAGTTTCATCCGAATCCGTCCACAAGGTTTCTAGATATCATGCAATATAATTTTTGGCCTGATCTGTCAATGGTGAAGAATCACTTCAAAAATATGATTGATTCGACTTTGTCACATGCTCAACATGTCCCCCAAGTTTCATCCGAATCCGTCTACGTTTCTAGATATCATGCAATGTCGTTTTTGGCCCTATCTCTCAATGGTGAAGAATGAATCGCTTAAATAAAATTATCCAATCCGGATCTTCACCAAAATCTGATCGATTCGTCTGTCGCATGCTCAACTTGTCCACCAAGTTTTGTCCGAATCAGTCCATAACATTTTGAGATATCCTGCTCATAGACAAACAGACAGACAAACAGGAGTGAAAATATAAACTCTGTCCACCTGCGGTGGCAGAGGTAAAAAGCTACTTGGCTTATCAAGTCACTGTGTATCTCTACCACCACACTCGCATAATTCTGTGGGACATGCCTGATGGAAGACAAGGTGTTTTCATGTCGACATCATTATCGCCTTTACTCCTTCATTTGTCTACGTGCTAAAAGTCGGTCCATTTGTCCATCCCTGCATGACTTATTCAGTGCACACCTCAATAGATTGCGCCAGGTGGCTGGAAATTACTTTTTATTCGGAATACAATTTCGCTAAAAGTTTACGCCTTAACACAATCTCCGTTGAATAACTCACGCGGTAATGACAGTCATGTTTGCGCAGCGGCATTTCGTGTTTATGGGCACACATCTGTTGACGTGCGTGTGCATGTCACTCTCATAGGTGTGGACGCGCATGGACACGCGTTCTTAGCAGCTCCCTGTGGATTCCAGCACCACCTCTTTGCAGAAAATCTGCTTGTTAGCCAATTGAGATGGGCTGGAGGACAGCAGTGGAGCTTGAGAACCTTAACATCCTTCACCTGCCCTCTATTAGAAGCCCATTCCTCACACTCCCTGAAGAATTCTACCCCCTCATACGCACTAACGAGCACATTTCCATTCCTCCACTCTTTATAAAGCGTGTGGGACAATAGTAAAGATACTGGCAGCGAAAGAGGAACGCTCTACAGGTAAGCAACTTCACCTGCTATATAGTTGAACTCTGTTGCTAATCATCAGTAAAAATAGTAAGAAGAAATAACCGTTATCAATGCTGGTGGCATACAATGGTTGTAAAATCTCATCAACAACAATTAAATCTGGATAGTTCTGCTCTAGCACACACACCCGTTCGGTCCTCTTGATAATATAAAAAGACGGTAAACTTCAGGATATTTGAAAAGTCTTACAACTTGGGTGTGCCATAAGTCCCTTTACTGCTGACCTTTTCCTACTAGAAAATAGTGAGCAGAATAAAATAAATACATTGACTTATTTAACTATTTTTATACATTATTAAAGGAGGGTTCTTGTGTGGATCTGGCTTGAAAGTCATCAAATAGGTTGCTCAGGGGTTTTGCAGTCTGATTGTGTCCATGCGTGTAAATACTCGTAACTAATATGCTCTTGTAATGTAAAGGGGCTCTCGTCACTCAAATCTTCCTTCATCTTCCAAAACCTTTACCCTAATTCACCTGGACCAAAAAAAACAACCTGTTAACATGGGGGTAAAGAGACTTGTGTGACACCCTGTATAGCTGTTTGTGTGACTTTAGGTTTTTGTAGCAATCAATGGTCTGTCTATCTTCTTGTCCATTACATACACTAAATGCTGTATATTGCGGTCCCCTGATCTGCAGCGATCAGTGTAACATTTTCGTTCCCAAGTATATACAGGGTATCCCAAAAGTCACCTAGGGATTTAGAAATTAAATAACATTTCTGTTTTTTAATAATTTGGTTTTCTTTTCTTTTCAGAATTTAGATTAACATTTGGAAATTACCCATGGAGAAATTCACAACTGAACAAAGAACCAAAATCGTGGAATCTTATTTTAAATTTCATCGATCAATTATTCTCACCCAAAGAGCATGGACACCGAATAATTTCACAAAATTCAGAAATTTCTTGGCCATCACGTTCTCCTGATTTGACACCTCCCGATTATTTTCTTTGAGGTTACCTAAAGGAGCGTGTATACATCAATAAGCCCCATACAATTCAGCAGCTCAGGGATAACATCTGTGCAGAAATTTGAGGGCTGCAGCCAGAATTATTGTCCGCTGTTATGGAAAATGCTGTCCAAAGAGCCCATCTCTGCGAAGCCAAAAATGGAGGACATTGAAGCTGCATCATTTTTCATAAAGAAAGCAAAATTATCTTCATTTTGTTAGTTTTCTTTTGGTATAAAAAATAATCATAAATTATTAAAAAACAGAAATGTTATTTAATTTCTAAATCCCGAGGTACTTTGACACCATAGTAGTATATATATATATATATATATATATATTATATATATATAATATATATATATATATATATATATACACACATTAGGGTGTCCAAAAACAGCAAAAAAAAAAAAATTCAGATGTCTCCACAAGCCTTAAATTATTCCACTATGATTCAATAACGCGCATAAAAAAATTTAAGTTGATCGGAGGTATTTAAGGTCGCTCCATATGACGACTTTTAGTTTCATGAGTTGGTTAAATTAGGGTATGGTCAGGTACGATTACGGTACTTCTGATGTCCAGGTGGAAATGGATGCATTTTCGAACTGTATGGGTCGATTTACTCTAAGAAATGACTGCACCGACATTGAATTCACTACCATTTCGAAAATATGACCGAAAACAAGATTTATCATTACTGGAGAGATAACTAATCCTACTCATTTCGAATTTTCTATCTATAATTAATTTGTTGTCCGTCTAAACATTTCTTAGAGTAAATCGACCCCACTGAGTTCGAAAATGCAGTCCATTTTCACCTAGAAAGTACAGAAGTACACGTAATCGTATCTGACCTACCCTAATTTTTCATTCAATGGAATTACAAACTATTAGAATATTTCGTCTCATTCACCAAATACCACTATCATCTACCTCCATTGCTGTCTCCACTCCCGCCTGAACTTATTTCTAGCCGCCCAACATCCAGTGTTAGATTCAATGATTCACGAAAAATATGTTGTTATTTATTTAGTTATTATTATTATATTAAATTAGGGTATGGTGAGATGCGAATCCGTACACTTCTGAACTTCCTAGGAAAATGGACTGCATTTTCGAACTCAGTGGGTCGATTTACTCTAAGAAATGTTTAGACGGACAACAAATTAATTATAGATTAGAAAATATCGAAATGAGTAGGATTAGTTACTCAACTCCAGTAATGATAAATCTTGTTTTAGGTCATATTTTCGAAATGATAGTGAATTCAATGTCGGTGCAGTCATTTCTTAGAGTAAATCGACCCAATAGAGTTCGAAAATGCACTCCATTTCCACCTTGGACATCCAGAAGTACCCGTAATCGTACCTGACCATACCCTAATTTATTCAAGTCATGAGACTAAATGTCGTCATATGGAGCGACCTCTAAATCACCTCCGATCAAGCTAAACAAAATTATGGGCGTTATTGGATCATATTAGAATAATTTTAAGCTTGTGGAGCAACATTCTATTTTTTTCGACTTTTTTGGACCACCCTAATACATATATATATATATATATTAGCCTGTGTTGGTGTAGTGGTAGAGTAGCGGCTTGGGCTTGGATCCAAAGGTCCTGAGTTCAAGCCCCGTTGGCCGCTTGAATTAATACACACCAGGAGGTTAACTCATCCTGTCATCCTTCCGAGGTCGGCGAAGTGAGTACCAGTGTACTGGGCCCGGTGTATGCCCCGGTTGAATAGTGTACCATATCCCTGTGTCGTAAGAGGCGACCAGGGTTGCGTCAGGAAGGCATCCGGCGTAAAACCTATGCCAAATCACTATGCGGATCATAACGGATGATCCGCTGTGGCGACCCCTAACGGGAGCAGCCGAAAGAAGAAGAAGATACATATATATATACATACATACATACATATATATACGTATATATGTATAAATGACCGTTTTTACAGCCATTTTTCCCTGCTGTGCAGGGTTGGGCTTTTTCTTGAGGCAATGTTTTATGGCCGGATGCACTTCCTGACGCCAACCCTGGTCGCCTCTTACGACACACAGGGATATGGTACACCTATTCTAACCGGGGCATACACCGACCAGTACACTGGTACTCATTTCGCCGACCTCGGAAGGATGACAGGCTGAGTCAACCCCCTGGTGTTAATTCAGCAGCAACGGGCTTGAACTCAGGACCCTGGGATCCCAAGCCGCCACCCTAATCACTAAGCCAACACCAGGCTTACGTATATATGTATATGTATAATAATATATATATATATATATATGTATATATATATATTGCTATATAATTTGTGGCAGAGGCACATATACTCTTGACAGATTGTCAGGTCATTCAGCCAAATCGTTAACATTTCCCTGGCGAATAACTAATCCTGGATAGGTTGCCCTTCAGTCTTAAAACCAAACTCTGTGGTGTAATGATTAGGATGTCCTTTCTGAGTTTGGGAGGTCAGTGGTTCGAACCCTGGCGAATCATACCAGACTAAAAAAAAATGGGATGTACTGCTTCCTCACTTGATGCTCGGCATTAAAAAAGGATGGAACATGAACAAACAACCATAGGTTCGTAATAATAGCATAGGCTTTGATGGGTCTAATGGCCTCCTCCTGCATCGATGTTCCTTGGCAGGGAACTCGTATTATTATTATTTCCGCCAGCGAAGGTGGAAGGAGATGATATGTTCACTTCTGTTTGTCTGTTTGTGTGCAGGATATCTCAAAAAGTTGTGGATGGATTTGGTTGAAATTTGGTGGGCATGTTGGGTGTGTGACAAGGACAAACTGATTAGATCTTGGTGAAGATTCGGATCCAGATCTGACGACTAGAATTTTTAAAGTGATTCTTCACCATTGAGAGATAGGACCAAAAACTATATATAGCACGACATCTCAAAATGTATTGGGCCCGATATGTTCTCGTTCACACTAATCGCTCAAAGTGATGTAATCATTTGGGTTTAATTAAGAATAATATAATTTTGGATTAAATTTTATAAGGTGGGGGGAGGGGGTGGATAACTCAAAATGGTTCACACCCAACGCATCGCCATCCCCCTCCCTAGCGTCAGACGTCTTTGCCAAGTTTATCCACAGATCGAACACTGGGGATTTAATGGTGAAATCCTCTTAAAAGGAGCCATCTATTTACTGGGTACGTATAGTTGGGGGGGGGAGGGGTGTGAAAGAAGAAAAGGAAGGATGAAAAGAGAGAAAAAGGTGGGAAAAGGAATATGGAAGAAGTGTGGAGATAAGTCATTGGAATTTGGGAGGAAGGGGAAGTAGGTTGAGAAAAGGAAATGAAGTCTGGGACAAGATTGGAGTATGGGGGAGGGGTAAGGGAATGGAGTTTAGGAGGAGATTGGAGTAAAGAGAAAGAAGGGAATGAAGTTTAGGAGAAAGGAGTAAATGGCAGGAATGGAATGAAGTTTGGGAGGAAATAGAAGCAAAGGGAGAGAAAGGAAGGTGCATGTATGGAACATCAGAGGGTAAGGAGGGGGTCAAAAAATTTGCTGCATTTGCGTACGTAAAAAATAGACGGTCTCATGAAGTCTTCGTCGTGTATTGTGGGAATTGGTATTGAACAATGATTAGTCAGGCCTCTACCTTTGCTGTTTAGCACAATGCTTTTAATTGCATTGTATATATATATAATGTTTGAAAACTGTTGTGTATAGGCTACAATGAGTGCCATGGGATGGACGTTGCTAGCAGCAGCATTGCTTGCGATTAGCGCCCAGAGCAACGGCTGTTACATCCAGAACTGTCCCCGGGGTGGGAAACGAGCAGTGGAGACGGAGCCTCGTTCTGTGAGTTCTGCATGCTTTCATTATCTGAGCTTGGCATGTTCCAACCCACTATGCAGTCATTTGCTTCAATGCACCTGATAATTCATTCTTTGTTCATGTAAAATCCAGCTATGTTCGATTTCAGTTCTGTACCCTCGTTAAAAAAGAATATTTAAAACATATATTTTCTCTACCAGTGTGCAGCATGTGGACTGGGTGGCCAATGTGTGGGTCCATCCATCTGCTGCGGAGGATTGCTGGGAGGGGGCCATGGAGGCGGTTGTATTGTTGGCGGACCGTTGTCAGCACCCTGCAAACGTGAAAACCTCCATCCCGAACCATGTAGACCTGGAGGGGGTTCATCTTGTGGCCTTGAGGGTATATGTGCAGCACCAGGCATCTGCTGCACTGACGGTAAATGGGGTAGGATATAGTTGAAGGGTTGGGTGGGTGGGTAGTTAGAAGTGCCATTTTAGGGGGCGAAGTACATAGCGGTTATAGGCACAGCCATTTCGTACTAGTTGTTTCAAGTAAATTGGGAAAAAGGAGGTTACATTATTACTTTTGGCATTAAAATGATGACATTTATAACGAAACTCATTTTCTCTCTGAATGAGTGTTCACTGAGTCCTTTTGGGCTGTGCTTTTTTCAGGACCCAAAGCGCACGTCTGCTCTAATATTTTGATTTTGTTTAAAACGACTTTTAAGTTTCTGCTCCTACTCAACAAGACACCTTTTTTTTATTTCTGTGAGCATAACTTATAAGAGGAAACAAAGCATCAGAGGTTGGTTATTCAGGACTACAGAGAGGAGGTGGTGACGGGAAAATCAGAGGGGATTTCACCAATATCAGGAGGGCGAGGAGGACCCTTAGAAATAGTACAAACTAGAAGGGCCTCTTTGACGTCGTGATGTGACCACATATGTTTCGCCCACATTGTTACATCATTTTATATACTTGTACAAAGTATAATTTAAATCCCAAAAAAACCCAGATTAAAAAAGTATTGAATAATTCTGGCTGCCAAACCATGCGTTCGATCAAGTTGAAATTTAAAACGTATATTCCACATGACGACTAGATCATAACTGCGATGTTTTATGTCGATTGATGAAGCAGTTCAAGATAAATAATTTTTAAAATATTTTTGGTCAATCTAATTTGGTTGCTGGACCATGTGACCTATTAACTATTCGTGAACACACTCATGTCCCCAAAGCTTGGGGAACATGCCGGTAAAGTTTCCTCTCAATCTGTCAAGCCGTTTTGGAGAAGAAAATTTTCAAAGGTTTATTCCTCAAAAAAACATAGCTGCCAAACCATGTGCCCTATGATGTCATTTTTTTTCCTCAAAGGTAGAGAAATTTTTGTTCTTCATAGACAGTCAATCATACCTGTAAAGTTTAGCCTTGATCTGTTCAGCTATTTCGGAGAAGAAGATTTTTGAAGTTTTTTAATGTTAAGAATCACTCAAAAAATTATCGAATCTGGATTTTGATCTTCACTATAATTGAATCAATTCTTCTTCGTCACACACCCAACATGTCCACCCAGGTTTTGTCCGAATCTGTCAACAACTTTATGAGATATCGTGCTCTGTATCATTTTTGGCCCGATCTCTCAATGGTGAAGAATCACTTAAAAATTATAGGAGCTGGATTTTCACCAAAATATATAATCAGTTCATCCTTGTCACGCACCCAACCTGCCCCCCAAATTTCATCTGAATATGTCCACAACTTTTTGAGATATCCTGCACACAAACAAACAAGAAAAAGATGTCATGCAGAGAACGATACTTGCAAAATCCACCCCCCTCTCCAAAGGTTGCCATGCATACATCAAATTGTCCATTTCATTTATATTAAAATTGACAATCTTAATCAAAGCTCAGATTAATCGGATGAAAATTGATTCTTTTTAAGATTGAAATTTATTACTTTTAAAGTTTAACCTTTGGACCACAAAAATAGTTGCTTTTCAAATTCAGTGATGCATGATGCATTTGCTGCTTAATTTTCAAGTTAATCAGATGAAAATTGACGATTTTTCAGTTGAAATTTGATGATTTTAGAAGTTTGACCTTGAGTTCACCTTTGACATTTTGACCTCAAAAATAGTTGTTTTCCCAATTCAGTGCTGGAAAATGCAAATTCTGTTCAACTTCCAAGTTAATATGATGTAAATTGATGATTTTAGATGTTTGCCCTTGAGTTGACCTTTTGATCTCAAATAGTTGGTTTTTAAATTCAGTAACGTAGTATGCAATTGCTGTTTAATTTTAAAGTCAATCGGATGAAAAATGACAATTTATCAGATAAAAAGTGATTTTAGAAGTTTAGCCTCGAGTTGACCTTTGACATTTTAATCTCAAAAATAGTTGGTTTCCAAATTCAGTGATGCAATATGCAAATCCGGTTCAAATTTCATGTCAATCGGATGAAAAAGGACGATTTTACAAATATGACCTCAAGATGACCTTTAACCTCAAAATCAATAGGCTTCTCAGTTGAGACTACCTCTACAACTTGGTAAAGTTTCATGACCATCAGTTTAGAATTGTAACCTGTAGGCAATTGACAAACAAACAGACAAACACAGAATAATGAAATTGACTGACCAATGTGCTTGAAAAATCTTCGATTTTGCAAGTAACAAGAAAGATGTCATGTATAGCACGATACTTGTGAAATCCATGAAACAAATTTGACCTTTTTGCCTATGTTGAACTCATAAATAATTGGTGGTTGACTCCGATGACCAAATATGAAAATTCTCTTCAAATTTCAAGTCAACCGGATGAAAATTGACAATTTTAGAAATTTGGCATATGTCGACTTTTCGGCCTATGTTGACCTCAAAAATAGTTGTTCATTGAATTCAATGACATGATATGCAAATCCTCTTCAAATTGAGTCAATGGGATGAAAATTGAGGATTTTAGAAATTTCACCTAAATTGTTGACCTTTGGCCGATGCTGAGCTTTTGGCCAAAGTTGAACTCAAAAATAATTGGTGGTTGAATTCAATGAACAAATATGCAAATCCTTTTTAAAATTTCTAGTCAATCGGATGAAAATTGAGGATTTTAGAAATCCCACCTAAGTTGTTGACCTTTGGACCTCCAAAACAATAGGCTTCTTCCTTATGACAAACTCTACCATGTGGTGAAGTTTCGTGAACATCGGTTTAAAATTGTGACCTGTAGGTGATTGACATACATTCAAACAAATAGACAGACAGAATAACACACCAAGACCAACCAATATACTTGGAAAAATCTTCGATTTTTGCAAGTAACAAACAGACAAACAAACATCCAGACAGACAGGGGCGAAAACATAACCTCCTTCCACCTTCAGTGGTGCAGGTTATCACAATAATAAAAATAATAATACTGAGGCTTATTCAATCCCACATATTCTAACAGCATGTCAAATTTCATGGGAATTACATCATATCATAAAAGAAAATTAATCAGAAAAAATTGATCATTACAAAAATAAATTATTTTAATATACACCATAATGAATAATATTGCAATGAAGTACCTACTATTACAACTACTACTACAACTACAATTAATCCACGTGCCCAGATAAGGAGCATTACAACCCCCTTGGTGGTTGACCCTCTTGCACTTCGTTTTCTGGGACAGGGGGAATGCAAGGTCATAGCAGGAATTTGGAATTCTGACCATGGTGCCAGCGATTGCTCGCCTACTCTTCGTAAAGGACACCATGGGATCTTAAACGTCCACCAACTAATACTGGCAGATGGGACACCTATGTAATGTCCATCCAAGTGACGGCACCCACTTTGATGAATCACCTTGCCTGTGAAATACCAGGATGATAGTTTATAGCTGGGCTGAGATTTAAACCCAGGCTAGACAGCTTTGAGGCAAATGTGTGTACTTCTAGACGATCCTGCCAGCCAATGAAGTACAATTTTTGTTGAATAATATATATTGCAATTAAATCATTAAAGAATAACAATGAAGTTGATATCTGTGATCGTAAAGCGACATTAAGGTGTAGCCTCCCCAGTCCGGGGGAGGATTGCCTTTGGTGGTCTCCCGCAACTTACCCTTTGGCCGTGATTCCAAGATGGCCATTTTTTTTTTTGACCACCATATGACCTTGAACTTCAATATTTATGGATAGAGTGTAATTACGAAAATGTGTTCCTCATCGACATCTATCCATAAACTCAACATCATGAAAATGGAGGAAAATTATTCAAGTTATAATTTAAAGGTGTTTTTGTTAATTAGATCACAATCCGAAAAAAGTAGGTCAAGGACAAGAAACAAATATCAGGTGCACACAATTGAGGTGCAGGTCCACTATTATGATGCAAGAACATCTTGGAAGACCAAATGGTCTTTGAAATTCTGCATTGGCAAAATTGAGCGATTAAATAAAATGCATTTTTTTCAAACCGTCATCTCACCTTGACCTTTAACCTGGAGGGGTATGATGTAAATTAAGTGTAAATGCGTCTTGCTCTCAGCTATATATAGAGGGCACTTTCGTTCCGATCAGACAAATCTTGCTCAAGTTTTGGTGAAAAAAGTTAAAATGCCTATAATTGGGTCATGACCTTAAGATTAGGACAAGGACAAAAACAGTCAATGCTGCATACTTTGTATTGCCATCAATGAGGAAAATTTCATTCCGAAAGTCCTCGGCCATTGGCAGAAAAAAGGGAGAAAAACCTAAATGGTAGTTTAACATGCTTAAGGGTGGAAGACCTTGACCTTTAACCCAGAGGGGTATAATGTTAAGCTTAAAAGTGGTTTGCTCTAGGCCAGCGTTTCTCAACCTTTTCACCCTTGTGGAACCCTTGAAATAGTTTTCATGTCTCAGGGAACCCCTGCCATAAAATTATTATATACCATTATTAATATCTAGCTCTTTTTTATTTTATTCGTAGTTCACAGTTAAATATAATATATTTTTTTTTCGGATACCTGGTTTAAGGAAAAAATGACCCCTTTTTGTCAAATTTATTGGCAATGAAACAAAAAACATACTGCTCGTTTATGAGACCTCACGTCGAGGTTTTAATTCACAAAAAAAAAAAAATTTTTAAATAAAAAAAAAAAAACACACCTCATGTAACTTGATCAACAAAACTTAAACAAATAAAGCTGAAGCAATAAAGGTAAACAGAGAAACTAACTCTTGAGAGAGAGAGAGGACTTCGCGCTAGAAGCACAGAGAAGATAGATGGACACCGTGCATGCGTCCCGTACTTGAGTCAGTCACTCAATGATACAACGAATCGCCGCGTACAGGACGTCCACTAACCAGTGAGGCGGTTTCACCACGGCACCGTATAGACATCGTTAAATACATTCCCTATGGTTGTTATAAATTGTAATAATATAAGAGGTTGAAGCCTCTATTATAATAACCAAGGAGTTTCCAACAATATGCCGTACGTGTATAGTAAAATTACGAATATTAAATTCAAACGAAACTACTCAAAAATACATTAGCCTATTTATTACTGTTTCTCGCGGAACCCCTAGCGACCTTTTGTGGAACCATAGGGGTCCGGGGAACCCCGGTTGAGAAACATTGCTCTAGGCTATCTAAATGGGGGCAATTTCTCTCCAATCAGAAAACTTTATTCGAGTTATGGTGAAAAATGTTAACATGTCTATAATTAAGCTATGACCTTAGTAGGTGAAGGTCAATTTAATGAGGGCAACCCCACAATTTATATTCACATTATTGATGAAAAATTTCATTCCGAAACTCTCAGCCATCTCTGAGATACAGCTCAGAAATTGATATAGTTTGGAGTGTTGAGAGTGCAGAAATAAAAGTTTATTTTCTTCTAAATGGTGGTTTAGTACTCAAAGGGGTCAAAAGAACTTGATGGTACCATTAAAATTGGTGGTGCCAATTGCAGAAATAAACCCTACAACAGCAATAAGCCTTCCACTATACTATGGGGAAGGCTTAATTATCCCGAATACAAACAATACAAGGATATAAAAACACAAAAGAATTCAACAATATATAATATGAATAAAACAAGGATAAAATAGTTATAGAAATAACTGGAAAAAAAGAGCAAAAAGGAGATTCAAAATAAATAATACTCTACGGTCAAACTTTTAGAACACCCCATTTTCCCAGTTTTTACTGAAATTTAAGCAGTTTAATGTTTCAATGTACTCTGAAATTAAAGCATAGAACAAACTAACAATTGCAATAAAAAAGAAATTCATGGAATCGTTTTGTTGAATAAAATTTAATCGAATTTTTGACTCATCAAAGTAGCCACCTTTTGCAGATATAACAGCCGAACATGCTCTGGCATTCTTTCTACAATGGAATCAAATATTATCAGAAAGTTCTTCCCAACACTGTTGCAGAAGTTCCCACAAATGTGTTGTACTTGTAGGTTGCTTGCTTTCACCCTTCTGTCAGTCATCCCAAACCAGCTCGAAGGGGTTTAAGTCTGGAGACTGTGCTGGCCATTCCAGGATTTGAAGCCTACCGTCTTGTTCTTCTCTTGAGGTCGTTCTGACATGCCTGGAGATATGTTTGGGTCATTATCTTGCTGGGTAGATGAACCCTGACCAAACTAGGCGTAGACAGAGGGTATTATGCATGGCGCTGCAAAATGTGTGGTAGCCCTTTCGGTTCAGGATGCCAGTCACTCTGTGCAAGTCGCCGACCTGGATCCAGAAAAGAGCCCAGATCATCAGCTTCCTCCTCCATGTTTGACAGTTGGTGTCACACAATGAGGAACTATCCTTTTGCCTACTCGACGGCGTACAAAAACCCTGCGTGATGAAACCAAAGATTTCAAATTTTGATTCATCGGTCCATAAGGTTCTCCAGTTTCAGTAGTCAATTGGCGTGCTTCATGGCCAGGCAAGCCTCTTTTTCTTATTTTGCCATCTTCTGATGTCTTCTGATTGAAAAAGACACAGTCTTCGATTGTGTTGTGGTAGCTTTGGTCTGCCAGACCTCTTCCTGTCAGAGTTTCCTGCAGTTTCCAATTGCCTTTGATGGGTAGGAAACTGTACTCACTGACCTTGGCTTTTTTGCATTTCTCAAGGAAGACCCACCTTGAAGGGTTATAAGGTCCTGTCTGTCTTCTTGTTAATTGTATTTTTCTCGCCATATGATAGCAAATATACTACTTCCTGCAGTGCAATATTGTCAAATAATGCTTTCAGAGGTGCAGCAACACAATCTGTTCCAACACTGCTTTTTATACAGACAGAGGTTTTAACTATCAACAAAGTTGGGACACGTGGAGGAATGTTTGATCAACTTTCAAGGCTAAATTACTTCATCGTTGCAGAACAGCTGCAGTTGCTAACCCATTACTTGTTTCTCTGAAAAGGGCCTTTTTTTAACAACTGAAATTTATATTATTTTTCAGTTTTTGGACCTAAATTTTTTTAACCTCTGCATTGTACGCTTGCTTTGTCCCATTTCAGGTTATTCATGGACTTGAACTGCTTAAATTTCAGTAAAACTGGAAAAATGGGGTTTCTAAAACTCGACGCACCGGAGGAT
>CM068952.1:107626931-107642663 GCA_035128595.1 Eptatretus atami | reverse complement strand
AGGAATGACAGGACAGGAAAGACACCACAGTACAACACCACAATCCTTTTACAGATTGCCATCATGACATCATTTGACGTTTTTGTCATAGGTGGCAATAGTATCAATTGTATGAAGATATTTCTATTTTGAGGTAGTTGTAGATTTGTAGTGTGGGTTGGTGTAATTGTTATTTATTGCAGGATTGAGACAGAAAAGCATCAAAAGATGTCATGATGGCAATCCATAAAAGGATTATGGTGTTGTACTGTGGTGTCTTTCCTGTCTTATCATTCCTTTCACTAGTATTGGTGGTTTTTGGGGATTTCATACCTGCATGTTTTTTCATTTTAAAAAAAAGTTCTTCCTGATTAACTATCAGTCATGCGCGCTTAACGACGTTCCGGGCAACGACGGATCGCTATACGACGGATCTGACAGCTCTGAAAAAAAAAAAATGTAGCTGAAAAATTCCTATCGCCGAGTGATGTAGCCGACGTAGTGCTGCCAGTCGTATAAAAATAGCACATACAATTATGTACGCTGTACAGTACATAATACTTCATATATATATACGACAGTGTGGCCCTTTTATAATGCGATCGTTGAGGTCCATAAAATGTCATCGCGAAAAAAGCAGGGTCGTGCTAAATCGGGATTCAAGGAAATCGGCTTTCTAACTGAACCAATGTTTGCACGTTTACCTTCTAGCAAGTAAATTACCTTTGAATTGAAGAATTCCGCGAATAAATCGTTACAGTCGAAATTAAAACACAAATTTCTTTTTGGTGAAGCTTTTCATGTTGTTAAAACAATCGCACTGTTCCGAAAAAAATATATATATATATATATATATATATATATATATATATATATATATATATATATATTATATATATATATCACAATTGACAGGAGCTCGTTTCTTCATTTATAAATTATAACATCGATGCAATGATTACGTATTATTAAAATCCAAACGCTATTTATTCATCTTCTATAATCGATCGAGAGGAGATTGTAACTGCTGCTAACAAACCGATGGCCGTCATGAACAGCACAAAGGTAAAACTAACGTGTCTTCATTCTCTCTTGGATGCGTGTTACAATTGCCGACAGTATTCAGTACAGTAACATGCTGTACAGGTTTGTATCCGAGGAGCAATAGGCTATAACCATATAGCCTATGTGTGTAGTTTGTGTAAGTACGATTGTCGAAAACGAAAAAAAAAAAAATGATGTTCGCACAACGACGACGTCGTTAACGACGCGTTTCTCAGAACGTAACCCGTGTAAGTGGCAATGACTGTAGTGCATGGCTCACAAAGTGGGTACACATACTGTTACACAAAGGGCAAAAAAAAAGTTTAGGGAAACATGAATGCACCCATTATGTTACTTGCATGTATTCAAATAGCTAATCGAATTTTTAGACCTGCAGCACGTCGGTTTTAAAGTTACCACTGAATTATACAACACTAAATACACGTTCGGATTTCGAGCTTGGCGTCAGCGTTATGTACGGAATCAGATGAAAAAAACAACATAAATATTATATTTTGGGATAAGTAACAGATAATTTTTACTCTGCTTTTTTAAACAGGCTCAATATGTACAGGAAAAGAAAAAACAACACATTTGAGAGAGTCCGATGTTATAAATTACGGAAAACACAGACGAGTTCGTAGCAAAGAAAGCCACACTTGTAAGCGAAATAACGTTAAATCGATCTATTTCTTTAACTTTGAAATAATCACTTTAAACATGAAAAGAAAACATAATTCTTTCTCTCAGATCCTCACGAAGCACCAAAAAATTCTAGCGTTGGTTAAAATGAAGAATTATCAGACAAATGAAGTCACCTCATTCGGCTCGGCTCCTCACGCTGGATTCGTACGTTACGGCTCTTGCAAAGACATGTACACGAAGACAAACGCTGCGCTCGGCGGCGAATGGAAATGTGCTGACACGCTTACAAGTGCCTATTATATCCATCAATCGGGGAAGTTTGCAAGACGGCAAGGTTTTCTAATGCTGCGTTATTTGCGTCCGATGAGAAATGATGATTCGTACATAACGGGACTGAACAGAAATCAAGAACGGATTACTTGCGGTCCGAATTTTATTTTTCTGATCACAATTTTGATCTATATTTTTCTGCCGTAGACTGTCATATTTCCAAGAAATTAAGGGAGATTTGGAATAAAAATCATAAGAAACATTATCAACACTGGACTCCTTATTTTTCTCGATGCAGTGGACACGAAGCATTATGTATGAATCCATTATTCATCAGATAGGGTAGATGCCGGAAAACCCGAATAGGAGCAGAACATCATCAAAACATAAGAGGCACCAAAGTTCACATTCTGAGTCACCACACTCAAAATAACTGTCACATAAAAAACGTACAGTAAAATAAAATTTTACCAATCAAACTAACATTTCTAAGGAAACAATACCCATATTCTGTTGCTTTAATTCATCTTTAATAAAACAGGGAAATGGAGAGTATGATATTGCCGGTTTCTACAGGTTCCCAAGATGTTCACTTTCATTTCTGACCATTGATGGTTTGTCTAGTACCTACAATAGTTTTATGTGGAATTTCCACAAACATACCACAGCATACCCACTTTGTGAGCATGCACATATTCTTGACATTGACTATATAATAACTATACTCTGTAGGCTACACTGTATTAGACTATACAAGTTCGAATTGCGACATGACATACCAGCGACATTGAGCCGATATTCACCACTGTGATCCAACATCAATGCACATAAATCAAAATTGTGTGAATATTGACATTTGTAGACCTCCACATGCACTGTCCAGACCCAAGAGCTCCAAAATGAGGTTTTATTTATACGAGCTGTGGTTACGACGTTTACCCCATTCAGACATAATAGTGCGACGCATTTATATTAGTAATATAGATAAAATAATTATCGTTCTTACTATATTGGACAACAAAATAATTATACTTCTTCCGATATAAGACTATAAAATAACTATACTTTTATGATATTGGACTATATCAGACTATAAAACAACTATCATATATGTAAAGGAGAAAACAGCATTAGATCATCGAGCAGCGTGCTTACATTGCTTAAATGGGCTGAGCATAAACCAGGTCAGCAAAGCGAGATGATGAGAGGCCGGCCTGGACATCCTGCATTGAATTGCTGATGTGATTGGCGTGGTGATGAATGCCCAAACGTGATGACAAAAGCCTCTGAAAGTCTCATTCGGCCATGCTCGGCCAAGAGGGGCCACGTGAACGGCCCACGTTTCCTGATGGGTTGGCTGTTCTCAAAAGGGTATAAAGCACACAGAAACACTCAGAAGTAGTCGATATTTGACAAGAACTATTGGCCATTCGAGCACAATATAAACACTCCCTAAACAGTGTAAACAGCCCAAAGCCAGCCCAATAGCAACCCATTTAGCTTGCTCTATGTGGGTATGGTCAAAGGTTCAATTATATTGGCCATACGACCAAAGTGTCCAAAACTTCGGCAGAACTGGTTGTGTTCTGTTCAAATTTATACAGCAATGTTTTGGGAGTGCACCATGGAATTTGAGGCTCACGTAAGCACCGGGGCAGTCTTATACCTCGTGTGTGTTTATTTTGCTGTGATGGGAGTCGTACGATGTAAGGATTTTGATTTGATCGGTGGTAGTACTTTTGTGTCCACCTCTAAACTGAGTTAATGTACCAATAGTCTTTTCATTTTCCGTAACAAAATAGTGGTCAAAGTCCTATCATTATTGCTTTCCCGCAAAAGCGGATATGACTATAAAGCTGTTGTTTTGGAGCTATGCCACATAATGGTGCTGCAACCTCAAATGTTGTTCGTATTTTTCTATTCGGCGATTGTCTTAGATTTAAAATCTTTGCTTCCTTGAACAGTCACTTGCTCCATCGATTCCACCTGCGATGATGTCACGGAGAAAGCTGGCGTGACCTTCTCCGGTGCCACTGGTGGATTGGCTAACCCAACTGACGACTTGCTTCGGAAAATTTTACTCCTGGCCAATGCTGACTTGGAATAATAATAATAATAATAATTGTGTTTAGCTGTGTCACTTTACCTGTGTTCTGCCACCTATTTGTATCACGTCACTTATTGTGTGCCTTTCAGGCGCTCTTGGTTATATTTTCCCCGAAGTATAAGCTATAATTTAAAACTTATTCAACCCTTGCAGTCACAGTGTAAGCCTTAATTCCTAACACTGACTCCAACTACAAACTCTCTTCAAAACAACCACAACAGCTTTTTGCATTGGTTGGACTAGTTTTAAGTTTGCAGGAATTTTTCAGACATTTCTTTCAATGAAGGCCAAGAATGTTGAATGTCTCTTATGAAGTCCATTGGTAGACGTGCACGGACGTTTTACGGTGACGTCACATTCCACTACCCACGACATGATTTCTTGCCTTTTTATATTGTGAAAGTTGTTTTTGATTGACTGTACAACCTTGTCTTGCTCTTGTGAAAAATTATTGCAAACAATGATCGTTAGAAAATAAATGAAGGATCATGAATGCGCACTTTTTGTATTGATTTCAAACGAAGAAAAATATGTTTATCCAAGCATTTCATTTCCCTGTAAAGCCTGGAGTTGGTTTAGTGGTTAGGGTGGCTGGCTTGGGATATTAGCATCCTGCATTTGAGCCTTGTTGGCTGCTGAATTAACACGAGGTGGGGTTGACTCGGCCTGTCATCTTTCCGAGGTCAGTGAAATGAGTACCAGTGTACTGGTGTAGGAGCACAGCATCAGTGGCATAGTTGTGCCCCAACAAAATGATAGCTACCTGGCAGCCAAGCTGCCATACACAAGAAGAATAAGAAGAAGAGAAGAAGAAGAATTGCCTGTCAGTATGTGATGTATCTTTACATAGCGAACAAAATCTCAGTTCTTGCACTGCTTTCCCACAATTCCTGTGATGAGAGATATATCTGTTTGCATGTTTGCCCTAGTCAGAATTATATGGATGCTGTGGTGTATAATGATACTAGTCAGACTAGTATAATGACCTTGAAGATACGAGGGATGCCATGATTTTGGCATCTCTGGGAAAATGGGCCCAGTGTTGCCCATCTCCTCTTTCCAGGGTGAGAAGATGTTGGGGGTGGGCAAGAGGCATTATTGCAATTTTTACAGGGTTCTGGCAATAACTTAGTTACTCATCGTTGAAATATTCCGTGGGATCTTCAATGCCAGCAGATGGGACATTTTTATAATGCAATGGCCCCAGCTGTGAAACACCAATCACACAGTTTATAGTCAGTTTGGGCATCAAACGTAGACCACTGCTCAGAGACGAGCGTGCGAAATCTCTGCATCATCCTAATGTTGCATTTGAACAATGGGGGGAAATTATACCAAGGATACCAAATAACTGTGTGTAAGGTTCTAACTAACAACAATTCAATATGCTTGGCTTGAGGGTTCTTGCTCTTCCATGAACCTGACTCCTTTAAAGAAAAAAATAAATGAATAAAAGACCTGCCTGTGGTTTGCCATTGCCTTCCCATAGCGTTGGAGTTTATAATTTGTTCAGGGTGTTGATAACTCGCCAACTGTTCGTGAAAGACTGTGCGATCTGTAACGTCCACCAATAAATGCTGGCAGACGGGACACCCGGCTTAACGTCCATTCGCGGGACAGTGCACTTTGTGATGCAATGGAACGTCCTGTCCGGGAAGCACCAACCCGACGTTTTATCGTCGGCTCGGGAATCAAGCTGACGAGACAGCCGAAAGGTGAGTGCGCTCGCTACCTCTACCTGTACACCTTCCTGTCAGACGCACCATTTCTCAAATAAAGAAGTGAAAGCAAACACCGGGTACAAGTTCGGCATCGACATGCAAAACACACACAAACAAGAAAGCGAATACTTCGATATCGCGCGGCTGGGGCAGTTAAAGTCGAGGTTAAGAATGATGAAACAATTTTGCAGTTATAAAATTTAAATGTAGACACGGTGAATTAGCATGCATGACGGGAAGAGTTGTGACGTTGGACAAATTTCTATTTATAGCCCTCAGATCAAAGGGACGTACGCGGCCATGTGTACAGAACACGTGACAGAAGACACAGGACAGAATAGCAATTATATAACAGCGCGATGTCGCCGCCCTGTAACGAAAGTTACTACGCTGCGCTCAAAACTAACGGAACAGGAAGATTATCACTTCCTGCTCAGAAAATCAACTTCCGGCGTCACACAGAAAACGATTCAGCACAAACAAACGTCGCTCTTCCGCATTAACCCCGCCCACAATCCACCCGGCAATCTCCGCCCACAATCCCCCGGCAATCTCCGCCCACAATACACCGGCAATCTCCCCACAATACACCCGGCAATCTCCGCCCACAATTCACCGGCAATCTCCGCCCACAATCCCCCGGCAATCTCCGCACAATCACCGGCAATCTCCGCCAACAATCCACCCGCAATCCACCCACAATCCACCCTGCAATCCCGCCCACGATCCACCCGGCAATCTCTGCCCACGATACACCCGGCAATCCCGCCCACGATACACCCGGCAATCCCGCCCACAATCCCCCGGCAATCTCCGCCCACAATTCACCCGGCAATCTCCGCCAACAATCCACCCGGCAATCCCGCCCACAATCCACCCTGCAATCCCGCCCCACGATTCACCCGGCAATCCCGCCCACGATCCACCCGGCAATCTCTGCCCACGATACACCCGGCAATCCCGCCCACGATACACCCGGCAATCCCGCCCCAAATTCACCCGGCAATTCCCGCCCACAATCCACCCGGCAATCTCGCCCACAATCCACCCGGCAATCCCGCCCACCAATCCACCCGGCAATCCCGCCACAATCCACCCGGCAATCCCGCCCACAATCCACCCGCAATCTCTGCCCACAATCCACCCGGCAATCCCCCCACAATCCACCCGGCAATCTCGCCCACAAACCACCCGGCAATCCCGCCCACAATCCACCCGGCAATCCCGCCACAATCCACCCGGCAATCTCGCCCACAATCCACCCGGCAATCCCGCCCACAATCCACCCCGCAATCCCGCCCACAATCCACCCGGCAATCCCGCCCACAATCCACCCAGCAATCTCTGCCCACAATCCACCCGGCAATCCCGCCCACAATCCACCCGGCAATCCCGCCCACAATCCACCCGGCAATCTCCGCCCACAATACACCCGGCAATCTCCGTCCACAATCCACCCGGCAATCTCCGCCCACAATCCACCCGGCAATCCCGCCCACAATCCATCCGGCAATCCCGCCCCAAATCCACCCGACAATCTCCGCCCACAATACACCCGGCAATCTCCGCCCACAATACACCCGGCAATCTCCGTCCACAATCCACCCGGCAATCTCCGCCCACAATACACCCGCAATCTCCGCCCACAATCCACCCGGCAATCCCGCCCACAATCCACCCGGCAATCCCGCCCACAATCCACCCGGCAATCTCGCCCACAATCCACCCTGCAATCCCGCCCACGATTCACCCGGCAATCCCGCCCACGATCCACCGGCAATCTCTGCCCACAATTCACCCGGCAATCCCGCCCACAATCTCTGCCCACAATCCACCCGGCAATCCCGCCCACAATACACCCGGCAATCCCGCCCACAATTCACCCGGCAATCCCGCCCACAATCCACCCGGCAATCCCGCCCACAATCCACCCAGCAATCTCTGCCCACAATCCACCCGGCAATCCCGCCCACAATCCACCCGGCAATCCCGCCCACAATCCACCCGGCAATCCCGCCCACAATCCCCCCGGCAATCTCCGCCCACAATACACCCGGCAATCTCTGCCCACAATTCACCCGGCAATCTCCGCCCACAATCCCCCGGCAATCTCGCCCACAATTCACCGGCAATCTCCGCCAACAATCCACCCGGCAATCTCCGCCCACAATACACCCGCAATCTCCGCCCAATTCACCCGCAATCTCCGCCCACAATCCCCCGGCAATCTCCGCCCACAATTCACCCGGCAATCTCCGCCAAACAATCCACCCGGCAATCTCCGCCCACAATCCCCCCGCGCAATCTCCGCCCACAATACACCCGGCAATCTCCGCCCACAATACACCCGGCAATCTCCGCCCACAATTCACCCGGCAATCTCCGCCCACAATCCCCCCGGCAATCTCCGCCCCCACAATTCACCCGGCAATCTCCGCCAACAATCCACCCGGCAATCCCACCCACAATTCACCCGGCAATCTCCGCCAACAATCCACCCGGCAATCCCGCCCCACAATCCACCCTGCAATCCCGCCCACGATTCACCCGGCATCCCGCCCACGATCCACCCGGCAATCTCTGCCCACGATACACCCGGCAATCCCGCCCACAATCCACCGGCAATCTCCGCCCACAATTCACACCGGCAATCTCCGCCAACAATCCACCCGGCAATCCCGCCCACAATCCACCCTGCAATCCCGCCCACGATTCACCCGGCAATCCCGCCCACGATCCACCCGGCAATCTCTGCCCACGATACACCGGCAATTCCCGCCCACGATACACCCGGCAATCCCGCCCAAAATTCACCGGCAATCCCGCCCACAATCCACCCGGCAATCTTCGCCCACAATCCACCCGGCAATCCCGCCCACAATCCACCCGGCAATCCCGCCCACAATCCACCCGGCAATCCCGCCCACAATCCACCCGCAATCTCTGCCCACAATCCACCCGGCAATCCCGCCCACAATCCACCCGGCAATCTCGCCCACAATCCACCCGGCAATCCCGCCCACAATCCACCCGGCAATCCCGCCCACAATCCACCGGCAATCCCGCCCACAATCCACCCGGCAATCCCGCCCACAATCCACCCGGCAATCCCGCCCACAATCCACCCGCAATCCCGCCCACAATCCACCCAGCAATCTCTGCCCACAATCCACCCGGCAATCCCGCCCACAATCCACCCGGCAATCCCGCCACAATCCACCCGGCAATCTCCGCCCACAATACACCCGGCAATCTCCGTCCACAATCCACCCGGCAATCTCCGCCACAATCCACCCGGCAATCCCGCCCACAATCCATCCGGCAATCCCGCCCACAATCCACCCGACAATCTCCGCCCACAATAACCCGGCAATCTCCGCCCACAATACACCCCGCAATCTCCGTCCACAATCCACCCGGCAATCTCCGCCCACAATACACCCGGCAATCTCCGCCCACAATCCACCCGGCAATCCCGCCCACAATCCACCGGCAATCCCGCCCACAATCCACCCGCAATCTCGCCCACAATCCACCCTGCAATCCCGCCCACGATTCACCCGGCAATCCCGCCCACGATCCACCCGGCAATCTCTGCCCACAATTCACCCGGCAATCCCGCCACAATCTCTGCCCACAATCCACCCGGCAATCCCGCCCACAATACACCCGGCAATCCCGCCCACAATTCACCCGGCAATCCCGCCCACAATCCACCGGCAATCCCGCCCACAATCCACCCAGCAATCTCTGCCCCACAATCCACCCGGCAATCCGCCCACAATCCACCGGCAATCCCGCCCACAATCCACCCGGCAATCTCCGCCCACAATACACCGGCAATCTCCGTCCACAATCCACCCGGCAATCCGCCCACAATCCACCCGGCAATCCCGCCCACAATCCATCCGCAATCCCGCCCACAATCCACCCGACAATCTCCGCCCACAATACACCCGGCAATCTCCGCCCACAATACACCCGGCAATCTCCGTCCACAATCCACCCGGCAATCTCCGCCCACAATACACCCGGCAATCTCCGCCCACAATCCACCGGCAATCCCGCCCACAATCCACCCGGCAATCCCGCCCACAATCCACCCGGCAATCTCGCCCACAATCCACCCTGCAATCCCGCCCACGATTCACCCGGCAATCCCGCCCACGATCCACCCGGCAATCTCTGCCACAATTCACCCGGCAATCCCGCCCACAATCTCTGCCCACAATCCACCCGGCAATCCCGCCCACAATACACCCGGCAATCCCGCCCACAATTCACCCGGCAACTCGCCCACAATTCACCCGGCAATCCCGCCCACAATCTCTGCCCACAATCCACCCGGCAATCCCGCCCACAATACACCCGGCAATCCCGCCCACAATTCACCCGGCAATCTCTGCCCACAATTCACCCGGCAATCCCGCCCACAATACACCCGGTAATCCCGCCCACAATCACCCGGCAATCCCGCCCACAATACACCGACAATCTCCGCCCACAATACACCCGACAATCTCCGCCCACAATACACCCGACAATCTCCGCCCACAATACACCCGGCAATCTCCGCCCACAATTCACCCGGCAATCTCCGCCCACAATTCACCCGGCAATCTCCGCCACAATCCACCCGGCAATCTCCGCCCACAATCCACCCGGCAATCTCCGCCCACAATCCACCCGGCAATCTCCGCCCACAATCCACCCGGCAATCCCGCCCACAATCCACCCGGCAATCCCCCCCAATCCACCCGGCAATCTCCGCCCACAATCCACCCGGCAATCTCGCCCACAATCCACCCGGCAATCTCCGCCCCCAATCCACCCGGCAATCTCCGCCCACAAATTCACCCGGCAATCTCAGCCCACGATCCACCCTGCAATCCCGCCCACGATCCACCCGGCAATCTCTGCCCACGATACACCCGGCAATCTCCGCCCACAATACACCCGGCAATCTCCGCCCACGATACACCCGACAATCTCCGCCCACAATCACCCGGCAATCTCCGCCCACAATTCACCCGGCAATCTCCGCCCACAATTCACCCGGCAATCTCCGCCCACAATCCACCCGGCAATCTCCGCCACAATCCACCCGGCAATCTCGCCCACAATCCACCCGGCAATCTCCGCCCACAATCACCCGGCAATCTCCGCCCACAATCCACCCGGCAATCTCCGCCCACAATCCACCCGGCAATCTCCGCACGATCCACCCTGCATCCCGCCCACGATCCACCCGGCAATCTCTGCCCACGATACCCCGGCAATCCCGCCACGATCCACCCGGCAATCTCTGCCACGATACCCCCGCAATCCGCCCCAATCCACGTGCCCACAATACACCCGGCAATCCCGCCCACAATCCACCCGGCAATCTCTGCCCACAATCCACCCGGCAATCCCGCCCACAATCCACCCGGCAATCCCGCCCACAATCCACCCTGCAATCCCGCCCCACGATTCACCCGGCAATCCGCCCACGATCCACCCGGCAATCTCTGCCCACGATACACCCGGCAATCCCGCCCACGATACACCCGGCAATCCCGCCCACAATCCACCCAGCAATCTCGCCCACAATTCACCCGGCAATCCCGCCCACAATCCACCCGGCAATCCCGCCACAATACACGCGGCAATCCCGCCCACAATTCACCCGGCAATCTCTGCCCACAATTCACCCGGCAATCCCGCCCCACAATACACCCGGTAATCCCGCCCACAATCCACCCGGCAATCTCGCCCACAATTCACCCGCAATCTCCGCCCACAATTCACCCGGCAATCTCCGCCCACAATCCACCCGGCAATCTCCGCCCACAATCCACCCGGCAATCTCCGCCCACAATCCACCCGGCAATCTCCGGCCCACAATTCCACCTGCAATCTCCGCCCACAATCCACCCGGCAATCTCCGCCCCCAACCACCCGGCAATCTCCGCCCACAATCCACCCGGCAATCTCCGCCCACAATCCACCCGGCAATCTCCGCCCCCAATCCACCCGGCAATCTCCGCCCACAATTCACCCGGCAATCTCAGCCCACGATCCACCCTGCAATCCCGCCCACGATCCACCCGGCAATCTCTGCCCACGATACACCCGGCAATCTCCGCCCACAATACACCCGGCAATCTCCGCCCACGATACACCGACAATCTCCGCCCACAATACACCCGGCAATCTCGCCCACAATTCACCCGGCAATCTCGCCCCACAATTCACCCGGCAATCTCCGCCCACAATCCACCCGGCAATCTCCGCCCACAATCCACCCGGCAATCTCCGCCCACAATCCACCCGGCAATCTCCGCCCACAATCCACCCGGCAATCTCCGCCCACAATCCACCCGGCAATCTCCGCCCCCAATCCACCCGCAATCTCTGCCACGATCCACCCTGCAATCCCGCCCACGATCCACCCGGCAATCTCTGCCCACGATACCCCGGCAATCCCGCCCACGATCCACCCGGCAATCTCTGCCCACGATACCCCCGGCAATCCCGCCTCAATCCACCCGGCAATCCCGCCCACAAATCCACCCGGCAATCCCGCCCACCAATCCACCCGGCAATCTCTGCCCACAATTCCACCCGGCAATCTCTGCCCACAATCCACCCGGCAATCCCGCCCACAATCCCACCCGCAATTCCCGCCCACAATCCACCCTGCAATCCCGCCACGATTCACCGGCAATCCCGCCCACGATCCACCCGGCAATCCTGCCCACGATACACCCGGCAATCCCGCCCACGATACACCCGGCAATCCCGCCCACAATCCACCCAGCAATCTCGCCCACAATTCACCGGCAATCCCGCCCACAATCTCTGCCCACAATCCACCCGGCAACCCCGCCCACAATACACGCGGCAATCCGCCCACAATTCACCCGGCAATCTCTGCCCACAATTCACCCGGCAATCCCGCCCACAATACACCCGGTAATCCCGCCCACAATCCACCCGGCAATCTCTGCCCACAATTCACCCGGCAATCTCTGCCCACAATCCACCGGCAATTCCCGCCCACAATCCACCCGGCAATCCCGCCCACAATCCACCCGGCAATCCCGCCCACAATCCACCCGGCAATCCCACACACAATTCGCCCAGCAATCTCTGCCCACAATTCACCCGCAATCCCGCCCACAATCCTCCCGGCAATCTCTGCCCACAATACACCGGCAATCCCGCCCACAATACACCCGGCAATCCCGCCCACAATTCACCCGGCAATCCCGCCCACAATCCACCCGGCAATCTCGCCCACAATCCACCGGCAATCCCGCCCACAATCCACCGGCAATTCCGCCCACAATCCACCCCGGCAATCTCCGCCCACAATCCACCCGGCAATCTCCGCCACACAATCCACCCGGCAATCCCCCACCATCCTCCCGGCAATCCCGCCCACAATCCTCCCGGCAATCTCTGCCCACAATACACCCGGTAATCCCGCCCACAATACACCCGCAATCCCGCCCACAATTCACCCGGCAATCCCGCCCACAATCCACCCGCAATCCCGCCCACAATCCACCCGCAATCCCGCCCACAATCCACCGGCAATCTCCGCCCACAATCACCCGCAATCTCGCCCACAATCCACCCGGCAATCCCGCCCACAATCCACCCGGCAATCCCGCCCACAATTCACCCGGCAATCTCCGCCACAATCCACCCGGCAATCTCCGCCCACAATCCACCCGGCAATCTCCGCCCACAATACACCCGGCAATCTCCGCCCACAATCCACCCGGCAATTCTCGCCCACCAATTCACCCGGCAATCTCCGCCCACCAATCACCCGGCAATCTCCGCCCACAATCCACCCGGCAATCTCCGCCCACAATCCACCCGGCAATCTCCGCCCACAATTCACCCGGCATATCCGCCCACAATCCACCCGGCAATCCCGCCCACAATCCACCCGGCAATCTCCGCCCACAATTCACCCGGCAATCCCGCCCACAATCCACCCGACAATCTCCGCCCACAATCCACCCGGCAATCTCCGCCCACAATTCACCCGCAATCCCGCCCACAATCCACCAGGCAATCTCGCCCACAATCCACCCGGCAATCTCGCCCACAATTCACCGGCAATCCCGCCCACAATCTCTGCCCACAATCCACCCGGCAATCCCGCCCACAATACACCCGGCTATCCCGCCCACAATTCCCCCGGCAATCCCGCCCACAATTCACCCGGCAATCCCGCCCACAATTCACCCGGCAATCTCTGCCCACAATTCACCCGGCAATCCCGCCCACAATCCACCCGGCAATCTCGCCCACAATCCACCCGGCAATCTCGCCCCACAATTCACCCGGCAATCCCGCCCACAATCTCTGCCCACAATCCACCCGGAAATCCCGCCCACAATACACCCGGCAATCCCGCCCACAATTCACCCGGCAATCTCTGCCCACAATTCACCCGGCAATCCCGCCCACAATACACCCGGCAATCCCGCCCACAATACACCCGGCAATCTCCGCCCACAATCCACCCGGCAATCTCCGCCCCACAATCCACCCGGCAATCTCCGCCCACAATACACCCGGCAATCTCCGGCCACAATTACCCCGGCAATCCCGCCCACGATCCACCCGGCAATCTCTGCCCACGATACACCCGGCAATCCCGCCCACAATCCACCCGGCAATCTCGCCCACAATCCACCCGGCAATCTCGCCCACAATTCAACCGGCAATCCCGCCACAATTCAACCGGCAATCCCGCCCACAATCTCTGCCCACAATCCACCCGGCAATCTCCGCCCACAATCACCCGCAATCTCCGCCCACGATCCACCCGGCAATCTCTGCCCACGATACACCGGCAATCCCGCCCACAATCCACCCGGCAATCTCGCCACAATCCACCCGGCAATCTCGCCCACAATTCAACCGGCAATCCCGCCCACAATTCAACCGGCAATCCCGCCCACAATCTCTGCCCACAATCCACCCGGCAATCTCCGCCCACAATCCACCCGGCAATCTCCGCCCACAATCCACCCGGCAATCTCCGCCCACAATCCACCCGGCAATCTCCGCCCACAATACACCCGGCAATCTCCGCCCACAATACACCCGGCAATCTCCGCCCACAATCCTCGCCCGGCAATTCCGACCACATCCACCCGGCAATCTCTGCCACGATACACCCGGCAATCCCGCCCACAATCCACCCGGCAATCTCGCCCACAATCCACCCGGCAATCTCGCCCACAATTCAACCGGCAATCCCGCCCACAATTCATCCGGCAATCCCGCCCACAATCTCTGCCCACAATCCACCCGGCAATCTCCGCCCACAATCCACCCGGCAATCTCCGCCCACAATCCACCCGGCAATCTCCGCCCACCAATACACCCGGCAACTCCGCCCACAATACACCCGGCAATCTCGCCCACAATACACCCGGCAATCTCCGCCCACAATCCACCCGGCAATCTCCGCCCACATCACACCCAACAATAAGTGTGACAGAAGACACAGGACAGAATAGCCAATTATATAACAGCGCGATGTCGCCGTGCTGTAAAAAAAATAAAAAAAAGCCGGGAGCGACGATGGTTCGCGGACATTATTGAACAATGCCACGATAGGTACAATATTGAGGTAGTGGAAGCTTTTGAGGAAGCCCTACCGTAAAAACCTATCTCTTCCGTCAAAATTGACCAAATCAAATCGGATTTTTAAATATGTTGTACTTATGGACATTATGCACAGCTTCTGGAAATGAAATTGCGAGGGAAAAAAATAGTTCAAGTGGGTGTGGCTCTGCCCACAAGGGGCGCAGGACGCCCCTCATAAGAAGAAGAAGAAGAAGAACGCGGAGCTCTCTGCGAGCCAGCGTTCGCAACGCGACGCGGCTACAAAGACACTAGACCATGATATCTAGCTTGTGTCCAAGTTTCATCAAGATCGCATCAAACGTC
>CM068952.1:107605462-107625096 GCA_035128595.1 Eptatretus atami | reverse complement strand
AAAACAATTTGAAAACCCCTCCTGTTGACAAGAGTCAAACGTCGGGGTAAAAATACATCGGTGTGAATGCAATTTGTTTAACGTGACAATAAAAGCCATTGACGTTCTCGTCGGTCTTACTGCGTCACGACCAAACGAGCTGGGCCTGCGCGCGCTTCTTGCGGGTTGCTACGGGCAACGCACGATTCGCCGTTGCGTTGGAGGGCGCGTGCTTCGGGCGGTTTTGCCATATTCCCAAACGGACGCAAAAGGAGAAAGAGGAAGAGACGGAGAAACGAGGATTGGAGTAAAGGCGAAATTAGCGAAGAAAATATTTGAGAAGGTCCATTTTAAAATACAGACGACGCGGCACCTTCGGAGTGTCGGAGCTGCTTCAGTTCAGGTTCACGGATCGTTGTGACTTTTGAAAACACGATCCCGGAGGATCATGGAGTCGGTGTCCATACAGAGACCCTCAAACTTCGACAGGTCGGTTCCTGATTCAGAATTTGAAGGACTCGTCCAACGTTCGCCAAAGAAAGGTTCGCGGGTTGTTATTGTGTGTCCTCTCCTGCAGGGACGGCAACCATCTTGGTTTTCCATGTTTCCGTCATTCTTCTCACCCTCCGTTCCTCCATCTCTGAGACAATCACTTTCAGATCTGGTTTCAAACAACCCAGTGCCCCCATTACCCCCCCCACCCCCCACAACTTGTGGGCCCCGGTTCGGATTTTAGAAATGTACTACTCATATCAAAACGGCTCGCTGTACTGGAAATATGGGGAAAGCAATACTGGACATACTGTACATGGTGGGGACTTGTAATACCCTCCCCCACCTGGAGGGGGCGCTACATGATATACATCGACATACTGTATATGGTGGGGACTTGTAATACCCTCCCCACCTGGAGGGGGTCTACATGATATACATCGACATATGTACATGGTGGGGCTTGTAATACCTCCCCCACCTGGAGGGGGGCTACATGATACACATCGACATACTGTAATGGTGGGGACTTGTAATACCTCCCCCACCTGGAGGGGCGCTACATGATATACATCGACATACTGTATATGGTGGGACTTGTAATACCCTCCCCCACCTGGAGGGGGCGCTACATGATATACATCGACATACTGTATATGGTGGGGACTTGTAATACCCTCCCCACCTGGAGGGGGTGCTACATGATACACATCGACATACTGTAATGGTGGGATTGTAATACCCTCCCCACCTGAGGGGGTGCTACATGATACACATCGACATACTGTAAATGGTGGGGACTTGTAATACCCTCCCCACCTTGGAGGGGTGCTACATGATACACATCGACATACTGTAATGGTGGGACTTGTAATACCCTCCCCACCTGGAGGGCGGCGCTACATGACAACATCGACATACTGTATATGGTGGGGACTTGTAATACCCTCCCCACCTGGAGGGGCGGCGCTACACGATACACATCGACATACTATATGGTGGGGACTTGTAATACCCTCCCCCACCTGGAGGGGGCGCTACATGATACACATCGACATACTGTATATGGTGGGGACTTGTAATACCCTCCCCACCTGGAGGGGCGCTACATGATACACATCGACATACTATATATGGTGGGGACTTGTAATACCCTCCCCACCTGGAGGCGGCGCTACATGATACACATCGACATACTGTATATGGTGGGCTTGTAATACCCTCCCCCCTGGAGGGGCGCTACATGACACACATCGACATACTGTATATGGTGGGGACTTGTAATACCCTCCCACCTGGAGGGGGCGCTACACTGATACACATCGACATACTGTATATGGTGGGACTTGAATACCCTCCCCACCTGGAGGGGGCGCTACATGATACACATCGACATACTGATTATGGTGGGGACTTGTAATACCTCCCCACCTGGAGGGGCGCTACAATACACATCGACATACTGATATATGGTGGGGACTTGTAATACCCTCCCCCACTGGAGGGGCGCTACATGATACACATCGACATACTGTATATGGTGGGACTTGTAATACCCTCCCACCTGGAGGCGGCGCTACATGATCACACATCGACATACTGTATATGGTGGGACTTGTATACCCTCCCACCTGGAGGGGGCGCTACATGATACACATCGACATACTGTATATGGTGGGGACTTGTAATACCCTCCCCCACCTGGAGGGGGTGCTACACGATACACATCGACATACTGTATATGGTGGGACTTGTAATACCCTCCCCCACCTGGAGGGGGGCTACAACGATACACATCGACATACTGTATATGGTGGGGACTTGTAATACCCTCCCCACCTGGAGGGGCGCTACACGATACACATCGACATACTGTATATGGTGGGGACTTGTAATACCCTCCCCCACCTGGAGGGGGTGCTACACGATCACATCGACATACTGTATATGGTGGGGACTTGTAATACCCCCCACCTGGAGGCGGCGCTACATGATCACATCGACATACTGTATATGGTGGGGACTTGTAATACCCTTCCCCATCTGGAGGCGGCCCTACATGATACACATCGACATACTGTATATGGTGGGGACTTGTAATATCCTCCCCCACCTGGAGGGGGCGCTACACGATACACATACACATAGAAAACTTATTGCCACCCACACCCCGGCGGATCAAAACCAGTGTCCAGAATCCTTTCCAGGTGCACGTTTGTAAGCATCCTCCATCATTGTGGCTGAAAGCTTAAGCCTGCACAAAGCTGTCAGTTGTCATTCATTTACAAAAATATGCAGAATCAGTTTGCATATGCAATATTAAAACATTTTCACTGCAATTGACAAAAGCAGAGCATCTTACACCTATCTTGTTCTATCTTCTCACACCTATCTTGTTCTCAGTTTACTTGCTGCACTCCACCGATCATCGCTCTAGTTTATCTGGCTTTCTTCGTCCTGTACCTCCGACAGCCAGGATATCTGAGTTGACTCCAGCATTGCTTTGTGGAGGAACACAAATCCTCTGTTCGGGTGACTAGTCCCCAGGAAAACTAGTCCAGCTGGGGGCTGCTCTGTTTCCCCTTTCATTTTGTTTAGTTGCATTATCTTCATCGTTTGAAATGTAGTTTTCACAAATAAATATATAAGGAGCACACACACACACGAATCAAATTGACTTGCTTACCATTCCCATCTAAGCACATCGCTTATGATGTTGGGATCCAAAGTTTAAATCCCACATACTGCGTTCATTTATCAATTATGTATTAAAGTGCTTGCAATCAATGTAAACGTATACTGTTGCCTCCTGATGTCCCTGTCTTTCCAGGAATAGAGGTACGAGTTCTTCCATGAGCTTTAGATGAGTAAAAAGTTTTATGTATGTATGTAATATATACCCTGGGAAAATGTGCTCTTCTTCATGGACCATCGTAACTCGTCTCCACGAGCGCACGCTATCCGCAATCATCTCGACAGCTCCTGCACTTTCCGCTTGGCTCCAGGAGAGAGGCACCCCAAACTTTTTTCGTCGATTTGGGAAAGCACTGCTTTTATTCCCAGACAGGGAGTCTTAATACATAGGAAGCATCATCATGCCTGTTTATTTCTTCATTTCACAATTATTTCTTGATCAGTGTGCAAATTCATAGAATCTCTGAATACGTTTGATGATGTCTTGGCACAAACCAATCCCATGCCATTAAGTGGAAGCTTTTTTTTAAGCAGGACTTGAAGTTCATGGTATATAGAAGTGAAGAAACAAAGGGGCAGAGGGAAGGAGGTCCAAAATATGCACAAATACACATCACAGTTTGAGAAGGGATTAGCATGAAGGAAAAAGTGTTAGGGGTCAGCAAGAGCAGTAGACATTGAGAATAGGTATTGCATGAGAAAACCATGAGGTGACTATGGGGATCAATCAGATACTGGAAGGAAGACCATGAGACAACAGACAGAGGGAGTCAGGCAAACAAGGAGTGCAGGATGAGGGATGGGCAGACATAAAAAGGCAGAAGTTAGGAGGGAGGAAGGGGGCACGGCTGTAGGTCATCAAAGGGCAGAAGTAAACATGGAATGGGTAACAGCCAGCTGTAAGCAGCAGCACTGCAGCCTTAGCTGTCCAAGCAGGGTAAGGAGGTAAGTGGGAGACAACAGAGGCGGAAGCCTGAAAGGGAAGACATGGAGGGGAAAGGGACCGTGGGCAGGAAGAAGAATACATCCATGCGTGGGCATGAACAGGGCGGTTGGACTGCATGTTGGTGACTAATCACACTCATGTGGAAGAGGACAGCTTTGCACCACTTTTCACTCACAATTTGCAATTTGAATACTTTTTTATAATCACATTCTCTCAATTATAAAATTCCTACAAGTAGACAATTCCTTTTTCTCATTTTAGAATCACAGCAACTAACTCATTGTAACAGCAGCAAGGAACTAGAAAGTACAATTGTTTAACACTCTTCCACCCAGACAATCTACATATATCACAGCACAAATGCATGAGGTGACAAAAGTGAGAGTGGGCAAAAGTGTAAATGGTGAAAAGGAAGGGAATGGAAGCATGGGAGAGAAGACAGGTTTCGAGAAAGCATGAGTAAGCAGAAGGGGAAGATTTTTTTTGGATACAAAATCGAGCCTCATGGAAGGGTGGAAATGTAACATATCTTCTAATTCTTTAATGGGCCTAAATAGTCCCTTGTGGTGTCGGCCCAAGTCTTTCTGGAACCAGCTGAGCATGCCTGATGTTTGACTGTGGCAAGAATCTGTAATTTGCTTTAGTATGCTGGAGATAGTATGTCTGCTCTTTGTGAAGTACATCATTGTATCATTAACCTCCACTAACATCGCTATGTGCATATGGTAGACGGGTTCTCTGGCTTAAGGTCCTTCTGATGGGCTGGTGACACTGATACATCACCCTGCATGAGAAACTCCAGGATGATAGTTTATGGCTGGGCCAAGATTTGAAGCCAGGTTAGACAGCCCAAAGGTGTGTGATACCTCTCGGCCATACTGCTAGCCCAAGGATGTAACATATGGGGAAGGATAAAATATTTCACATTTTTGAATCTGAATCTGGTCATCATCTCGGTTCCTTCAATTCCCCATTATATTCTTTCAAAACCAACCAGATATGCAATCCAAGATGCCCACGTCAAGTGACCGTAGTGGTCACATCAAGCGGCCGATGAATGCTTTCCTGGTGTGGTCACAATGCCATCGGAAGAAAATGGCCAACATGCTGCCCAACTTTTCCAACAACGCGATTAGCAAAGCGCTTGGAGAGCTTTGGACCTTGCTTCCCGCCAAGCAGAAAGCACCATATTTTGCAAAGGCCCACACTCTGCAGAAGCAGCACGAGGAGATGTACCCAGGTATGTTCATGTTCATTTTACTGTCCTTGGTCTGTTGGTGTGAAAAGCATAAAGAATCAGTGAAACACATTGCATCAATAACGTTGAAAAAATTGGTGTGCCAAGGCCCATGGTTCGGCAACAAGAGAACAGCATGATGTGAAGCACAATTGCCTTGCGGGACGGAGGAGGGAGATGGTGGGGGAGAGAAGGACGTGGTACCAAAATGTTTACATTTTAATTCGAGGAAGGCAGGTCCTTTTTATTGGAGAGGATTGCAAGATTGCTTAGTTTCGAATCACATGTAGTGGACATTAAGAGGAATGAAAATGGCTGCTCACATTCAATTGGTGACCGACAAAGTAAGTACAACGTTCAGAACCCTAAACGGTGAAGGATAAGCTACTTGTCGAGGCTGAAGAATCCTTACAATAAAACTCAGACGAGTGTGTGTTGTGTGTGTGTGTGTGTGTGTGTGTGTGTGTCATACTACTCCTACATTTCTGGTCGATTACATCCAGACGTGCTACATAGGATCAGCATGACCCCAATTAGCGTGGTTTGTTCAAACTTTAAGTCTGTGCGTCATACTCCATTTCCATTAGCATCTTTTATAGAACTGGGTGATACAGCAGAGTATGAAAGTAATGCTTTGGGTCATTTTTCACTGTGAAACAAGATGCAGTTCAAGTGTGAAGGTGGGTGTGCTGGACTGTGCAAAGTTTCTGCCCACATTTAGAGATGGTGCTGTTCCATAAACTATAACAATAGCTACTATGGGAGTGGACACAAAGTGGTTGCTACACCCAAAATGTCAACTACCCTTTTCTTCCCATGGTGGTTAACAAAGACCATTTTCAACCCTCAATTGCTGAAACTTATCATATGGATTAAAATATATTAATGACAGTGGTTTTAATCTCTGCATAGTGATATATTTGCATATCATCTCCATCATTGCCTTTGGGTGTAGCCTGCCTGGCTCTGTTATACAGTGAACGCAGACAGTTGTGATGGTACTTTGCCTCAATGGCAATCATGTCTCCTGCTGCAAGCTTGGCCAACAGAGCAGTGTCCTCAAGTTCAAGGGCGCACTTCCACACACTTGTGTCAATGTTGTAGGTTGATGCTTTATGTAAGTCTGCAGAACCAGCAGGCTCATTGCAGAAGAAACTAGAGGGGGAGCACTCGGTAGAGTGCAAAACCTCCGCCGCCAATAGTGCTGGGTCACTTAAGTGAACCTGATGTCCTATTCATTGTAGGTCAAATCGGATCAGACTCTACTGAACCACGCATTGAATAAACTAAACTAGATCGACGTGCATGTAGAAATGCCCAAAAAATCAAAATTTTTTGAAAAAAAAAGTTGCAAAATTTGTTTGTTTTTTTTTCTCTAACATTTTTTTTTTGGTTGGAAATCACTTAAAACATGTAGAAAATGCAAAAAACAAAAATTCAAATATTTTTCAAATAAAATCGAAATTTTTTGGAAAAAAGTTGCAAATTTTTTTTTTTCTCTAACAAATTTATTTATTTTTGGTTGGAAATCACTTAAAACATGTAGAAATGCAAAAACAAAAAATTCAAATATTTTTTTCAAAATGGCGCCATAGCGGCCATATTGACTTTGACCAAGTCCAAAATCTTATGGCATGATCCTTGGACCATACCTAATCCCCCACCAAGTTTCGTCGAAATCCGTCCAGGAGTTTTTCCGTAATACTGTTCACAAAAAACAAACAAACAGACAGGGGTGAAACAGTAACCTCCGTCCATCTTTGATGGCGGAGGTTAACAAGTCGGCTCTGTGAACTGTGGATGGCTGTGAGCAGATTGCGTGTGCACAGTAGAGGTACTTCGTTGTTGTCCTGTAGTTAATTCTCCCCGACTTTTGCTCGTCAAACGCCTTTTTTGTTGAATTTTAGCCGACATTTCTTGTGCCATTTTCAGCCCTGTGTGCCTTCACAATGGATTATATGCCATAACCGTCATCCAATCGCTCCAGATTGAGGTCCATTGGAATGTGCTGAAGGGTCTGGAATCGGAGAAGGTCTTCTATCAGGGATGCATAGCCACTACCAACAGGCTGTTTCGTTGATTTGAGTGGACAGTGGACACTGCAAATATTCATCTGTTACTATTTGCAGAGGACACAAATGCCTAGTTAGTGCTGAGGGTGGCTTTGATCACTTGGATGTAGAGGGCTGGTAGGTCCATCAGGATGTGACGCTTCGGCATGGTTGCGACGAAATCACCACGGCAACGAGAGGGATTCTGAAACACAAAAAAACACAATGTTAGCACCAACCACCACACCACATTTTACAGCTAGGTATATTCTTAAGTGAGGTGGATAACCACAACAATTGGCATGAAATTTCTAACATAGTGCATACCATAAGGTTTATTTTCAGATATCGGCATACTTGGGATACTTCAGTCTTTACCTTGACCTCAATGTATGACCTCTTCTGGCAACCTAAAAATGATCATCAAATTATGGGCACTTGAAGATTAGTTTAAAATGACATCTCAAACATGAGACACCACTGGGTGTTCATTTGCAAATTTAAACCGATTGCTTATTTTTGGGCAATTTTTACCTTGACCTTGACCTAAATGCATTTCCTTGAATTCTGGAAATCTCAAACGTATCACCAAATGAAGGGATCCCCAATTTAGTTGGAATGACCTTAAATGTTTTTCTACACTGTTTGGTTCCAAAATTAAGCGCGTTTGAACATTAGACCCGGCGGACTGGTGGCCATCTTGGATTTGACCTCTTGCGGTCCTCAGAGGTCAAATCTGACTTCCCTCCACATCTGAAAATAAACATTATGGTATGCACGATGTTAAAAATTTCATGCTTATCTCATAAAATGCACATAAAATTGTTCCACATAAAATTGTTATAATATGAGGGCTTATCCGATGTATTATTTGTCACCATTGAGAGATAGGGCCAAAAACTATATATAGCACGATATCTCAAAAAGTTGTGGACATATTCGGACGAAACTTGGTGGACACATTGGGTGTGTGACAAGGAAGAATCGATTCGATTTTGGTGAAGATCCAAATCCGGATCTGGATATGAGAATTATTTAAGTTATGAAGTGATTCTTCACCATTGAGAGTTCGGGCCAAAAACAACATTGCACTGTATATATAGCATGATATTTCAAAAATGTATTGGGCCCGATATGTTCTCGTGGATCAGGCATTATGTGGCGGAGGTATGCGCTCTACCGAGTGCCCTTCTAGTTTGTTATGCATTTGGCCCCTGCAGGAAGCAGTGCAAACAAACTTTGCATGGCCCCCTCTTTCATCCTGAGGAAGGTCGAGGGCTATGTTTGGATAAAAAAAATTGAATAATTAAAATAAAATAAAAAAAATCAGATAATTGGCCTTCAGGTCCCAATCGGGTCTTGTGCGTGAGATAGTTGCGCTAATTGTTAAGTCTTTCTTTTTCTCGTTACCAGTATTATGGCACTAGTTCTGTTTTCTGAGTAATTAGTTAATTGGCCTCTTAACCATTCGGTATCAGGGAGCCTTCAAGTAGCTCGATGATTTGGAGTGTGATTCATCTGCCTTGGAAGATGGTCACATTTGGATGCACCTTGTGGGTGGTCGCGATCCCCGTTAGCATGTGACGATATGGTATGGGACAGTGGCCCTGTCCCATAACATATTGTCACGTGCTACAATACGACAGTGCAAGGTTTGGTTTGCCCACCAATAATTTATTGCCCAAAACAATACTACATATGGATGAGTGCATATTATTACTTCGAAAATACGTACCCAACTATAGGACAGCGCTATGCTGCTCAGTCTTTAATGCTCCAAAATATCCACGTGCCGCTCGATTTCTGTCCGATTTGACTTGGTGTGACTATCATTCACGTGGCCATCTGCATTCTGTGTTTTTGCTTAACATTGCAAATGCAAAAACTGTTTAACAAACTCACTGTCAATAATAAATGGCATGCAACAGTATATTGTTCAATGCATTGTTTTGTATCTTCAGGGTGGGTCTACCAACCACGAAAGTCCAAGAAGGACACTGCAACCCAGAGCAATGTTGAAAAGCAAAAGCAGGATTTTGTCTCCTCACATCAAAGTTGTGGTAAGTGCAATGTTGCTGCTCAACCTATATCTCATTATCTCCATTGGGGAGGAATGGATAATATGGACCCTTTTAGGACTTTTCTAATTCCAACATTCCCTAGACTCAATGCGCTCGCATTGTTTTATTAATAGCTACATGGTCATACTCATGATGTACTCGACCCAAAATAATATACTGTATCGTGAATATAATTCAAGTAATTTTCAATTGTAACAAATTCCTTGGCATGCATATACCTCAAGGGTCTATTATTACCCTGTTTTGATATTGCAGCTGGGTCTACATATTGCTGGATCGTACCTCCATTAGCATTAAAATAAATTTACGGATATGATACGGCAAGTTTATTTCTCCTAATGTCTATCCAACACTCCATATTTCCACAGTTTCTTCACCTCCTTTTTATCCCTCTTTTGGTGGCAAGAGCAGATCGTTCATTCTGCAACCCACAACCTGCTCCACCGGATCTGATACCTCAAAGCCTTTTACAGTTGTACGAGCTTCTCAGCTTTCTGCCTCACAGCCCGAATTTTACCAAACCAATATTCCTCAACACAAACTTCACCTGCTGCATTCAGAGATGTCTGGGTCTCAAACAAGTTTCAAAGAACCAGCTGTTAAAATATTTCATCAAAGCCAGAAAACTTCAGGAGCTGAAGAGATGCCAGAAGGTCAAAGTCTTTCAAAAAGTCAGCAAGAAAGCATCAGGAAGGAAAAAGATCCAAATTTAGGATATATTTTGCCTCTGTTTAATCGCCTAAGTGAGCAGAGGTCAGTTTGGGAATCAAGGTCTTCCTCGCTGAAGTGTGCTCGCCATCTGCTGGACAAATATCTGCCTGAGCCCAACAGGTAAGATCATCATAAATAGTGGTATACTGGGTGGAAAAACTTGGTTACAAAGATTATATATACATACATATACACACACACACACAAATATAAAAACGTAAAATATCTGAATCGATATACCTTCTCGTTCTTTTTGAAGGATCACCTGCGATTGCAACTTCTGTTGTTGTGGCAAAAATCTACTGCGGTATGAAACCATCTTCTCCAACATTGACAACAACATCCTACTTGCAGAATTGCTGAATAACCAGTATATGAGCACAGCAGAAGACGATGGTCAACAGAAGGATTCTGGCTCTTTTTTAGCTAACCTGGTCGTACCATATGAAGATCCAGAACTCGGATTGCACATGTTGGAGGACTTGTTGACATCACTGGACTCCCCTTGCACTGTGCAGCAGGTCAGTGTTGAGCGAGCAGGATAACGAAGCTGTGTTGGACAATGAGGGAGAAGGGGAGATGCATTTGTTGTGGAGATGTTAAAAGTCTTGTATGGTTATAATATTACTACAAAGTTACTCATTGCTGTTCACTCAACATTGGCAATGTTTCCTCAGAATGACTTGGATTCATCGTTTCTCATTTTTGAAGTTTGGTGTCCCCCCCCCCGAATTGCTTTGAAATCTAAACTTTACATGGCTAATCACCAGTTGTAACTCAAAGTATGTGATTCGTCAAAGTTATATGCCAAAACCTCTGTCATATCAGAATTAAAGAATCGTTTCAAGATTTAAGTCTCATCTCAGTGTCAATACCTGAATATGAGGAGTCATATATTAACTATATCAGTGCATGAGGATGAACTGAGAATATTGAAATTGAGAAAGAAAAGAAGGATGATAGGAGTGAGGAGGCAGCAGGTGTGCTGGTAGCATTTTAGAATTGGGGTTGGGCGTGGGGGCACAAATAGGTAAAAGGGGTGTGGCTTTATATCATTATTTGGTGTGTGGCTGGAGTCAGGGACATGATTCCCAATATATGATTGGGGTGAAAAACATTCGGGAGTAGATGAAAAACTGTGCCGCAATCCACTCGGGGAAAATGGTGAATATTCAGATCAAGATGCAGTGGCCTGCAAAAGTATTCACCCCCCTCCAAAGTTTTCACAATTTGATACAACCTGAACTTATTACCCCACACGCACCAAGTGAATAGAGGGGTTAAGCAATCTGTCACGTGTGTAGGTACATACGTACGTCTGCATTTTGTTAAGAGCGTACATCCAAAACCGTTCAACGGAGGAAATGGAAACTTTACATGTTACATGAGCATTTGATATCGCGCATATTACTTGGATGATGCCCGTCCCCTCAGAACTTATATGGTGAATTAAACAAAGCCTAATGCCCAGCGACAATGTCACGTCCTCATGTTAGAAATTGGAATCGTTGCAATCGCTTCAGCCTTAATTGTGCTCAGCTGGTGAAGAAGAAGAAGTACAATTTGGCGTTTTAATGATCTCCAAATTTATACTTTATCGATCTATTCTGGGATCTGTATCAGCTTTGGTAGTTATGAAAACACTCGAGAAAGAGAATAAGGAGCTTTGGTAGTTATGAAAACACTCGAGAAAGAGAATAAAGAGCTTTGGTAGTTATGAAAGTTATGGTAGTTAGGAAAAACTCCTTTGCAAAGGCTTAAGATTGTACTCTTATAGCAGACTTTTCAAAGTATAATTTGTACATATTTTCCTCAGAAGTGTAGATAGATGCAATTACTAATTTGCCACCAGAAGAGTTGGCTCGCACCAAGTCCTTCTCAAGACTACGTGGGGTATGTATTCTCTGAACACCATCTATTTTCATGATGCATTCAAATAAAACTTAACACAGAGTCTTCATGAACCACTCCAAAGTGATAAAGCTAAAAAATGCAGATAAAGTGTGAATAAGTTAGATGAACAAAGAAAATAAGATGATACTCAGTTGCATAAGTATTAAACCCCTCTGCCTAAAAAACCTGAAACCAGTTCAGGAGCAAATTATTTCTGTGAAAGGTTACAAAATAAGTGTAATAGGTTTCACCTGTATGCAATCAGTGGTTTAACTTAAAGATTAAGCTTCCCCACTTATCTAAGGAGTTCAAAGGTTTAACTCACTTGATCAACCAACAAGGTAAACATGAACACCAAGGAGCTTATCAATGAAGTCATACATAAAGTGGTGGAGAAGCACCATTCAGGAGAGGGTTATAGGCAGATTTCAAAATCACTCATTATTCCTTTGAGTATGGTGATGTCCATCATAAGAAGTGGAAGACGTATCATGCCACACAGGCTTTACCCAGATCAAGTCGCCCATCCAAACTCAACAGCCAGGCAAGCAGGAAACTGGTTTGGGATGTCACTGTAAATCCAACAATGACTTTGAAAGATCTGCGAGGCTCTATGTCTGAGATGGGGGTCAGTGTTCATCAATCAAAAATACACTATTTTTACAAAGCTGACCTCCATGGATAGGTGGCAAGAAAGAAGCCATCACTGAAAAAGACACATCTAAAAGCTTGTATTGAGTTTGTGAAAAAGCATCTTATTTATACTGCAGGTATATGGAGAAAAGTTTTGTGGTCAGATGAGGCAAAAATTTCACTTTTTCGTCTAAGTTCAAAGCATTACATCTGGTGCAAGCCTAACACTGCACTTCACCCAGTCAACACCATCCCTACTGTCAAGCATGGTAGTGGCAGCGTCATGTTATGGGGCTGCTTTTCATCCGCAGGGACTGGTAAGCTTGTCAGGGTAGAAGGGACAATGGATGTTGCAAAGTACAGGTGAATCCTTGGTGAAAACCTGTTTAAATCAGCCATGAATCTGAAACTGGGTAGGAAATTCACATTTCAGCAGGACAATGATCCGAAGCACAAAGCTGAAGCCATGCTGGAGTGGCTGAATAAGAAGAAAATAAATGTTCTTGAGTGGCCCAGTCGAAGTCCTGATATGAACCCAATTGAACATTTATGGCGAGACTTGAACATTGCAGTGACTGCTTTTGTAACCAGTGAATTATGATTTACACATGTTTTTCGGAGCCTACTACATGACTTGGAGCCTACTTCAACTATAAGTGTTTAGTTGATCTCTTCAGTTATGAATAAAAAAATAGTTCATTTCGAAAAAAATTGTTTCTACATCATTTGTAATTCATCCAAATGTGGCATTATTGGCAGGGGGTGAACCACTTTTGCAGAACAAGATTAAATTAAAAAAAAATAAATTAAAAAAATATATATATATACCTGTATATATATACTTTTTTTCTGGGTGCACCTAATACTCGCACTCGCAAAATGTTCTAAATGGACCTCAACAATTCAGGTCGGTCGTCAATTTGAGCCCAATACATGGAAATATGCATTGTCTTGCAACGATCATGTCCCTGGGATTGTAATTTAAGGAAGCACAATGAGCATCACTGAGTGAGAAACACGGCATGTATAGATGGGCTTCCGGCGCTGCCAGGGTTTGTGGGGGGGAGGGGATTGGCCCGACCATACAGGTGTAAATCATAAGCCTGCCTCCCACCTTCGCAAGGAGGGAGGGGTTTCCATGTCCATGACCTCATGCTGGGTACCCACCCCCAGCACGTTTGCAAAATTTGGTGGAGATTGGCCTCGCTGTTCCTTGTGTGTCAATTGGAAAAATACAGGTTTTGTCGGGAAGAAACAGAAAGCATCAGCCACCTCCTTTTGGCGTGTAAAAAACTGATGTCGGAACAGCTGTACATAGAAAGACATGACAGCGTCTGCAGAGTAATCCGCTGGCACATCTGGAAACATTTCAACATCCCAGTTCCAGAACAATCATGGAAACACAAACCAAATCCAATCCTTGAAAATGAACATATAATGCTGACATGTGACAAATTGATCCCATCCAGTGTGGACATCGCAAAGAAACCATTGCATCAGGACATGGTGCTCAAGCACAAAAAGGAAAAAAACGACATTGTTGATCGAGGTCTCGGCTCCCAATGACTTTGGACGAAATGCCACAGAAATGAGGAAAAAATGACAAAATACTAGGATCTAAAAAAAATGAGGTCGAGGATGTGGAAATTGAAGAAAGCTGATATTGTACCAATGATAGTTGGAGTTTCAGGAATGATAAATAAAACCCTTATTGAGCACTTCAAAAATCATTCCTGGAAATATCACCACAAACGAGCTACAAGTGGAGGCTGTCAGAGGTTCAGTGAAGATTTTGAAAAGAGCCCTTGGAATGAGACTGAGAATGAAATTTCACAGTTTGGTTCATGAATCACGATCCTTTACCAAAATATAGGACATTGAGATTGAGTTTGGAGAACTCCCTCCCACCTCCTGAAACCCACAAATGGAGATAACAACCAATGAGAAACTAGACACAGGAGAGGGCCCATTAGCCTGCGCCACATCAACACCAGACCAATTTTATCCGTCAAAACGATGCAATTTCATTGGGGGAATGAGGGGAGGAATGTGGATGAGACAATGTGGCACACCCAGTGATATCCCAAGGGTGGCAAAATAAAAATGGGAAAATATATTTATTTTAATTATTTGTATTATAAAAAGGAGCCGTGTCTGTTTGCTTGTTTGTCGTGCTGTAACTTGAGAAAAGATTTCAATGAAACCAACGATGGTGGATTCAGGGCACTCCCAGGAAGGTTTGTGACCAAACAAAAAAAAATAATAATAATAAAGGAAGGTTCGTGCATGGATGGGTACGTGAGCACACGTGTCAAAACTACAAATGCCAACTTGTGACACTGGCTGTCCCTGCACGGATGGCAGGATCTCCCTGGAATCCTTTTTTGTTAACTTGAGAATGGATTCACAGATTTCAATGAAACCAATGAAATGGTGGATTCAGGGAACTTCCAGGAAGGTTTGTGATGCAAAAAAAGGAAAGAGTTTGTATATGGGTACATGGGCACACGTGGCCAAACTGCAAACACCCATTTGCGATGCTGGTTATCCCCATATTGAGTGCAGGATCTCCCAGGAATCCATTTTTGTTCTTGCCCCATAGATTAGCCGTTGCCGTAAAGATCGGTATTCCCATCAGCGAAGTGACGGGTCTTATATGTTCGTACTTTATTAAAAAAGAAAAAAAAACATTTCTTTCCATGGGTGGGCGAAGAACACACATCAACCACACATCACCTCTTCATGAGACTCCCCCCCCACCCCCACCCAAAGACATGACACTCCAACCAGATGCACCCAATCACCCATCTATATTCGAGCTACCCAAAAGTCCTACCAATATCCCAATACCCCTCAATCTTCAATGCTTCCAGGTGCATATTCAATTCTAATTTAAACTTAACAACTGTTTCTGCTACCACAACCTTTCCAGGGAGACCATTTCGTGCATCAATTCCCTTTCCATGATAGATCTCACTGGTATAACTGTGGATCATCAGGGAAAACTCCATCTTTCCAATTTTCAGAAATTTGTGGTTTTTCTTGATAAAAAATGCCTTTTACATTCCAAAATAAAACCAACTTTCCAAGACGTCAAGGCATAACCACATTCCTTTTGAGCCTCCAAGATGGGTATCACATTGTGAGTTATCAAAACAAAACCCACATTCCAAGTCTGAAAATATTGGCACGGATCCGGGTTTCGAGACTTGCCACAAGGGGGAGCACTTGGGTCCCTCCTGAACGCCTGGCCCTGAGGCCGCCAGGCACAGATAACTTCACACACCGGCTGGTTGCTAGGCAACCAGGAATGCTGATTGGCATGGCCAATCCGGGCAGGGTTACACTACTTTGCATACCTTACCTGTGGACGGCCGGATAATTAGTGTCACGTGCCCTCAGCACACATTCGGATTGCTGTCAAGCGTTACAGTGAGTGTGCGCTGGCTAACAAAGCAAATTATTGGGGTACAACTTCGCGTCTAACTATACTTGTGCACTGTGTTGGACCAATAAAGGAAAGGACAACTGAGACAGATTGGAAATAACAAGAAACAATTATTTATTACAAACACACAAGCAAGGATTAATTTAATAGCGAGTATTTATAAGCAAGAAAGCAAAACGGCACATAAGAGCAGATTAACTAGAACAAGTATTCTTCTTCAATCTTACTTAAACAAAAGACTTGGCCATTATTCACTCAGGGGAGAAGAATAAAACCAGAGTTGGTGTCAAAGCCACCCAATGCTCGCCTGTTTATACATTTATAGTTTTTAAAAGACGTCTAAATAATTAATATTTTTTATAAAGCATTGCAGTGAAGTATAATTTTAAAGCAATATATGTATTTATTATTGTAATCAGTAACAAGAGCGCAAGTGAGCACAATATACGCCCGAACAAGAAGGTATATACAGAATTGTGCTACTACATGGAAAACAGCATCCTGGTTGCCATGGCAACCACTTTAGATGACGAATGTATGTCGCGACACACCCTCTCCACAGTCTGTACCTATGTACCAATATGAAACGTGAAAGTTGAAAACTTTGGGAGTTAGAGTGCGGAGAGGAACGGATGGAAAACAGCATCCTGGTTGCCATGCAACCACTTTAGATAACGAACGTATGTCGCGCACACCGTCTCCACAGTCTGTACCTATGTACAAATATGAAACGTGAAAGTTGAAAACTTTGGGAGTTAGAGTGCGGACAGGAACTGATGGAAAACAGCATCCTGGTTGCCATGGCAACCACTTTAGATGACGAACGTATGTCATGAACACCGCTTCCACAGTCTGTACCTATGTACCAAATATGAAACGTGAAAGTTGAAAACTTTGGAGGGTTAGAGTGCAGACAGGAACGGACGGACGACAGACACACGACGACGGACGGATGACGGTATCACATAATACACCCCGATATATATATATATATATATATATATATATTATATATATATATATATATATATATATATTATATATATTATACGGGCGTATAAAAAATAGTGTGGTAATAAAAACATTAGAAAGAAAAAATAACTTCACCAAAACTTTAACATTTTCAAGCTCACGCTGACGCTCACCAGGGTATCGCTCTAGCTCTCTGTTCTTCGAACAGGCGAGTAACAAGAAGGACTTCACAATAAAATAAGAGTAAAGTATGGAGAAAAGGAAAGCAGTCTTTCCTTCTCTCCCTCACCTCACACAAATATATTGGAGAATGCGGAGGAAAATGGATGGGGAAGATGGGCAGTGGCGATGTGACATGATGGGGACACACAGCCACGTCCCTGAGCTGCCCAGACCCAGTAGGTGAGTCCTCTCCGGCGTCCCAGATATGCGACTCGATATGTGACGTCCTCCTCTGCCTCAGATGCTTCCTCCTCAGGCCCTGTCGTTGAGGTGCTGCCATTCACCCTCCTCACCCTTCGTAGCTGACAGGATGATGCTTGTGGAAGGAGTGTTCTTTTTCCACAGAAGCTCAACACCGACAGCTCATGAAACCTTCCTTTGCCCTCTCCTCTCATTCACTCATTAACTTGATGTGGCAAATTTGTGGCTTGTAGTCCTCATGTTGCGCTGACGAGTGCTCTCAAAAGCTTGCTGGGTTATCTGCACCATCTATTAGATTCTAGGGCCCATGATTCGCAGTGTCGATCGAGAGTAATTCAGATACTCACTCCCTCAGAACAGAAGCGGTGGTGGCATTGTAACGATTATTTGTGGTGGCAGTGTGGCACAAAAACACTGATAGATGATATCTGCCATAAGGACGCCCCCCCAAAAAAAAACCTAAAACTAATTGGATCTGTACTGGCTGTTATTTTCGCCCGGAAAGGGATGTTTCGCACTGCTGGCGCTGAGTCTCTGGCTTTTGGCCGTTTCCAACTCAGGTATCCGGGGAAGTATTCCCCCAGTGTTTTACCTACCTTTGTCTCCCCTTGGATATAGAGCTTAAGTTATTGGATAGCTCATAATTGAGGGATGCTTAGGAGTTGTTGGGTTCCGGATCTGACTGTGGCATCAGGCTCATTGGAGCACTTTTGGTTGAAGTATCAGGAGGGGTATGTTGTCTGCCATCACTCTATTGCATAGGGGGTGCTTTTTATGATCGCGGGAATGAACGGTTATAGTGTTATTTCGTTCTAGTTACCACATGTGGACTTACGCTCAAAGTTTTTAGAAATATGCTATGACCTCCGTCTTCTCTATTCTTAGAATACCTGTTGGAGATCTGCTATGGTATGTGTTGGTGATTTGTTTCTGTCGCACTCTAATTTTCATCGCAGTTATGGGGAAGAGCTGATACACAAAGAAAAAGATGATGTCGAAGTATTGGTTTTTTCGGTCTTCGGTCGAGATGGAGAAGTTCGAGAGAGAGATTGAGTTTTCAGGGAATGGAGGCGTGAGGGAGAGTGGATTCTCCGAGCTGTGATTGCAGCTGGTCGAAGCTTGTTCAGTGGGGCATGAAGAGACCCAGGGTCCTGGTAGCGAGCAGGTCGTGTAGCAATAGGGTGGTTATTGAATCCGGCCTAGCGCGTGGTTAGTTTGAGTGTCGGTTGTTGGTTGGCTGGTTCATCTTCGTTCGGGGTCTCGCAGCAACTGTAGCTGCTGAATATATTGAGCTTTACAGGAGACACCCGAGTGTTGGAAGAAAAGTAACCTGTCTTCCGTACTTCATGGGGACGAGTTGGGCAGAATCTATTTTTAATTTTGATCTTAGCGTTGGGAGAAGCGCGTATAAGGGATTGCTTCTCAGCGGTGTTTGTGGTGCACGCGGAGAGAGGAATTGTCCGAGGATAAAGGATTTACTTTATGCAAAGTTCAAGAAAGTATTTGGAGGACCGTACAAAGCTGGACTGAGAGTCGGCGGTTATTGCGGTGATCGGTGTCGATGGAGGAGAGGTTATATTTTTTTGGCTGAATGGTCGACCGTGTTTTGGTTGTGAGCATGACATCTTACTTGTTCACGGGTTGATGAAAGCGGGATGGAGGTTGGCTGAGGCGGTAGCTGTGTATGGTTGAAGAATTTAGTTGATGGTTTTTCTGCTGCGGTTTTAGTTTCATCCATTTTTATGCTTTATCTCAGAGTGTGCTCTACGGCACTGTGATGTGGTGTGATCAGCCCTTGGTCTCGACGGTGACAAAACGCTAGTCTTCATCTGCTCTCATCATTGAGTGAGTGACTTTATAGCAGCTGGATGTCGGATCACCCGTTCTCTGAGCTCGATAACGACTATAAAGGGTGATGTAGTGCGCTGTGAGTGGGGTGTGTGGGGAGTCAGGTTTAATTTTCAGGGTTCTGGCAAGGCTAATCCAACCCGGCGTCTTCAGTTTGGATAGAGCGAATGTAACAAGCCCCAATCCGAATGTGCGTTTGACACGCTTTTCTCTTCTCGTTTAGTGT
>CM068952.1:107585937-107604116 GCA_035128595.1 Eptatretus atami | reverse complement strand
GGCAGATTTGATCAGAAAGCCCTGCAGAACAGAAATGTCAAATTTTATGCTTGTATCATAATTTGCACGATTTTTCTACTATCTACTACACTATTCTCTCAGCCTTCTGCTCTGCTTTCTGCCTTTTTCTTCTCACCCTGATCATAAATCTCCTTCAAGGCAGAAACGTTCGCTGACAAGCAAATTATGTTGCGTTCTGATCTGGCCTCTTCTTCACATCAGCTCTCTTTCACTTTCTCTTTCTCTTATGGTGCACTTTTCTCAGGTGCACGACATCACTGATGGAAATTGCCAAGCCATTCTGAGGGAATTTTCAACGAAGCCCCTGCCCCCTCCATTTACGGTCAAGACCGTGACGAGAGCCCCCGACCCCTCCTTTGCACGCAAACATTCCTCGTACAGTTCTGCACTGTACCATGCCTGCGAAAAGCGCTGCACCTCGCAGGCCATTAACACCAAGCGTTGCATGCCGTGCAATGCACATGCATAAATGAAGTTTAAAAAAAAAATAAACATGGAGGGGTACTCCGCCAGACCGAAGGATGACCGAATGGCCACAGGGTTGAAGGTAGAACCGATGGGATGAAGGAGGGATTGTTGAAGGGATGAAACGAAAGACCAAGAAGGAGCCCGAAGAAGTAAAGTGCAAACAAAGATGGAGTCATCAGGAGAACCTGGATAGGATTCGGGTTTCAGCCGCTACGCCACAACGCTCAAACCCATCCAGGCACAGCCAAGTGGGCCTTACAGAAAAATTTCTGCAAGAATTCACTTCTCCTTAGAGAGATAGATAATGAATGAGAGGAGTAGAGAGTAAAAGAGATGAAAGAAGAAAAAGCAAGAATTGGAATGAATAAAGAGAATTGTGAAAAAAGTAGAAAGAAGTGTGAAAGGAACAAAGAACCAAGATGGCGGGAAGAACCCAGACAGATAGATATCATGAAAAGATATGGTACAAACATAATGAAAAGTAAAGTAAAGAGGAAAGATGGAGGTCCACAGTTATACTATGTGAGACGAAGGGAAGGTAATTGGTGGATTGAGAAAGGCAGAGAAGGGGAATGGACCAATGGTGTAAAGGAGGAATGATTGAAAGTAACAGAGGGGGAGGGTGGGGGGGGGGGAGATATTACACTGGAAAAATGCAGCCTAGCCAATGCATGTCCCCCGAACAGTCCTTTGAAAAGGGACCAAGGACTATCTATACAAAGACGAATGAAATAAATGATCCATGTATGCTCTCCCCCTGGGGTAAGTTTTCCAAAGCCACAAAAATATAACCAGCTTTTCAAGTCTCCAAGGTAGAACCCTTTTTCCAATTTTCGAAAAAATTGTGGCTTTCCAAGGTAAAACTCGTATTCTGGCTCATCAAGGTATAGCTTGTTCTGTGGGTCTTCCAGATAGGTCTTACAATGAGAACCATCAAGGTAGAACTCTTTTTCAGGATTTTGTGGGACTCCAAGGTGGAACTCTGGTTGGGTCATCAAGGTAAAACTCGTTCTGTAGGTCTCCAAAGTATATCTCCTTATCCAGGTCTTGGTCACTCACAAGGTCTTCAACCAAATCAATGAACTTGCTTCTCATTTTATGAAGAAGCTTGTTCTCATTTTGCATTTCTGATTCAATTTCCTGTGAGAGAAAATAATCAATAATTGATTAATTAATTCAATTCATTTAAAGCAAGATTAAATGTTGAAATCAAACTCTCAGAAGTAAAAGAAAATCTTACCTCCATAGATAAGATGTTTTAGTTCAGTTCATCAATTTGAAGGTTTACATCTACATAGGTAGTAACTCTCCAAGGAACTCCAAAGTCATCCCACTTGAGCTCAGCACGCTAGTCCATCTAAAGTCTAAACGAATAAATGTCAGTGTGTTTGCGTGTGTGTGTGTGTGTGTGTCATCCATAACTACAAAACCATGAAACCTCACAGCCTGATATTTTGCAGGCATACTAGAGGACTTCCAATGAAGTGCATGAATGAAAATTTGGTGTTTGGGTTAATTAAAACACCTCTTTTGAAGAAAATTAACACCCTTATTTAATTATATTCTTTATCAGGCATATCCTCAGCCATCTCACTCTCTGGCGTCTTCAGGCATATCCTGGGTTATCTCGCTGGGGTCTGAAGCTGCCATGTTTTTTGGCCTGCTCAATCATGCTTTGACTTGGAACAGGCCGCAACGAGTTCTTAACGACAAAGTTTAAAAAAAATTCCACTTTCCTCACTCATTGAATGCTTCTTACTCATATTATTGAATGCCTGTTCATAATAGCTATGAATCGCTGAGTACAATTGCAATGCTTATAAACACATGGAGACACCAGTGTTTGTGGCTTTATTTTATTTCTGCACATGCCATAACCTCGAGAATATCTGAAACTAAGGCGAATTACAAAATTTAAGTTCCAGAATTGAACTTAGCAGCAGTTCCGACGAGTAAAAAAAGAAGTGTTCATTTGTCTAATTTGGACATATTTGATATTTTGGGCGTCTCCGGGAGGTAAGTGTTTAATAGGGCGGTACGGTGATTGCTAATCGTATGCCAAGCGAGCCGTTCCTTATCAACCATTTTGTTGGAGTGCTTAAGCCACTTGGTGAGTGCTCCACAATATTCGCACTGTCACTGAATTCTGTACAATTGATCAACTTGAACAATGTTCAGAGGCCACTCGCGATAGCACCATGGAGTTCTGCTTTCATTTCGGCATACTTGAATACAAATGATAATAAAAAAGAAACATTTTGTTAACATCACAGCAGGATAGCCGAGAGGTACGCAAACTCGCTTGAAGCTGTCTAGCCTGGGTTTGAATCCCGACCCACGATAAAGTGTCATCCTGGTGTTTCACAGGCAGGGTGAGGGGTCAATGTGTGTGCCGTTAAACTGGACGTCATCTGCCGGAATCCCCCCCTCCCATCCCTCTCCCCCTGTTTCTCCTCCCCACCACCCCCCTCTCTTTTTCTCTGAACATATCTGGACGGTGGTTATGCTCGGATGGTGGTTATCTCCATCCGGGTCTGGATGGTGCTTATTTCCGAAGTGACCCTCTACTCACACTGCCTTAACTTGCCCTCCATCACACTGCCTTCCCTCCCCCCACACCCACCCCTCCTCTCTTCCATTTTTTTCTCTCCCCCCCTAGTATAACCATCATCCGGATGGTGGTTATCTCCGGATGTGTCCGGACAGGTGTTATGTCCGGGCGACACTCTCCTCACACTGCCTTACCTTGCCCTCCCCTTGATGTATCTGGACAGTGGTTATCTCCCCCACCCCTCCTCACCTCTCCTCCCTCTCCTTCTTCTTAGTGACAGTTGTATTTGCTAGTGCTCAATAAAAGTAAAAATGTGTGTAAATTCAGCCTGTGTTCCCTTGCCTTATGTAACATTGGTGGGTGTGGTTTCCTTTGGAAATTCCCAGGCAAGCCATGTGGGGCAGGACTTAACTGTAAATTATGTGAAAGCGTGCGGAGCTTATAAAAGTGGGTGTAGCCAAGTGGAATAAGGGTAAAAGTGGGCGTGGATTATCAAAAATGGGCATGGATTATGGTTTGTGAAAAGTGGGTGTGGCTCAAGAGGATCTCTGACCAGAACGTTGAGAGGTTTATCATTTCATTTCTACTCAACAAAGACATTTCAACCAAGAATCAGGTTCCAACATATTGTTTGTGAATATTCTTGATGATGATGAGTGCCACAAGCAAATAATACAATGACATAAAATAGAGCATGAACAGATATTCATTGGCTCTCTTTATGAGTTTAATGTAAAAATGTCGGAATGATGGATAATAAAGAGGTGAGTATGGTGGGTGTCTCTCTCACTCATATACACACACAAGTAGGATAAGAATGTTGATTGTGAGCAAACGTGAGTGACAAGTATCAACGAGTGTCTGTTGAGTGCTTGTCTCACAATCAACATTCTTATCCTTTTGATAACATCCAGTTTTGAAGTTATTCTGTCCAGCAGTTTATTCCATTAATGTTTTCATACAGAGATTAGTCTATCTTTTTCATAATTTCACAATTTATTTTCTTTCAATTCTTTTATCGTGAATAGCTCTCAAATTTCAAATTAAGGAATTCAAAGCATCTAGCCCCATTGATGTTTCAATGGGTGACTATATATATATATATATATATATATATATATATATATATATATATATAATATATAAATATATTTTTATATATATATATATATATAAGGCCCGCGGAGGAGTGATGCAAGCACATTTTTTAATGATATGATGATGATAGGGTCGGATGATAGGGTAAGGGTTAAAATAGTGCTATATGGCATTAACTCCAAAATGCCGATGTGTCCCTTACATCACTCCTCCTCGCGGCGCCTTATTATATATATATATATATATATATATATATCTATATATACACACACACGCACACACACATACTAGCAGGTGTACCCGGCGTTGCCGGGCAACGTCGGGTCCCTCTTTCCATCCCACCCCTTCCCCTGCCTCCTCCCACCCCATCCCTTAAGGGACGAATTCATCGATACCGCTGAAATAATGATGCTATTGATGTTTATCGTCATTGCCATGTCACGACTCTTGGGTGTGTTTAGTTACAAAGTTTCTTGTGGAGCACTCGCCAAGTGGCTTCAGCACTCAAACAAGCACTCCATGAGAAACCATTGATAAGGAACGGCTGGCTTGGCAAGCACCAGCTAGCTGCTTGGTAACTGAACACCACTGGACATCTCAACAGCATACAGTTCATAAAAACACCGACAAAAGGACATATTAACAAATTAAACACTTCAAATATTAATCATGAGTATTTTCGTTGAAGGTAACTTGTTCAGACCCAGACATCCACCCACAGACACGAACTCAGCTTTTTGTATGTATGTATATATCTATATATATATATATATATATATATATATATATATATATATATATATATATATATATATATATATATATATATATATATATATATATAGCGATAGTGAGACACCTAGTACGAAACTGCCATGTTTGCATAATTCCTACTCTTTATCCTTCTCCCTCTCATACTAATCAGCAAATAAACTTGCTATCCTCTGTCATATCATTTTTCCACGAGTTTTAGTACGTTATTAAAAAAGGCTCCAATTATGAGTGCATTCCTGCTCTTGCAGACATCCCTGTGTGATGACATCATGTGTTGGGTCGTCTGTTTTTCATATTTTGCATGGAAGCAAACATGGGATATTTTTTACTTGTAACAGTCATTGCATATTCTGGTAAGCCAACACTGAGTTATAAGCAACACGTCAATGTCTCGCAGACAAAAAGTAACTGCGTTTGACGTCCCACAAAGTTTTTACTTATTTATTTATGAAATATCATTATTTTATTTTCTCTGCATAATACGAGAATTAATGAACCTTCATTGGGCGGTGTATATTAGAGAGCTGCCAAGATTACTCAAAAAGCTCACCTTGAGTCCCATTTGAGGAGGAGGAGATTGGGACCAGACTCTGTGCAGAGCGTTGGTGCTGCCTGAGCAGTCTCCTTGGTTATTGGGCACAATCCTGGACGGGTTTGCCACTCCGACGCAGGATACCAGCATGCTGGCACTCATTTTGCCGACCTTAGAAGGATGACAGGTCGAGTTAACCCCACCTAGTATTAATTCAACAGCCAAGTGGGATTTGAACTCAGGACTCTAGGATCCAAAGCCTGTCACCCGAACCATTAAGCCAAACACCAAGCCAACACCTGTTTGAGGTTTGCAAAAAAAACACTCCAGAGATTCTGAAACCATGTGGCAAAACGTTTTGTGGTCTAATGAAATCAAGATGGAACTTTTTGACCAAAATGCAAAACATTACATTTGGCGCAAACCCAACACATCACCCAAAGAACACCATCCCTACTGTGAAGCATGGTGGTGGCAGCATCATGTTTTGGGGATGTTTCTCATCAGCAGGAACTGGGGCACTTGTCAGGATAGAAGGGAAAATGGATGGAGCAAAACACAGAAAAATCCGAGAGGACAACCTGCTGCCCTCTGCAAGAAAGCTGAAATTGGGACAGACGTTCACCTATTAGCATGACAATGACCCGAAGCACACAGCCAAAGCTACATTGGAGTGGCTAAGGAACAAAAAGATAAATATCCTCGAGTGGCCCAATCAGAGCCCCGACCTAAATCCAATCGAATGTGTGGCATGACTTGAAGATTGCTATCCATCAACGCTCCCCACGCAACTTGACTATGCTTGAACAGCTTTGTGCAGAAGAATGGGCAAACATTTCCCAATCAAGGTGTGGAAAGTTGGTAGAGACCTTTCCCAACAGACTCACAGCTGTAATTGCTGTCAAAGGTGCTTTTACCAAGTATTAACTCAGGGGGGTGGACACTTATCCAACCATGATATTCTAGTTTTATATTTTAAATTAATTTTCTGAAATTTGTAGAACTTGTTTTTCACTTGGAAGTTGTGGGTTACGATGTGTAAATAAAGGTGGAAAAAAGTCTGATTTAATTCCAGGCTATGAAGCAACAAAAGATGAAAATTTTGAATGGGGGTAGAGACTTTCTATAGGCACTGTATATATAAAATACTCAATATTAAAGAGAACACCAGTCCAGATGTGAGCAACATTGCAGAGTAGCTTTCTGCTTAAGTATATACACAGCTTTAGATTCATGACATTGCACAAAACATGAAAGCAATTGAAAATCTTCAAAAATATCTGGACAAAGACAAGATATAAATATTATCTTGGCAGGGTATGTTTTTATTATAATAAAAGATTGAGGTTATTGAAAGAACAACGTAATAATGAGCACACACTGATAGTTGGTTCAGTGACGCAACAGTTTGAATACAATAAGCAAAGGAATGAATGAACAGGAAAAGAGAAAGTGGAGGGAAGAAAATACAGAAAACTGCAAGTGAGGGGTTTAGGTTAGGTAGGGTCAATGGGGTAAAAAAACAACAAACAAACCAAAAAAACATTGTGGATGAAGGTGGGGTCTGACATGAGAAGGGAGTGCACCAGCTGTTTGAAGCCCTGTAAGGAAGAAGATGATTGAACATCCTCAGGAAGGCCATTCCACAAATGGGACCATAGAGGAACAAAGCAGTGGAGGTGTGTGAAAAGTGTGTATTGAGGGAATTAACCAGGAGGTGTTTACTGGAAAAACACATTCATGTCAGAGGAGTTGGGGAGGATTGGAGGACTGAAAGAGCAGAGCAGAGGGTGTTATAGACTGGAGGAGAGGCAATTAAAAATAATAAAAACAGGCCACTGACCTCTCTGTGATGTGAGAGCAACAGACCTTGTGCTTCAACCCCACCACGGGAGATTCCAGTAATCCATCCATCCATTGGGACCATACTCTATGCAGAGCGTTGGCTTGCTTAAACAGTCTCCTTCACTATTGGGCACAATCCTGGATGGGTAGCTGCTCCGACACAAGATACCAGCAAGCTGACACTCATTTTGCTGACCTCAGAAGGATGACAGGCAGAGTCAACCCCACCTGGTATTAATTCAACAGCCGAGCAGGATTTGAACTCAGGACCCTAGGATCCCAAGCCCGCCACCCTAACCATTAAGCCAACACCAGGCAAATTCCAGTAATGGAGGTTTATATTTCACAGAGTCGAGGAGAGACAAATGTGGTGCTGGTGTGCAAGTCCATAGCAATGATCCCAAGTAACCCGTAACCGGCGGGTTTGGCCTGCAGTTTTTACACCTCCAACTCCGTTGACCCACCAAGGCTGTAATCAACCTGCATTTGATTTCCAGCGTTTCCAGGTAAAAAGTAAGCATTGGGCAACAGCCAATCAGAACGATAGTTTCATAAGCATTGTGCAATAGCCAATCAGAACGATTATTTCACAAGCATTGTGCAACAGCCAATCAGAACGATAGTTTCATAAGCATTGCGCAATAGCCAATCAGAACGATTATTTCACAAGCATTGTGCAACAGCCAATCAGAACCGATTATTTAATAAGCATCCCACAACAGCCAATCAGAACCGATTATTTAATAAGCATCCCACAACAGCCAATCAGAATGAGGATTTCTTGATTCAGTTTTTCCTATTGTAATGGTTCGTAATGGCTTCTTTATCCAGTGCATCATGGTTCCAATTTTGAGTGACGAAGGATCCAATTTTCTGGCGACTCCACCAGAAATGTTCATTCATTCACTAAATTCCAGCAAAAATGGTCAAAAAAATTGGCCTTGCATCCAACCGGTAAATACGGACAGCAGGAAGTCATTGTGTATAACAGTACCACTTTTGTTTGGGGTCAATTTAGGATATTTCTGCTCAAGTAAGACTTTGCATATTTGAAATTGAACTCTTAAACCAAAAGTACTTTTCACATTTACCTATTTTTCATAAATGCCATGTGGCAGTAATAGTGTGTTTTGCTCATAAATTATTATATGACTTTAATTCTTGTTTTAATTATCTTTGGTGTGTAACACTCACTTTGGATTGGCACCTCAATGGGAATAAACATTTAAAGTTGTCAAAGCCGGTCAAGCCGTGCGAGCCCTTGACTTCATTCTTTGCTGCAAATACCTTTAAGGACAAAGTCACTCATGCTGAGGTGCTACTCACAAGTTACATCTCAGCACACAATCTGCCCTTTGAAGCAGCAACTCACAATGCACTGCCTGAAGCATTTGAAAAATGTTTTGACAAGGATAAGATATAAATATTATCTTGGAAGGTTACGTTTCTTTATTTTTTATATGTGATATGTCGTTCTTGACAAATCTCACTGAGAATAGACTGTCTGGGGAACTCTCACAGGGCCCTTATTCAGGAAAATGTTTCAACATAGTGCTGTTGCAATGAAATATAGATGTGCTGGCAAAAAGACAACTCTTCTCCAGAAAGTAAAGTCTTCAGCAAGCGCATACATCTTTGACCACATTGGCACTGCTGACGAAGGTGGATTGTGTAGATAACCCTATGACAGCAGATTCCTCGACTTCTAAAGAGTAGAGCTTCAACCAACGCTACAGTCCATACATAGTGCACATATGTAGAGTTATCCTTACTTATTTATGGACCAACTAGCAAATACAACCCATTGCTTTGCTAACGGAATACTAAGAGTACGGAAAGATAAAGGAAGGCGAGAGGTGGGATGGAAGGGAGAGGGGAGAGAGAGATGAGTAGGGGTGGGAGAGAGACGGGAGGGGCGGGAGAGAGACGGGAGGGCGAGGCGGGAGGGGGGGAGATAGGAGGGGGAGACGGGAGGTGGGGAGAGAATGGGAGGGGGAGAGGATGGGATATGGATGGGAGGGAAAGGGATATGTGGGAGGAGAGGAATATGCGGGAGGGAGAGGGACATGTAGGAGAGAGAGACATGTAGGAGGGAGAGGGAAATGTGGGAGGTGAGTGATGAGAGAGACAGAGAGAGTGAAAAGAGGGTGAGGGAGGGAGAGGGGAAAGAAGGGAGGGGAGAATGAGGATTCCGACAGATGTGACATCCAGTTTAATGTCCATCCGAGACACGGCACACATTGATGAATCACCCTTCCTGTGAAACACCAGGATGACAATTTATAAGTGGGTTGAGATTCAAACCCAGGCTAGACAGCTCAGAGCGAGCATTCAATCCAGGCCAAGTACCTCTTGGCTATCCTGCCATGTTAACGAAACATTTCATTTATTTAATTTGTATGTATCTATGCCGAAGTGACCGCAGAACAACGCGGGGCCATCGCAGGCGAGTGATCTCTGAAATTTTTCAAGTCGATCGATATACAGTAGTCAGTGACAGTGTGAATATTGTAGAGCACTCGCCAATTGGCTTAAGCACTCCGACGAAACAGTTGAGAAGGAATGGCGTGCTTGGCAAGCGATTACCAATCACTAAACCATCACATGAAACACACACCTCCCAGACAAGCCAAAAATATCAAGTCCAAAATGGACAAATCAACACTTTTCTAGCAGTCAGAACTGCTGCCAAGTTCAATCCTGGTGCTTAAATCTTGTAATTTAGCTTAGTTTCAGAGATTCTCGAAATTATGGCATGTGCAGAAATTAAATATAGCCATGAACGCTGCCCATCTCTTCTCCACATCCATTATTTCTCCAAGTCTCACTTTATTTTGTCTCTCAATCCTCCTGTGCTACCCCTCCCCCTCCCTCTCTCCACTTTTCCTTTCATTGTTTTACGTCCTGGTCCATTCTGTGGCTCGCGCCTCCCACGACCACAAACCTGACTCCATATACAAAAGGTAAGCCCCCCTCCTTAAATCTCAAAATGAGCTAATCTTCATTTTTTCATAATTAACCACTACCCACACCTCCCCCCCCCACACACACCCCTTGCAGCTTACACTATCCCGAAAAAATCTATAAAGGCGAGTAACTTAATCTTAATTTTCATCATAAAACCTCTTGGGGGCCCCATTAGACAAGCCACGTTTGGTAGCGCTGCGGCTCATAGGGCTGACGTGAATAGGTGTACCCCATAAAGAGAACAGTTTTCCCCCTGCCCCATACTCCCCTCTACTAAAATTACTACCCCTCTCTGCCCCCTCCCCTTATATTATTCACCATTGTCCTCCATTATGTGTGCTAAATTAGTTGCGATCATGTAGCCGTTACAAAGATCTCCACCAGCCCCTCCCAACCCCACTTCCCCCATAACACTCCCCATGGGGCCCCGATCACGTCTGTCAAGTTTGGTGGCCCTACAATATTCCGTTCTTAAGATATACAACGTAAAAGGAAAGGGACAGACGGACAAGCATAAAATTAGACGGTGACAATAAGGAAAGCTTTGTGTTTGTGTTCAGCTTTGCCTCATGCGAGACAGGTGAGCAAACGTGCCACACGTGAACAAATAAAACACACTCGTGTATTCGAGTAATGAGCAGGCCATGTTATAGGAAGATAGGTCATATATTTAGGGTAGGTTTTGTGGGGTGTTTAAAAATTTTTTTTTAGTGTCTAAGCTCATGGTGGAGCAAAAATAAATGACAGCAGGTTTCCTGACTACCAAAGGGTTGGTTGGACATATAAATGGTGGTTGTACTACACAAGGGGAAAGAAGGGATACTACAAAAACGAGTAACAATGGCCCAGAGAGGAACAGAATGAGAGGGAATCAGTGTGTGTCGACGTGAATGGGTCATCATGGATGTGTTTGGGTGAGCGTACGAGTTCGCAATGGGCAGCACGTTTGAAAGACCGAAACGAGAAAGTCAAGACAACAGACAAAGGGAGACAATTCCACAATAGGGAGAACAAGGACAGGAATACGTGCCGGTGGGCAAACGGCCTCAACGTTGGGAAGGTGTGAAGGTGAGAGTTTCTTGAGTAATGTGTGCAACTTCAACCTGGGGTGAGGGAGGGCAGAGGTAGGAGAGGGCAGATGTAAGTTTGTGTAAAACAGAGAACCAGTCAACATGGGAAGCAAGGAGATTATTTTTGTGGCGATCACCCTTCGTCGGAGCGTCGTTCACTCCTTTGCTCCGATGAAGGGTGAACGTCTGAAACGTCAGCTTTTCCTCACTTCCCACGGTAGTTATCATATGTCGATTAATGCTCCGTTGCAACACCTGTCCGGCAACAGATCACTAACAGCCATCACCAACAAGTCCGGTCTTCCATGTTACCCAGAATCATTTGAGCTGCGTTGATGGCACTTGCTGGACGAGTTACTCAGAGTAGACGAATTAAAGGCACAACATTTCAACCTTGAACTGTTATCCTTACATTTTCTACAATGAAAGGTCAATGTCAACTTGGAACCACATTCATAAATTCAGGCACTGTTTGAGGGCTGTTTCAGTTACACCCTGTAATGAAGTAGCAAACCCATCCAGCGATGGAAGCAGAAATGTTAATGACTTGTTATGGGTGTCAAGATGCTCCCTAGCAGATAATTGGAATAATCATAACAACCTTCTACCTTTTATCATTTCCATCTTCAGGTTCAAAACCCATTTGTCACACTCTTTGTTTGTTACAGACAAACTCAACATTCTTCATCAAGAATGAAGTTAAACAAAAATCACAAGTAGGTTTCACTCGATAGGATGTTTGGCAATGTTTTTTTTTTTTTTTTACATAAACTTCACTTTGCAACTGTGTATTAAATATTTTAACCTTGCTGTAGGCACAATCCCCGAGCAATTGCAACTCCGTGCATAATAGAGAGCCCCTATCTCGATGTTCTTGGGAAATATCCAGAGGTATGTAAAGCCATGAGTCGGTTACATCACAGGGCCCTGTTATGGCTGCAAGGTCAGGATGGGTAAAGGGAAAAGAGGACGGGCAGGATACAATGAACTGTGAAGAGCTAGAGAGATGAGACAATTGCAATTCATGAGGCATGGAGATGACCTTTACTTTGATGTTAACTGTGGAATGGCTGGAAAAAAAGGACGGCTGTTGTAATAACACCAAGTGTTATGTACTGAAGTTGAATAATTTACTTCTCGGTTACATGAGAGGAGCAGAAAAACAAGCGGTCAATTTTCTCTAGATTGCTTAATTAGACGATTATTTTTTTATGGAATCTATTGCCTTGTTTGGCATATGACGACCCTCATCGAGAGAAAACTGTTTGATCGAGTGGTTGAAGACTTTTTCTTCCTCCACGAAGGGGTTTGGGATTGATTACCATGGCGGCTTATTCTTGTCAACCAGCACTTGGTGAGCATGGCGAGTACGCCAAACAACGCTTGACACGACTTGACGGAGATCTTAGCACTGCAGTGGACTGCCATAGGCTGATTTACAGTTTTTAAGGTGCAAAGTTATGGTTAAGAAACCTAAACAGAAATAACACTACCAGCAAGACAATAATTGGCGAGACGAGACAAAATGGACGCCCACAAGGAATCCATTTCATCCAGTTGTAGAAAAACATAAAAATGGACACCACTATGGGCTATGGGTAGAATATGCCAAGCAAAAGTGCACAGGAAAACTCAGCGCAAACACGTGGGAGCGGAAACTGCTTCAAAAATTTACCCGTGTGAACATCAAGCCAGATGACAAACCATCATTTCTATGAAACCACCAATACACCCACAGAAAACATTTACAAACTTTACATCCACTGATACTTCTTTGGTGGGCCAAATCTTTCATGAGACGGGTGGCCAAGCTCGACGTTCGACAGAAAGTCATTTGGGCAGAAATTTGCAATTTGTTCAATGTGCTGGTGATATCGTGCCTAGTCTTTGTGAAAGACACCATGGGGTCTTCGATTTCCACCTGCTAATGGTAGCAGACAGGACATCTACTTGAAGGTCCATCAGAAGGACGGTGCACTTTGTGATGCAACGTCCTGCCTGCGAAGAAGCAGCGATCTGACAATTTATAGTCGGCTCAAGAAAACATGATCTCAAATGTAAATGACCACGGCACCATCCTGTGTGATGAAATAAAATTACAAAAATTTGCAAAACGAGGAAAAAAATATTCATAATAATAAAAAATAATTATATATATATATATATATATATATATATATATATATATATATATATATATATATATATATATATAATTGGGGAAGAGAATGCCAATGAATAGAAGTAAAGGGTCACCAACAGAAGAAGATATGTTGGCATTGTCACAATGGCTGGATGATTCGACTGACTCTTTGAAGGAAAGTCCTATAATGCAGTCCTTCAATGAAGGAAAGGCTTGAACAGATCTTGACAGAATGACACAACCGACGGAGCCAAATAGCATCCACAGCCCCTAATGAGGAGCTGATGTTGTGAGAACTTTGGAAATCAACTCCTCGAGAGACCCTCCTATGGCAGCTCTGACACCGGAATGGAATGGCAATACAAGATGAAAGAGAGTGTGGGCCCCAGCCCCGAACCCCCACTCTCTATACACTAAAAACCCAGAAATAGTGTCAAAAGTTCAATGCAGGAGAATGGTACATGTCCAACTGCTGCAGATGAAGAGAATGTTGGACGAGCTAACCAGGAGAGGTGGTACAAACACAAAGAAGGATGATTGATAGTGAGAGACTGGGAGTTGATGGGAATGAAGCAGGAAAACTGGAAAGATAAAGCAAAGAGAAAACATATGAGGATGAGGAGCAGTACAAAGTTGAACCAGAACTTTGCAATGTCATTGTTAGAGTGTGTCCTCTCCGAGTCTGGGAGGTCGGTGGTTCGATCCCCGTCTGAGTCTTGCATACCAAATACGTACTTTAAAAATGGGATGTGCTGCTTCCTTGCTTGATGCTCACCATTTTAAAAAAGGATAGAGCACAGACAAACAATCACCGGTCAGCAACCATTGTGAAGATTTGATGGGCTCAATGGCCTAGTCCTGTGTTGAAAGTTCCTAGTAAGGGAACTCATATTATTACTATTATTATTATTATTAAGAACTGGCCAACAAATAAGTTGAAGCAAAAGTGAATCCGCTCAGTTCTATCGAATAAAAAACAAAAAAAGACCAAAGAGCTTGAAAAACAGAACAAACTTGGTGTTGAGAAAACTGACACGTGAAACAGCCCTCCCTTGTTTTGTTGCAAAGCTGACCATTCAAGAGAGTGTAAGAGATAATAAAACAAGGCACCAGAGAAAGAAAAAAAAACAGCCTGACCTTCCAAGCAAAATCGAATACAACATTACAAACAAGAAATCTCAAGGCAAAGAGAACAATGAAGAAAGGACACAGGACAAGTATTTCATTTCATCAAGGTGATGAGATTTAGTTGGTGGATTTTAAATTTCTCATGGTGTCCTTCGTGAAGAGTAGGCGAGCTATCACCAGCACACTGAACACGTTACAAATTCCTGCTCTAACGACTTAGTCGAACATCAGACCTGGACAGCTAGTTCATGAAAGACTTGGGCCAATTGTGGCAGTTCGAGAAAAAAAAACAAAGAAGGTGATGCGATTTTTAAAGAAAATCTAGAATTTAACAGAAGTATAAAATCTAAGAAGATAAAGAATGATTCGACATGGGACTTTCAAAATGACGTATGAATGCCAACGAGTTCTTTCACGGCATCGGTTGTGTGTGTGTGTGTGTGTGTGTGTTTTCAGCGACTCGTTTCTGCTCATCCGGGCACTTTTTACCTGCCGTTGCTAGGGTGAAATGTGTAGTAATAGGATTTTAAACAATTTTCAGCATTTAAACAAGCTTGGTGTTGGCTTCGTGGTTATGGTGGCTGGCTTGAGATCTTAGGGTCCTGAGTTCGAGCCCTGTTGGCCACAGAATCAACACCAGGTGAGGTTGACTCAACCTGTCATCCTGAGGTTAGCACAGTTCATTAAAATGAGTACCAGTGTACTGGTAGAGGGGCACAGCATCAGCGGCATAGTCGTGCCCCAACAAAATGATAGCTATCTGGCAGCCAGGTTGCCATATGCAATAATAATAATAATACTAATACAAATAATAATAATAATTTAAACAAAAGAGTTTAATTCCTGGATGCAAATTGGATTCATGGGGAATGCAAGAAAAACTCGCATGGCACTCGGTAGAGTGCATACCTCCTCCAGGCTGAACAGTTTCGGTTTTGTATCCCCATTGAGAGGCTGGATCTGGATTCGGACCTGAACCAAAATAGAATTGGCTTCTTATTCTCACCTACCCAACTCATCCAGCGTGTTTTGTCATAATCCGTCCATGACGTTTTGAAATATCGCGCTCGAAATCGTTTTTGGCCACATCTCTCAATGGTGAGAAAAAAAAAATCACTCTAAACATTAAACAAAATCATCGGATCCAGATGCAGATCCGATTATGCACCCAAATCGAACCAATTCTTCCTTGTCACACACGCAACCTGCCCACCAAATTTCATCCGAATCCGTCCACAACTTTTTGAGATATCCTGCACACAGACAGATAAACACAAACAAACAGGGGTGAAAACATAAGCTCCGTCCTCCTTTGGTGGTGGAGGGAAATCGAGTTCCAACCACTTCCTGTTAATACAAGTGAGCAGCACGCACAGGCACGCATCTCCTTTCAGCAATAGATGCAAAAATCTAGTTCAATTTATCTTGTGGCCTCAGAACCAAACAAAAATTATATTTATAACAGCCCTTACAGCTCCCACTCCCCCTCCCAACATGATTAATAGTAAATATCATCATTAAAAAAAAAACTTACCCTGTACATTCACAAGCCCCAGATATGGCCTCCCCTTCGGTGTTCAGTAGCACGCAAACCAGATACGGTCTCTCCTGATATACCTGATACACCTGTCTCACTTAAATAATAGCTGGCACAATCCTTGTGTATTTTCACATTGTGAAGATGTCCTTTGTCAAAGAATTGGTAACCATTACTTTGTTGATAATGACGCACGGCATCATCTTTTCAATTGCAGACGACCATTAAATAAATCATCAAGCCAGCCATGTTCACACGAGGCATTCCCGCAGGGTTCAAAGTCCATTCGCTGTTCGCGATCCCTCGGGGGGGGGGGGGGGGGGTTTGGGAGAACGAGAATTCTTACAGTATGGGAAGCTGCAAGATCCCAGTCCTTTGGGTTAACTAAGGAAGTTCTCCAACTCCTTCCTTGTGCAGAGGCGCACCCCCCCCTTTCTTTCAGGTACTTTTCCAAGTATTTTCAGCTTCTTTCATAAGCTTTGTGATCCATTCCAAGTAACAATCCTCATCTCGCACACACAATACGATATATGAAACATGCCCGAATCAACATTGCTAATCCAGGGTTATGCGCATGCACACCAAACATTCTGGGGTGGACTAGTCATTCTGACAATCTGTATTGGCAGACAAGTAAACTAGAAATTTTGAAGTACCGCACTCTTCCAGAACATCTACTGAAGCAGTTTCTTGGTAAAGGGTATCCTAGGTTGCTTGCTATTTCCTTTCCAGTGTTGTTTGTGCTCTATTAATTTATATAAGCAGCACACACCATTATTAAAAACCTTCGGTATGACTGACGGGGTTTGAACTACCGACCTCCCAGACTCAGAGCAGACACTCCAACCATTACACCAACAAGTCTTGTTTTAACTTGAGACAGATCTGCATGGATAAAGAACAAGATAACGACAATAAAGAACAGATAAAGTGAACAAGAACAGGATAACAAGTCACGAAATGGAGAAGTGTGCAGCAGGATTAGAAGTTGAAACCAAGAACAGGATAAGTTCTGAGCAGGTTCAGAACATGGAGTTGTGCAGCGGAGGTTGATACACAACTCTAACCAGATCATTGGTGTAAAGTGTGGATGGATCAATGTGTTCAAGACCATTGTGAATGAAGACCCTTATTTTTATACAATCCCTTGTGTTTATTATAAAAATTGGTGTGTGGCTTCTTCTTCTTCCTAAATGTCCTTTCTTATTCTCTGAAATTTATGAGGTTTGGTTCGAAACTTGTGCAGAGATGATGTTTCATCCATTCCAGGAGAACGACGAGGAACAACTCAACGCAACATCTGGGATAGCCTGAGCTCATACTCACACTCACACTCATGCACTCCTCTCCTCGGACAGGAATACTACAATTGAGACAAACCCTGATCGTTTTAAACTCAAACATTACTCGTTTGAAACTTCCTGTGTAGTGTACATCAGTGCTGAGCTGCCTCTCGATGAACCCAGCGCGGAATGGAATTCATCTTCACATTTTCCTTCTTGCGGTTTCTTCTAACATATCATCCTTACTGATAACGAAGCTCTGCGTTCGCTTGCACCGTCCTTTCAAAATCAACTTCCCACGATGTTTTCAACACTTCATCACGTGGCCCAGAGATTTGGCGCCATTTTTGCACCCTTGAGGTGCTCCGTGTGTCGTTTGCTTTGTACTCCGCAGTTTGGAGCCGCACACCCTGAACCGAGCCGTGAGCTCTCGGCACGACGTGCACGTGCAATCGCAGATTCATTACATTACACCATCATCGATCCCTTTATCATCATTATTCAGGAATGGGTGCAAGTTGGATTGGGGTTAGACGTCTCAATAGCCCGCCGGTAGGCTGTGCCGCTGATGCAGTGCCCCTAGAGCACAATAATGGCAGGAATTTAGAATTTGTTATTTTTAGCAGCACCGGATAATGCTATGCGGCAGGACACCCGGCTTAACGATGGATTCTGTGATGTGACGCCCTGCCTGTGAACCAGCAATGCGGCTGTTACAGTGTAGTATAGAGTCGGATTGGGAATCTAACTCGGACTGGACAC
>CM068952.1:107556307-107575897 GCA_035128595.1 Eptatretus atami | reverse complement strand
GGGGGCGGAATCCAGATGGGCAGCACAACCCCATGAGACCTTACTGTTCTGGTGTATCGTACCAAATTGGTCTATATTGGTCATGTAGTTTGTGAGGTAAATGTGTTTTTCGTGAATATGAGGGACTATGGGAGGGAGGCCATGGCCCCGCTTGCCAGGGGGGATATGGCAATGGGGAGCACAATTTAAGGTTAGGGCATGGTCACGATGCTGCACGGCTAGTTTGGTCTGGATCCGGTTCGCGGTTTCTGAGAAGAAGACTTTTGAATAAAATACCAATATTTGGGGTAAAACCACCATTTCACCGGCTATATAAGGGGCACATCCGGATGTGGAGCACAACCCCACGAGACCTTGCTGGCCTGATGCATCCTACCAAATTTGGTCCATAATCGGTCAGGTAGTTTGTGAGGAGAAGACATTTTAGTGAAATGTTAATGGACATACGGACGGACGGACACCGGGACCCATTATATGAGCTTATTTCGGAGAAATAACCTAAAAATAGGACCGCACGTCCTGAAGCTCACCTGGATCAGGAGCAACAGTCACTCAAACCCTCTTAGACACTGATTTTTATTTAAAGCCATGAACAAAGTTTGGTACATCATGGGTGATGAAGGTTGTGGTCAAGTTTCATTGAAATTGTGTATGTAGATTCGGAGAAGAGAGCAAATACCTATTTGGGGGGTCAACAACACCCCCGTAGACACCCTTAATGAGCACAGATTTTGATGCGGTAGATACACTTCTGTAGATCACGGGTGATGAAAGTTGTCATCAAGTCTCATCGAAATTGTGTGTGTAGTTTTGAAGATAGTAAATATCTATTTTAATTTTTGTTGGGGGGGGGCGTTGGGGTGGGATACAACTTTTCCAATCTTTATTCTATTTAAATTTAATGACATACCACAACACTGAAGAACACAAACCGCTTGTTTTGCAGTACTTCAATTCAAATCAAGGTTCAATGGGGTGGTGTACAGGACTATTTCTGGACTACTTAAATCGCACTAAGCTTCTGGATTCTTTTTTAACGATCGTTAAAATCATTATTTTATTAAAATTGAAGTACAGTGCTGTATATACTGGAACACTGTGTGGGGTATCTATTTCAATGAACTCATTAGTCAAATTAGGAATTGGGATGTGACAAGAGATGACTTGAAGACAATAGATGAATAGAACCAGATAGATGATTTGGGTTTGAGTAATAACCAGCAATGTTTACATTTGATGCACAATCTGCAAGTACAAGATTCAAGCCATTCAAGAGCAGGTCCATAGATACCAAAGTAGGGTTGAATATGGTTAAGTTACATGGTATGGCCAACTGTGTCAAAAGCAGCTGGTAGGGAGGACCAGAAGTTTTAGGATTGCAGTTAATCCCTGACCTTCTTTGTGACCTTCAGGCAGGCAGTCTTGGTGCTATGTCACCATTTGAAACCAGATTATAAGGGTTCCAATTGAGGATGATAGTGCAGTAATTCTAGATTCTAGAAGCCGATTGTAAATTAAACGTTTCAAAATCTGGAAATAAAAGGTAAAAGAGAGACAGATCTATAGTTTTGAAGATTGTTTTTATATGGTTAGGATTGTTTTTTTAAGATGGGAATTGTTATGGCTAAATGAGAACGCAACTGTGGATGATGCAATGGAGAGAATGCATGAATTTTGTTGAGTGGAGAGAGAAACTTAAGTAAGGAAACAATCAAAGATGATTGAACTGAATCAAGTAAAGAAGTCGATTTATTAGAGTTACCAATGATTGCCTGGACGAGTGCCACGTGAATGACTGGTGAGAATCGATCCAAAGAGAAGGAAGTATTAGATAGTGCCAAAGAAAGTGTCAGATCCCAAGTAGTAGTAGCAGTAATCATGATTAAGTCAGTGCAAAAATATTTTTAACCCTATTTTAAAGTTTATCATGTTCATCAAAGAAAAGAAAACCTTGGTGCTTTAGAGGGATCATTTACAATAAATTAACATATAGTATTACAAGATTTTTTTGCTTTCACAAGTGATTTAGTGTAATGATCAATGGCTATTTTGAATGTCAGGGAGTTACTTATCAAGTGACCAAGGTTTATTTAAATTTTCTTCCGAATTAGCAACATGTTATTATGAGAGAATGAACATCAGCAACAAACCAGGAATATCACTTGCCAGTTATAGGTGTTCAAGCGACAGGTGGAGTTGAGGATATTTAAAAGTGTCCGGTTATAAATGGTGATAAATTGTTCATGATAATTAGGGAAGTGCGAAAACAGGATTGACTTGGATAAATTGTTGCCAAAGTGTTGATTATTAACGGAGTTCATGCTGTGCCTGGTGTTGGCTTAATGGCTAAGGTGGCCGACTGAAGATCCTAGGGTCTTGAGTTCAATCAAGCCCCTGTCGGGCCGTTGCAATAACACCGGGTAGGGTTGACTCCGCCTGTCATCCTTACGAGGTTGGCAAAATGAGTACCAGGTACTGGTAACGGCTAACGGGGGCATTGCATCAGCGGCATTTAATTTAAGCGGCAGTTCATTTAAGTCATGGCTTAAAGCAGGATGAGTTACAACAGTTGTAAATAAATAAATAAAATTCTCACCAGCAGTTGAATGAATGGGGGACTGGGCTGTTGAAGAAGGTGGTGAGGAAGAAAGCAGTGGTGTGCCAAAATACGAGAAGGATCCAGTCTCAAACTTCATTCCTTCTTGGCCAACAATCACCTCGACACGTCCCTATTTTAAACAACTACTTGGATTTTTTTGTTTTTTTAACCAACAGCTCTGCATAATCAAACACCACATCAACAGTCCATTACTTAAAACGATGAGCTCCAAGTGAGAAATAAAAAAAAACATTTTAATCTTAATCTTCCATTAAATTTCACTTGTGTATAGAAAGCTTGGGAATAGACAGTAAATCTGGAGCTCCAGTCAAACGGGGAAGAATATTTAACAGACCAAAGACCTTTCAACCAGTAAACTTTGAAATCTCTAGCTAAATAAGGAATAAAAGGTGGGAGACAAGTAAGAAATGCTTCAAATATTTTTACTGCAAATAAATAAATTAACAAACAAGTAAGTAAATCAACTAACAAAGCGAGCAAATAAATGGAGAAACAGCACACCTGCAAAATGAGAATGAACCCATCTGTGGCCTCCCCCTGCCGGTACAAGAAGTGATCTGATGTTGTTTCCGCTTCAATCGGGAGTGTCGGCTGGCGGTGGTACTCATTTGTCACCACCGGCAACCGCAGGAGGCGAAGCAGTGCCTTTCCAGATACATCTTTAAATGCTGGTACTTCTGTGATGGTGTATATGGTAGTATGTCAAGTATGATCTGGTGTGTGTGTGTGTGTGTGTGTGTGTGTGTGTGTGTGGTATTAGCACCAAATACAATTCATATTGTTTGAATTGCAGAATTATACAGAATGATCAATTTCTTATCAGAGGAAGTTCATGACCAAGAGAGAAAATAAAAAAATATATATGAAAAGAGAATTTTAAAAAAAGCAGTTGTAGACCAATACTTGCAAAATCAGTCGCTGCGACCTTGCCCTTTGGACCTCAAAAACAATCGGCTTCGGTGACTCAATATGCAAACCCTGTTCAAATTAATCGGATGAAAATTGACAATTTTGTGGCCTTCACCTTTGACCTATAAACCTGAAACACAACAGGCTTCTAGCTTGTGATTGGTGGATCAATTGAGTGATGCAATATGCAAACCCTGTTCAAATTTAAAGTCAAGTGGATGAAAATTGATGATTCAATGTGACTTTGACCTTTTGACCTTAAACAAACAAAAAAAAGGCTTCTGGCTTTTGACTAGCTCTACCAGGTGGTTAGGTTTTGTGAAGATCGGTGTAGAATTGCGACCTGCAGTTGATTGATAAACGCACAGACAGAAAAACAGACTCGACCAACCACTCTTCGTGCGAAACTTCGATTTTGTAAGTAACAAACAAAGCAGTAAATTACATCACACGGACCAAAATTTGGGGTGCGTATTATTCACGAGAAACTTTTTTTTTTGTCGATAGAGTCAAGACTGATGGAGCTAGAACACAGAACGGACCTGGACGCAACACGACAAATGGAACAGTGGAGAGAGAAGGGGGGAAACACCAACAGCAGGGCAGAGGGACAAAATAGATGGAGACGGACAAACAAGGGATGCGGGTATGCATGAGGGGTAGGGGAAGATGCAGCGGGTGGAGAAGATAATACAGAAGCAAACTCAGGAAGGAAAAACTGGAAATTTGGGAGGAGGGGAAGGAGGTTAACGAGAGTCGAAGAGATCCTGGTTTTGGATTGGGGATGATCTGAGATGGTGGTAAACAGCTGTCTTGAAGGCCTGGAGGGAAGAATGAAATTGAAGAGAATGTGGAAGTTGGTTCCACAGCGAGAAAAGGAGGAATAAATGAGTGGAAACGAGCAGTGATCTTGGAGTTTGGGAGTTTCACCGAAAGGGGGTTGATGGTGGACCACATGCACTAAAATGAAGGCTTTATCTCACCAGATTTCTCGCACCAACACAAGACCAACGTTCATTGCTGAGTGCCGCAATCTTTAATATTGCAGTGCGTTGTGGGATATCTTATGCAACATTGAATGTATATTTTTGGTTATGAATAACAATTATTTTGATGGAAGAATTAAAATTGTTTGGTTACAATACGTCGTTTGTTTTTTTAAAGTTTAGATAAAAGGTTTTAAAAGGAGACACCACCACAGCAGAAAAAAAGCTTGGGGATTAACACGTGCATTGCAGCACAATCGACTGGTTGAGAATTACTTTAACATCTTTAGTGAGTCATTAGCTTACTAGTTGCTAACGAGCTCTTACTGTGCTAATATGCTGTCACATATCACTCAGTAAGAGTTGGGTACCTTCCACATGCCATGTCGGTCATCATATTGTGCTTCATAGTTGGAAGTCATCCGTTATGCTGAATTAAACACCACCTAAAATGGCTCTCTCATAGATCGACAAAACCCTTCTTTTGAGTTAACGAAATTTCCAGTCTTGAGCTTGAGATGATTTTTGGGGTGAGAGTTACACATATAAACTGGAATATTCCTGAGAATTTTATCTCAAATGTGCCCTGCGTATTATACACGACAACAGATTCTATACCGGTGAGTACGGTGTTTATGCAAAGCCAGGAAAGTCTCCACCAATCTTCAATAAAAGAATGAAGTTTTTTTCCCCCCCAAAGATAAAGAAATGACAACAAATAGTTTTCTGTAGAAAGAAGTAATAATGGTTCTTTACGATCTTTTGTGGTACAGTGTATCATGCCAAAGCCTCACTCATAAGCTTGTCCTTTGCCCACAAAAGCTTCCTGAACTGCCTCCACTCAGTGGAATTTTCCAGGAACCAAGCCTGTACGATCGTAAAACCAGATCGGCAGATGTGTTACAACAACACAATTTAGTTTGTGCTGGACTGGGAGTGGGATAACATCAATACCTAATTGTCATTGTTCCTATCTCTCACATCATCACGTGCACATTTTGCTTAAAACCGTTTACAGGCAATCATGTTAATTGGAGTCTTACCCACATACTCCGACACAAGACATTTGTTAATGAAATTGTAGTAAAGGGAAACAACATGAAATTTGCTTCAAGCTTCTGCCAAGGTAATGGAGATGTGCAACTTTGTTCGGGTTCTAGCATGGTGAAGTTCAAAACTTCAAGAAGAATCTGTGATGCAACTGTTATGCCACAATTGCCTGGAAACCGGTTGGTTTACCAACCTTTTCAACTGAAAACCGAGGAGTTTTCAAAAGTCATCCATGAAAATGAGATTTGATGGACACCGTGTGATTACAAATATGGATGGAGTCGAACATAAACCATGGCTAGCACGTTAGTGAATGCCCTTGTTATCACAGAATTAGGGCTGACGGGATGGCCCAGACCCTAGAGGTATGTACTCGCCTCAAAGCGGTCTAGTCTGGGTTTGAATCCCAATGCAGCTATAAACTGTCATCCAGTGTTTGATCGGCAGGGCGATTCATCAATGTGTGCGCACCCCTCGGATGGACGTTAAACAGGCGTCCCGTCCCGTCTGCCAGCATTTGTTGGTGAACATTAAAGATCCCATAGCGTCCTTCACTAAGAGGCGGCGAGCTATCGCCGGTACCCTGAACAAATTACAAATTCCTGCCCTACCCAGCAGTGGGCATTACATCAGCGGCACAGCTGTGCCCTCAGCCAATGACGCTACCCCGCAGCCTTGTGCTGCATTTGAACAAAGAAGAAGAATCGCATGGCTTCGTCAAAAATAAAGAGTTAAACCATGAGGTTAAAGACTACAACCAATAATTGCAAGTGGAGACACCGACATCACCTTTAAGGAGGAAACGATGAGTCGTGAGAAGAAGCTGATGAGAGATGCGTAGCTTTGGGGGTGGGTGAAGGCCCAGAGTTGCTGGGAAAATTGGAGGAAGGGGCATGGAAACAGTCTCTGTCCACTCCTGCTCCTTTCTTTTTCCTCGCTTGTCCACTGCCATCGTGAAGGCACATATTTAGGTGAATCGAGATTTGACCTTGCATCGTGACAATTATGCCTGCTTTTTAATTTTGTTAGCTGTGACACAGCTACAGCATGCAAGACAATTTCACAAGTAATTTCAAGACACGTTTAAAAGGATTGGATGACAGCATTATGAGCAAGTGATAAAATTCAAACAGGTCAATACAAGAGAAGGATTATTAAAGCATACGAGCAACATAGGTGTGAGGAACATGAGGATGCACACTGTTGTTCTATCTTTGCAAAGGAGGCCTATTTTGCAAAATTATGCAAACGGGTCACCTATGAAAAAGACCATTTCCTCTAAGTCTGGAAAGCAGGCTGGAGTGGGTGCAATGGGGCAGCAATACCACCAAAGGTGCATTTCTGCATGCATTCCTCTGTGAATGATGACTCATTAGCAGGTGGTCTGTTATTTGTTCATGAAGAAAGTCTTGCTGGTGAAGGCTTGTGTCGAACTGCTTCGGCGGACAGGTAGACAATTAATGGAATAATCAGGACATCAATCGAAGTATGCTAAATGCCGTGGGAAGCAAGGAGAAGTTGATGTTTTGAGGGTTAAATCTAAAAATACCCACAACCACAAACGCCACAACCGCTACAACCACTCCAACCTCATCACAATCGCCTCAACTGCTCCCAATACTTCGACGACTTTACCATAAACACCACAGCACTCCCCCCACCTCACTACAACCGCCACAACTGCCATCAGCTCCCTGGACGCTCACGATAGTCATTGGAGATGCCGGGGAATGTGGGACATAGCAGGTGCCTGCGAGTCAGAACACTTCGGCGTGTAGCTCGAAGGGCAAGTGTGCGCTGGGACTCATTTGGCGACGACTGGGTAGCTTTGGCACTCCGCTAGATAACAGCGTTCAAGTGGAGCCCAGCACACGCTTTGTGGCCGGAAAGCGCTCCCGAAAACCCATGCCCCATATAAATTACGGAGCTCCGTTACGTGGTTGAGCCTGGGAGCAAAGGAGACCATTTTCGGCTCTGGAGTCTGGCGGGTTGGGGCTACTTTTTTGGGGTGACGTTTACGTGCCAATGGGGATGTGCGGAAACGCATACAGGGTCTTTTGATCCAATTGTTGGCTCCTCCTTCGCCCAGGCTCTATAAAAAGAGACGCAGAGAGGAGTCCTTTGTCTTTTGGTCTTGCCTTTTCCGAGCCAAACAAGAGCCGAGCCAAGAGGGCACAGTGAAAACGAGCCAGGCGAGCAGCACCGAGTCATTGCCAGGTCATCAGCACTCGGCTCCTGCCACATTCTGCAGCAATCATTAGAACACATTTACAGACTCTCCTACATGCCCTGTTAAGCTATCTTCTCACGCATCTTTCTCTCCCATCTGCTGTTTCATCCACCGTGGACGCATCACTGAAAGAGCATTACTGATTTGCACCTCTTCACACTGCCTCTTCTACACCTCTTCTGCATCACATTTTGCACCTCCCGCTCACACACCAGAGACACCCCAGTTTTCTTCCCTCCTCCCCCCTTCTAAGCAATTGGATTGCGTAGGTCCATGCCAGGTACAAAGAGGTCGCTTACACATAAACTGCTTCTCCTCTTTCTGGACTATCTAATTTCCTCGGGTGTGTGCGTCTGCTGGCACCTATAATGTGTAGCATAATTTAATATTGTAGAAGTTTACATCGGTTTAGCTCTGCTTTGTTCTCTTTTTGTGAAAATAATTGCATTTCTTTTGCCACACCCACAAATACTTGCTTTCCCTGCTGTACACTTGTGAATGAAACATTTCATTGTGCCACATGACCTTTTCTCGCCCTTGCTTATTAATAAATTGCTTATAAATGTACCGATCTGTCCGTGTTAGTCTTTTCCCCATTTGTCCAGCAAGTTCCGTGCATTAGTTTAGCAGGGACGTTCCACCCCATTAATTTGCTCTTGTTAGCCAGCGCACACTCAACTGTATCGCTCAGCAGTAATCCTGGTGTGCGCTGAGGACACGAGACCCCAATTGGTTTGGCCGTCCACAGGTAAGGTATTATGTGAAATAGTGGAACCCTGCCTGGATTGGCAGTGCCAATCGGTGTTCGGGGTTGTCTCGCAATGTGCCAGTGTGCGAAGTTATCTGGGCCCGGCAGCCATAGGACCGGGGGTTCGAGAGGGACCCGAGTGCTTTCCCTCGTCATGAGCCTCGAACCCCCGAGTCCGCAACATCACTAGCTCCTACCAGACTCAGTGGCGTAATGGTCAGAGTGTCCACTCTGAATTTAATAGGTCAGCAGTTTGAAAGCGGCCGAATCATACCATTATCTGTTTAATAGACGACTACCTCCCACAGGACGTCCCAGATTCCCTCATGTTTGTTCCTGGCTAATGTCTCGTCTGGTTTGACAGGCCTGAATCCAGGCCTGGTGGTGGAGTTGCAGTTTACATCAAGAACTACATTTCTCCCATTGGGTGTTATCTCCACTTGGGTTACAGGAGGTGGAAGTTCTCCCAGAACTCAAAATCTCCACCTCCTTTTTGGCAAAGGATCATGATTCATGAACCAAACTGTGAAACTTCTTCCTCATAGCCTCCTCGTTCCAAGGGCTGAATCTCTCTTCACTGAACCTCTGATAGCCTCCACTTGTAGGTCATATGGTGTGATATTCCCCGGAATAATTTTTAAGTACTCAGTAAGGGTTTTCTTCATCATTCCTGTCACTCCGACTATCACTTGTATAATTTCAGCTTCCTTCAATTTCCAAGTCCTCTTGACCTCATGTTTCAGATAATGGTATTTGGTCATTTTCCTGATGACCTGATATTTTATTTATATACCTGATATTTTCCTGATATTCCTGATATATGACCTGATATTTTCCAAGCGTCGTATCCACTCTGCTTCCGTATTGTGTTCTTTTTAGTCTTCAAATATACCCTTCCAAAATTTTTCTCGGTCCTCTATTTTTTTAGGGGGTCAGCATCACATTTTGTTCCTTTCTCCCTGTCTGTATACTGTTGTCACCACTCCAAACCCCCCAAGAGAACATTGGGCTGCACTTTACCCTCCACTCCAACCTCTTGTTTATCTGTGTGCTGTACCATCCTCCTAACCGTGATTTACATATCTCTCTCAGCCAACATAGAGCATCACAATGTCAATTGCCTGGGTGTTTGTATGTCATTTACCAACAATGGCAGTGCAGCAAAAGACTTCTGTGACTCCATGGACCTGACTCAATCTGTGAACTCTTTGACCTGGATTTCTGCCAATGGCAAATCCTCCCTTCTGGACTTGGTAATGACCAGCTTTCCTGCTAAGATGCCCTGTTCTTCCACTACTCCAATTGTTTTGTCTGATTGTGTGAGTCAACATCTCTCTGGCTATTCTCAATGAGCTGCCTCGGTGCCAGCAAGTCTGGCAGCTCATTCAGGCTGACTGACAAGGACTGCAAGCTGTCATCTCACTTTAGGACTTGTCTCCTATCTACACAGTCTTCTTCTTCTTCTTCTTCTCTCTCTCACATCCGTAAAGATGTGTAATCTTCAGTACTGCTCTCTCTTCGGCACAGATTCCTCCCATGTAGTCTTCAGTTATCATACCCTCCCCCTCTCCCCCCCCTCTCGCCCATGGCACATTAAATCTTGCAGTGAGGAAGTTGCCTTGAAAAAAAAAAAACTTGCCTTCTCCTCCTGGAAGGCAACCTCAGATCATTCCACAAAGTCGCAGCAAGTGTGTGGCCACTCTCAGGAGAGCCAGAAAACTACATCTGGCACACTCAAGAATGACCTTTCAAACTTGTTTCTTTCCTCTAAAACCTGGTGGTGCCTTGTACAGTCTGTCTCTGGAGTATGCTCCTTTTACATCCCTTCCCTCACTTCAAATGGCACTAAAGCTGACTTGGTGAGAATGCCGAACACCTCAATTCTATGTTTACTTACAAATCTTGCATCTCCAACCCCTTGCTCTCTGTACCCACTCTACCCAGTTGTACTAACTGCCCCTGGACTCTGTCTTTTTCACCTGTGAAGGTGGTGAAGTTTCTGGCAACCCTAGACCTCGATTCCGATTCTGCAAGTGGCCAATATGATAGCACACGTGTCCCAAAAACCTTCTATGTTGCTCTTGCACATACTCGTTCTGCTCTGTTCAACCTATCATTTGCCCAAAGTCATCTTCCATCTGTTTGGAAGTCAGCCAACATCACTCCATTAACCAAACTTGGTGCAAAAATATATTCTCTTCACAACAGATCTATTAGCTTACTGCCATATATCAGCAATGTCATGGAATCAATCATCGCAGTCGACATCAAATTCTTCCTTTTCTCCAACGGCCTGATCTCAGACCGTCAGTTCGCATTCAGACCAGGTAATTCTACCTTGGACATGCTGCTTCTGCTCTCCCAACAATGGATGGAGGTACTCAATCTCTGACATGAGATCAGAGCCATCTCCCAAGACATATCTCAAGCATTTTATGCAGTCAGGCACCCCACCTTGCTCTCAGGCACCCCAAGTTGACCTCCAAAGTCAGTTGCCGACTGGGCATCCTCCATCGTGCAAAGTCTTTCCTGGGAACATCTGAACTTTTATCCACATACAAGGCCTTCGTCCACATCTTGAGGGAGTACTGCTCTCCCCTCTGGGGTGATGCCACTGCCTCACACCTTGCTCAGCTCAACGCCATGGAAGGTCTTATCAAGGCCTTCAGGATCATTGGAATCTCCCGCGACGAAGCTGAATCAATGGGCCCATCACGTTCACATCACAGACAGGTCAGTGGGCTCTTGTCTTCTACTACCTCCTTTCTGGTCTTGCACTTGAGAAGTCCATTCTGTGCTCTGTCCTCCCAAGGTGTCTGCAGGGCCAACGCGGTAACTACCTTGTGGGAAAACTCCCAAAAACCAGCCTCACTGCTCACCTCCATTCATTCATTCCTTTACTCTCACCTGTGGAACCAACTTCCTCAATTTGTTCAATCTCATTCTTCCCTCAAGTGCTTCAAGACAGCTGTTCACCACCATCAGACCAGGTAATTCTACAATCACCACCATCCATCCATACCCATCGATTTTTTTTCGACCCTCATGAACCCTCCCTCAGCCCAACTCTTTCTGTGTTTCCAAGTTATTGGGTCTCCCCTCCTGCTTCCCCTCTACTTAGATTTTTTTTTTTGTTCCATTCACTTCTTCCCCAGTTTCCACTTCCATTGTACATTGAGAGTTTGCGCTTGTATTCCAGCTTATTTAACCTGTGTCCTCCTCACCCTCCCCCCTCCCCCCAACCATTGCTCTCGTTCTTCCCAGTGTCCTTTCTTCCTCCAGGACTGCTATTTTGTCCCTCTACCCTGTTGTTGGTGTCTCTCCACCCCAATCCTATTGGTTCACGAAAAAATAAGTGACCACTATATTCGTTATTATCTTGCCAAAACGAAGTTTTTGCAAGATATGTTAGTTTTTTTTTTTTTGTCTGTAATCACGTATAGAAAATTCTGCAGAGCACAGTTATCATTGGAAATTTTTGTAACTTCGCATATCAGAGGCCTATAGAGGTCCCTTTCAGTGCATAAAATTTTGAAGGTCAAGGTCAAAGGTCAAGATCACTTTGTCGCAAATCAGGGAGTCGACGAAACCCTTATTTTTTGAGTAATTTTGATCGGATCGTCTTCAAACTTCATGGGATATAGTTCATGGTCTGGCGCTCAGCTGATGAATTTTTGGTGGCGATTGGCCTTGACCTTCATGTTCTGTTTTTTTTAATTTTTTTTTTGTCTGTAATCACGTATAAATCACTCTGCAGAGCACAGTTATCATTGGAAATTTTTGTAACCGCATATCAGAGGCCTATAGAGGTCCCTTTCAGCGCATAAAATTTTGAAGGTCAAGGTCAAAGGTCAAGGTCACTTTGTCGCAAATCAGGGGAGTCGACGAAACCCTTATTTTTTGAGTAATTTTGATCGGATAGTCTTCAAACTTCATGGGAATATAGTTCATGGTCTGGCGCTCAGCTGATTAATTTTTGGTGGCGATTGGCCTTGACCTTCATGGTTAGCGCCTAGGTCAAACATATTTACCCCAAGGTCAAATTTTCAAGTTTTAGGAACCATATCGTGTAGTACCTCAAATTGAACACCTCGATGAGTGCTTTCTAGATATGTCAAGCTTGAGACATTATGACGTCATTTGGTGACGTTATGAGGCAAACGCATATTTTTCATGGTTACTCTGTAGAACGATTCTCATCGGAATCTCTCGTAGGCAGATATTCCTCAAGGAGTCGCTCCTGGTGGATAGCAGCTCTGTTCACCTCAGTGTGACCTTAAAGAAGTCACACGTGGTCACCTTTTGGCAAGATACGGGTCACCCTGAGGGTGACATTGGTTTATTGTTGTTGTCTGCTGTCTGTCTGTGTGTCTGTCTGTCTGTCCCGATCCTGAGCCTCCGTGGGTTTTGATCCGATCCTGATAAAATTTTGATGGGAGGTTTATATCATGATCAAGTTGTGTTTTCCTGAGAATGCGCATGGTGCAACCATTATGGGCGGAGCCACGCCCAAAAAACGTGTTTTTAGAGGGTAGCCAATTTCAATTTGCATCTTCTCCTAGGGGGTTTGTTGAATCTGACAGGGGTTTCAGTATTTGGTTAGCCCAATGGCACCTGCATAGCCCCACGGAGCTCGATTTTTCATTTTCATCCAAGGTCAAGGTCACAAGGTCACGAACTTAGAAAATTGCGAATTTTGACATAAAAAATTATCTTCTCCGAGGGGTTTGTCGAATCTGGCAGAGGTTTCGGTATTTGGTTAGCCCAATGGCACCTGCATAGCCCACAGAGCTCGATTTTTCATTTTCGTCCCAAGGTCAAGGTCACAAGGTTGAGAACTTAGAAAATTGCAAATTGTGTTTTTAGGGGTAGCCGATTTCAATTTGCATCTTCTCTAGGGGGTTTGTCGAATCTGGCAGGGGTATCGTATTTGGTTAGCCCAATGGCACCTGCATAGCCCCATGGAGCTCGATTTTTCATTTCGTCCCAAGGTCAAGGTCACAAGGTCATGAACTTAGAAAATGCGAATTTTGACATTAAAAATTATCTCTCTCCGAGGGGTTTGTCAAATCTGGCTGGAGTTTCGGTATTTGGTTAGCCCAATGGCACCTGCATAGCCCCACGGAGCTCGATTTTTCATTTTCGTCCCAAGGTCAAGGTCACAAGGTCACGAACTTAGAAAATTGCGAATTTTGACATAAAAATCCATCTTCTCTGAGGGGTTTGTCAAATCTGGCAGGGGTTTCGGTATTTGGTTAGCCCAATGGCACCTGCATAGCCCCACGGAGCTCGATTTTTTCATTTTCGTCCCAAGGTCAAGGTCACAAGGTCACAAACTTATAAAATTTCGAATTTTGACATAAAAATCATACGACCGCCCAAACTTTGAGAGCTGGGATGACAATATTTTTTATGCATAATCTTGAGGTCATTCCCCACCTCAAGTCTTGAAACCATTTTGCTCTATCTCGAACACCTTGCCCGTGGCACCCCCTTCAATTTTGTTTTTACGCTGATTTCATCAAAGTATGGATAATCCGAGGAGTGCGAAATGCCATATAGCCTATATGACGTTATATTGTTCCTGGAATGTTCCAGAGGAAATTTTGCACCAAAGGTCATAATCCTTGACCTTTAAAGTTCACAAAGGTCAAATTTTCAAAGTTGTGGGAATCGAACCTGGTTTTCGACCTTCTTCGACGAACTAACTCCAATAAGCTATAGCACGTATCCTGTTTCCTTATTTTAATGTCCACAACATTGTTTTGTGACCTTTAAAGGTTATGCAAAGGTCAAATTTTTTAAGTTGTTGAACGAAACGGGTTTTCGACATTTTTCAGCTAATAACCTGTCACTCGTACCACATCATGTTGATCATTTTTATAACTTGGTCAAACATTATCACATGGTCTCATCCTTGAACTTCTGAAACAATCTACATCGTCAAATACCGCTCGTGAACCATCGTAGTCTTCAGACTTGTCTCAGGTTATTATTGTTCTGTTTTGTCCTGGTCCGTTCTGTGTTCTACCTCCTTCACGAGCCTAGACTGTATACAAAAGAAAGACATTGAAAATGGTCCGTACTGCTTCCTTGACGCCTAGCATCTGAAAAGGATAAAGCATGGACAAACAACCCCAGGTTGGCAACCATTGTGCAAGCTTCATTAGCTTAATGGCCTCCTGCATTGAAGTTCCTTGTAAGGGAACTCGTATTTAATTACATTGTTGCCATTTGCTCCTGCACCTGCACAACAGCTGTGGGATCCCCCCTTGACTGAATATATACACGGGCCTGCTTTTCTACTGTCACATGTCACACAAGTTGCAATCTGTCACAAGGAACCAAGACATTGCTCCAAGGGCCCAATGATCTTGGATTGCTGAAAACCACTTGACAACATATGTTGTGCACATCCCCAAAGCATGCTGGGTGTGTTGTAATTATTCAACCAAGTGAGAAGGAAAATACATTAGCGAACCAAAAAATATTTTCCATCATCTTCTGCTGTAGTTCCATGTTCACTCATCAGTTCGCTTTTGGTTTTATTTTGAAAGACAAGTCTAAGCATGATGCTGCAAATATTTTGATTTTCGTACCAACAGCTTGAGTCTCACTGAGCACCTCGGTACGGATTATCTCCTCTACCACATCCTCCAGAGTTACGATCCCCAACACCTCGTAAAATGGATCTCCTTCGCCCTCGCTGTTAACCCTCTGCACCACAGCCAGCTGTGAACGACCTGAAAATACAATCAATTCTCCACTGACTTTCATGTGAGAAAACCTTCTGCAATGTTCATGATCATTCTCAAATCCTCCATATATGAAAGTGTCAATGAGCATACATTTGTTTACCCTTTTCTTTATGCTGCTGTCACATCAAATGCAAACAAATCCTGCCCAACCCCCTCTTCTCCTGCCCCCAACCCCCACCCTCTGTCCAATGTAATATCCATAGTCATACCCACATTCTCAATCTCAATAGCCAAAATCCCCGCAGTGTTATGTCAGTCGTTACACCGATCTCATACCTCGCTTGAATTCATCCAGCATGGCATCGAGGCGCGTATCAGAGAAGACAAAGTGGAGTGGACGCCCATAGAACCTGGTGAAGCTGCGCAATGGAGTGCAGTCTGCAGGGTCCAAACACTCAAGGTCGCACACACAGAGAAGCTCCACCACATTACCTCTCTCTTCCTCATAGACAGGAACACGGGAATAGCCACTCCGCATGACTTCAGACATGGTCTGCACACACCAGCCAGCTGTGACCAATATTAATCTCCTTAAACCACCACCACCACCAACAGTATATCACCACCCTCACAATCAACTGGCAGCCACCACAGGCTAAAATCAAAATCGGTGTTCTCGTATTAAGACCTGTAGTCAGTGACTTGTATACACCTACCGAACAGGGAATTGCGAGCTGTTTTGGCTGAAGTTGAAGAAAGAAAAATTAGACATAATTTGACGTCGCGACAATCGACCGATATGCCTCTGCCCGCCCACATTAAGTCTTTGCTTACTCTAACTTTGACTGAAAACCTCAAGAACATGGGACCGCAATATCTAATCTGTACATAGGTGTCATAGTGCATGTACTTAGCTTTGTTCAAATCCTTACCTCGATAACATTTTTACCTGGCATGACCTCTGACCTTTGACATCTTAATGCTAAAATCTAATCAGTTCATCTTTGCATCATAATACATACTTATATCAAGTTTGGTCAAAATCCCATCACTGTTATCATGATAACATGATTTTACCAAACATAACCTCTGATCTTTGACCTCTTGACCCAAAAATCTAATCAGTTTATCTCTACATCATGATACATACTGTACTTGCACCAAGTTTGACTTGGATCCCTTCAGCCGTTCTTAAGTTATCACAGTAACGAAAATCTATCACAGACGCATGGACGGACGGACAACCTGAAAACCATAATGCCTCCGGTGACTTCATTAGCAGAGGAATTAAAAAAATGTGATTTTACCTTTTGTTTGGAATGTTTTTTAAAACAACTGTGAACTCGGTCTGTTTTTTTCCCTGTTAAAACTTTTTAAATGCCTTTGATAAGATTCTCTTGATCTATCAAACCGATCATTGGAATCCTGTCGGCAGAAAAACATGGATTTCTGGTTTTCCTGTGGATTACAAGCCGCTTGCATGCCGTAATATCAAGTTGTCCGTCAATTGGACAAATGTAGCTAATCAGACTGGGCAGCAATACTCGGTTTCGTAATGGTGTTGTTTCTTGCTGATGCTTACAAACTCCGGTTTTCAAATACAGTAGTGGTGAGATGGAGCGAACTAGACAAGCAAGTGTAGGAGCTTTCATGTAAAATGTACAAAAGCAAGTAGGAATGGAGACGGCAAAACATAACTTGAAGGTTGGTCTACACTTATTTGCTGTCCACCAGAACTACTTTTTAACAAGAACGGCATTCTTCGACATTGACCGGTTTGCCTCCGCCCACATTATTACATCACTATAATACTTGTATGAAATTTGATTTAAATCTCTTCAGCTGTTCTCAAGTATCACATTTTTACCTGACTTGACCTCTGACTTTTCACCTCTTGATGCCAAAATCGAATCAGTTCACCTTTGCATCACAATATATACTGAAACCATCTTTGGTCAAAATCCCATTCATCCATCCATCCAATGGGACCGTACTCTGTACAGAGCGTTGGTGCTGCCTAAGCAGTCTCCTTGGCTATTGGGCATAATCCTGGAAAGGTCGCCACTCCGACACAGTATACCAACAAGCTGGCACTCATTTTGCCGACCTCGGAAGGATGACAGTCAGAGTCAACCCCAGCTGGTATTAATTCAACAGCCGAGTGAGATTTGAACTCAGGACCCTCAGATCCCAAGCCCACAACTCTAGCCATTAAGCCAACACCAGGCATAAAATCCCATCACTGGCTCACAAGTTAGTGCGGTAACAGAATTTTTACCTAACAGGACCTCTGACCGATGAAAAACATTGTGTCCGTTTAATCATAAAAATGCCCGCATTAAAAGCCCATCTTTCTGGTTTGAAAGAAGAAACAGAACCTGGAGTTTTAATGTAGCGGTTTCAACGGTACCATTTTTATTATTCTACAACAGCAGGAACCTTTTAGATTTTGAATAAAGTGGGACGGACACAGAGGGAGCACACAAAATCATATATAGTAATACTTCTCGAAGCAATTGAAAAATATAGACCAGCACACCGAAGGAGCACACAAACAACCACCACAGCCACAACAGCAGCAACAGCAACAGCAACAAGAACAAGAACAAGAACAGCACTCGATAGAGCGCATACCTCCGCCACGCTGAACAGTTTACGTTTTGTATCCCACCGATAGGCCGGATCTGGATCTGGGCCTGAATCAAAATTGAATCGGCTTGTTTAAATCACCTACCAAACTCATCCACCGCGTTTTGTCAAAACCATCCACGACGTTTTGAAATGTCATGCTCGATATCATTTTTGGCCCCATCTCTCAATGGTGAAGAATCACTTTGAAATTCTAGTATCTGGATCCGGATCTTCACCAAAATCGAATAATTTCGTCCTTGTGACACACCCAACCTCTCCACTAAATTTCGTCAAAATCTGTTCACAACTTTTTGAGATATTCTGTTCACAAACAGACAGACAGGGGTGAAAACATAACCTCCGTCTACCTTCGGTGGTGGAGGTAACAACAACTGCGTGTTATAAAATATTCTTTTTTCAAGTGTTTCACTTTATTTTCCATCCACATAAAGACTCGCAGATGGACATACTGTAATATGTTTGTGAAATGCAACATGCTGTCTTTTGATTAAACCCATCAGTGACGTGATGGGTAGGAACACCTAGTCTATTACTAAAAGTCTAAGTGTTTGTCCGCGCGTCTGTCGTGCTTTATTCTAAAGGGTTCCTGTTGTCGTAGAATAATAAAAACAGCACCGTTGGAAGTGAATGATCAATTTACTTCGCTAGAAAGCCAGTAATATATTTACTTAGAACAAACGTTTATGTCCATTTAATCATAAAATGCCTGTTTTAAAAGCCCTCCTTTCTGGCAGAAAGGAGGAAGAAGCAGGACTTGTACCTTTAATGTAGCAGTTCCAACAGTACAACAGGAGGAACCCATTCGGATAAAGCATAATGAACACGGGAGGAGGACACAAAATTAAAATGTCGTTTAATGCGATCTCGAAGCAATAAAAAAAAAACGAGCGAATCGGATGAAAAATGGATCCAAGATCAGTGGAACCATTACCCTAGCAAAAAAAAAAAACACAAGGCGAAACCTTTATTTACGAGTTACAAAGTTTGTTAATTTGTGCAAGGTTAAAGTAGATCTTTCATTGTTAAAATTGTGAAGCCTGAAGAAATGCCGAATGAATGAGGTTACTGAAATTTAGCAAAGAAAACAATGTTAAAGGCAATTGGCTTTATTCCATTTGGACGTTATGTGAAAAAATAGCCAAAAGGACAGGACTGTTATCAAAACAGATCGGACACAGAAAATAGGTAGTTGAATAAAATAAAAATAAAGATAAAAAAGAGGAAGGGTAGAGATCTAACCTGAAAATCCAAAGTTGCATCCAGGTTGAGCATGAAGCATTGATTCAGTGGGGTCATCACCTTCTCAACAGTGGTGGCACGAAGACGTGGCCCACCACTCCGTACCCCACCTCGCTCGTCGACTCGTCCTGAGACTCCTCCAGATCCTCCAGCAATACAGGCTGCCCACACTAACTGGCAAAGCCGTCCACACTCCAGCACTTTTCCCATTTCCTTCCTGGAGTAAAGACGGGGGTGGTGATTAGATAGCGCGTGAAAAGGTGATGGCCAGAGAAAAAGGATCAGTGAGACAGAGGGCTAAAAGAAGTGGAGGTGAGAAATCTTAATTGAACCATGACAAAGTTAAAACTAAAGCGAAGTCGATGGCGTGCCATGAAAATCCCCACGCTTTCGACCTAAAACAAAGTTGAAGGATGGCAAAAGGTTCCACCAGGAATGACCCAATATCAAATTTTGAG
>CM068952.1:107532489-107555162 GCA_035128595.1 Eptatretus atami | reverse complement strand
GGGGGGAGGGATTCCAGATGGTCCTTTCGGAGAGACATAGTGAGAGTGTGACATTTGTCAGCATTGAAGGACATGTTCCAAGTGCTTGACCAGCTTGTGATTTTATCCAGGTCTGAAGAGAGTGAAGAGGCTGCTGCCTGCCAATCAGAGGGATGACAGATGGTACGTCAGAGGGTGAAGTCATCAGCAAAGAGATAAAGAGGATTTTCCAGAGTCGGAGAGATCATTGATGAAAACCAGAAAAAAGCACAGGGCCCAGAACGCTGCCTTGAGGAACTCCAGCCTGGACAAGAAGAGGAGATGAGAGAATTCCATTAAGAGCACGCGTTGGCTGCAACAGGAGAGGAAGTCTGTGAGCCATGAGTGGACATTACCTTGGATACCATAAGAGGAGAGTTTGGTGAGCAGTACGGGATGCTAGACCATATCGAAAGCTCACAATATGTCTAGGGATATGGCTCTGATCTCATGTCTGGCATCGAGGACTTCCATCCATTGTTGGTAAAGCAGAAGCAGCATATCCAGGGTAGAGTGACCTGGTCTAAATCCAAATTAATGATTGGAAATCTAGCCATTGGAGAAGAGGAAGGATTTGATGTCAGAAGCGATGATGGATTCCATCACCTTGCTGATGATTGGGAGCAGGCTGATTGGTCTGTATTTGCAGTGATCTGTTTTTGCACCTTTTTTATATAAAGTGGTAATGTTTGCTAATTTCCAAGTGGATGGTTGACCTTGAGCAAATGCAATGGTGAATAGAACAGAGAGAGAGAGAGAGAGAGAGAGAGAGAGAGAGAGAGAGAGAGAGAGAGAGAGAGAGAGCAAGAGGAGCAGAGCAGGTTTTTAGGACACGTGGGCTGATGCCATCTGGTACAGTTGTAGAATCAGAGTCGAGGTTTGACAGCAAACTCTCCATCTTGTCGGGAGAAAAGCACACAGCCTAGGAGCAGCTAGGTGTGACAGGTTAAGGTGGTACTGAAATAGATGGGGTGGGCCACAAGATGTCAAAGAAAAGACAGTTGAAGCATTCAGCCTTTTCATGGGCAGTGTCAGTAGTGCAGTCATTTGAGGTAAGGGAGGGGATGGAGGGGTAACATACACCAGAAACAGACTTAACCAGTCACCTCCAAGATTTGCAGGAGGGAGACAGGTTTGAGAGTTCAGTCTTGAGATGAGAAAGATGTTGTTTCCTGGCTCTCATGAGGGTAGACACACACTTGTTCCGAAGTTTGTGGAAGGAACTGAGATTACCTTCAGTTGGATTCATCTTCTATGAGGCGAAGGCAAGTGGTTTCAGGGAAACTTCCTCACCACAAGCTTCATTGTATGGGCAGGAGGAAGGGTATGACAACTGAAGATGAGATGGGATAAATCTATGCATGAAAGATTGCAGACAGCAAATTTCTTTGAAAAAATTCCCACGATGACTTGATGCCGGAGACAGTTCTTGCCATGTGGTGATCATAACCAATAGGTTTGATCATAACTAATTTCTGCACAACCGCTTAGGAGGAGATAGCGTGATGGATGGACAGAGACAGACCCAATTATAATATGCCTTTGTTAATTTTTTTAAAGCGTGGGGATAATAAGAATAAAACATTGATCCTCGCTTGCCATAATTAATTATTTTCAATACATACCGAAGTACACAAATCGCCTTCTTGGCACTTTGAAAAACCTTCTATTTAGCAGTACTTGTACAAAATATTACGCCTTTTGGTGCCATCTCGACCAATCAAATTTGCAACTCGCAATCTCAGCAATGGGGAAAATCCAGTTTCAGACAAAAATTGTGGTTCGTAGGAAATTTAGATCGTGCTCAGAAATGCAAAGCAATAGTTGAAAAGACCCTTCTCATGACCTTTTTCACAAGACAGTGATATCTAATTTTTTGTGTATATGTATATGTTCAACCCTCCCCACCTCCCCCCAAACCCTATGGTAGTGTTTGTTTGTTTTTAATAACCTAAGCCCTTCCTTATTGAGCTTCTCCATGAGGCAAGACCTTTGTATTTAAAAAAATTTAAAAAGGATAACAAAGTTGGTGAAATGTCCATTCCCAACAACCAGATTCTCCAAAATAAATTAATCTCCGCAAATACATTCTGCGAGGTAAATGTTTTTTGGGCTACGGTGAATGAAGAAAATATTCTCATTTGTTACATCACCTTTCTCGTCCTCTTCCTTCTTTCTTTTTTTTTTTTTAAAAAAGAATAATTTAATTCTCTTCCCTCTTTATATAAAGAAATTATAATTCGCAAAGAGAGCAAAAAAACTAAGATGGAAAGCAAACCCCTGGAAAATGATGTCAAGCAGCTTCCCGAGAGGTATGGAGACAGGTGAGGTGAGAAAAAGAAGAATTCGACCAAGGCAGCACACTTGTGCTCCGATCCTCAATCCTTGCCAAGTGCACAGCATCTGCATTTAAACACAGCATACATCGCATGTTTCACTCACAATTCCACCAAATCTGAGGATTCTCCAACTCCACCAATGAACCAACAACTCCTACCTGGGGAACCAAGCCCAAGAAGATGAAGCAAACGCCGGTCAGAAGTAAAGTTGACCAGCCAATATGAGATCCATTCCCAGAGACTGCAACTCGTAAACCATCGGCCATTAAAGCTGACGCTCCTCCCCAGGCAACTGACCCAATAATAAGTGGTCCGAGAAGGGGAGCATGGTGTGGAGATGGGCGATGGAGACGTCCAATTCTTTGAGAGAAACGACGTTCCAAAGGGGAGCCCAACTGGCACAGTACGGATAAAGACACTGGATCGAGAGCTGAGCAGACAGACAGCACAAAGCAGCAAATGCTGGCCACCAAGGTCAGAAGTACAACGAGGACAACCTGCCAGACAAAAGGAGGGGGGGTGAGGGGTGGATAATGAAATAAAATAAAATAAAAGAGGGTGAAGGGAAAAGTTAAAGACAGAGCATAGGCAGGGAGATATAGAGGGAGGGAGGGCAGGACAGCAAGTACAAAACAAATTAATGAAGCATGATAAAGAGACAGAAAAGAAAAGGTTGAGGGTGGAGATGGATAAGAACAAGGGAGGGAACAAAAGAGGAAGAGGAAAACGAAGACGAAGAAGAACAAATTGAAATGCGAGCAAGAAAAAAGGCAATGGAGTGGTTGGCTGATCTTTCAGTTAATGCACTCTGCGACGACTGGTGTGTTCACCGATACTTTGTGCTGTATATTTTCGAGCTTCTAAATCACTCCAATGATACAATACTGTGTGGGTACTCATTCAGTCTACTTCACAGGTGAAACTAGAACGAATCTGTCCTTGTGACACATCCAACTTTCGTCCGAATCCGTCCACAGACATTGACACACACACACACACAGACACACACACACACACACACAGTTGTTGGCACCATCTCTCGATAGTGAAGATTCACGTAAAAAAAAGAAAAATTCTCGTATCCGGAACTGGATCTTCACTAAAATCGAATCAATTCGTCCTCGTCACACACCCAACCTGTCCACCAAGTTTCGTCCGAATCCGTCCACAACTTTTTGAGTTATCCTGCTCACAGCCAAACAGACACACAGACTGGGATGAAAACAACCTCCATCCACCTTTAGTGGCAAAGGTAACAAATCTCAGTTCGAAGAGAGTAAAGGAGAAACAGCACAATCATAGAGGGACATACCAGTAACCATACTGGCAAGGGAAGAAGGCATTCACATTGTGGGTTCGAAGCTGTGACTCGTAGCCGAGTTTGCCCTGCCCACTCCCACGATCCATTGTGGTGGACACACACACCATACAGCTGGTCAGGGGAGCCAGACAACTGCCCAACTGACACCTGGACAATGGCAGCAAGCATTTAGCTCAGAAAGCTGGGTTCTTGCACAATATAATGAGGTGCTGGTTCAATCTAAGAAATTGAGAGCACAAGAGAGAGGCAGAGACACACCTTCACAGTGAACCATCCCTCATCTTTGTGCGTAATTTTTGTTGGAATAATCATGCCCCCATGGCACGACCTTGGGCTGTCCAAAGGATTGTTCAATGGGGCAAAACCCAGACAGGTATTCAGCTCCCCAAAATCGTTGACTTGTTGCTGAGAATATACAAAGGAACGGGATGCAATTACATGTAAATATAAAGAGGTTATTGCAAATCAATTTGGAGCATTGAAATAAAGGCATTTATACAATAGATCAAAGGAAACTAGATATGCTGAGAAATAATTACAGCTAAATCTCTAAGAGCAAGCATACAACTCTTTGAAAGTCATCTATCTATAATTCCAGCAATGTGTGTGTGTGTGTGTGTGTGTGTGTGTGTGTGTGTGTGACCACGTTTTGCCGACACCACTGGTCCAATCTAATTGAAACTTGCCAGCTATATTGCTGGGGACCTGAGGATGTGCCTTTTCAAGGTTTTATAATAATCGACAAGTGCTTCCAAGTTATGGCCATTTATTTACCAAACCAATGACAAGACACGTTGTTGCGTGGGCGTGGCCGATGGGGAAGGGAAGCTCAGCCGCGTTCCCCATTACAGGTTACAACGTACGGACTTCCGGATAATGATGACTTCGTGTATTCTAATAATTTCTCGATTTCTTATGCGCATTTTATAGATAAACACAATGCCCCAAGTTATGATCGTTTTCATATTAGACGGTGCATAAATTTCGGTAACATCAGAGTGCTGGTATGCTCCGAACCAGGAAGTAAAAATTTTTTCTCTCTTCTCTTCTCTTTTTGTTTTTCCTTGCCACGACATTGCGAAAAGGTAAAATACGTTGGCGCTAATTGAATAATTGGGTATTAAAACGAAATTGCGAATAATCGTAACTGCGAATAATATGCGAACTTCCGGGCCACGCACGTATGGGCCGTGAGAGCGAAGAAACGGCCTGTGTGGTTGTTGTTTGTTGCTCGCGGTTTGAATATTTATTTATAATTTTTATTTTTAAAATTTTTTTTTACAGGCACGTACTAGTATCATAAATGAATAATATTAGAACAACCAAAATATTTATTTCCTAATTGAAGGAAACCATATAGACTGTCATGGATTCCCGGCTGTAATCCATAAACACGTGCAGTAATAACCCCCAAAACAAGTCGAATGCCTTGTTAAAACCCACTCCTCAGGAAAACAAGAGTGCTTGACATAATGATCTCAAAAATCTGTCCATTGTGCCAAGAGGACACCTTCAGAGTTTAGAGTGATCATATAACAGGAATAAGCTTGTGTCAAGAGGGCAAAGGTTGCACGACTCGTGTATGCTGTAACATATTCGAATTTCCTTCTTCATCAAGCTAAATAGGGATCGGCAGCATTATGGAGCACATGTTATTGGCCCAAGTCTGTCACGAATCAGCTGGTCAGGCCTGACGCTCGACTGGAGCTGGGCCAGTCAGGAGTTTGTCACGAGTTCAGGATGGCGGCACCAACTCATCTATTCTTCATCGAAAGACACCGTATAATTTTTAATGTCCACCAACAATCACTTCTGGCGTGGAAGAGTCCCCAGCACAAGGGTTCCTATCTTTATTACTTGCGAAAATCGAAGATTTTTCAAGTATATTGGTTGGTCTTGTGCTTTATTATGTCTGTTTGTTTGTTCCTTGGCAAAAAAACATTTTTGTTGACAAGTATGTCGATCACCTCCGTTTGTTTGTGCGTTTGTTTATGTGTTTGTCTGTCCACTCACTTCCAGCCCAAACCGCTCAACCAATCCCTCTGAAATTTTCAGAGATTGATGTCACCGACCCAGCGACGGACCCGCATTGAAGTTTCGTAAAATTGGTCGACCGAAAAGGTCTACATAGGCCAAGAGGCCAAATTTTCAAATTTTCATCAATTGACTTGAAACTTGAACAGGATTTGCATATCAGGTCACTGAATCAACCACTGTTGTAGATTTCCGCGCCGTCGGCGTGCGAACGACCGTCTAACCAATAGCGGTCGCTTCGCCCACGAACGGACAATCCAGTCGTGACTTTCTGGAACAAGCCAGAAACCAGTCACGGGGGGTTTTAATCCCACCACGGCCCAGTCCGTATTCTACCCCGGCGAAATAGGGTCAATCGCCGAATATCGATATACCTAAATACCCGCGCGGGTAACCTACCGAGGACCGTACCTCGGCGAAGGCCTGTTGGACACGAACCGCTTAAGCGGTCCGTTCCATTCTGGATAACCGAGCGGGTATTATCGCCAGACCTCGCCGGACCCGATTCTATTTATCGGCTATTTAAAAACCAACTATATTCCGAGTGCAAGATGGGGCAGTTTAATGAGGGAAAGGCGCACACGAACAGGTTTACATTCACACAAGGACATTATTATAATAAAGCACGTATGCAATTAAAAAGGCAAACACGTAGCAATTATACAAGCAACAAAAGCACACAAAAGAACTACAACCGTCTACTTATTATGTACAGTCACTTGCACTTACAGCAGTTCCTACTATTAGACGGCCCACGGACCCACGTACGCACACACACACACACAAAGAAATGGTGGCAGAGGCTTTTAATACGAACTCCAGCTCTGAGGACAGGTGAGCTGAAACCCAGAACCTATCTCGAACCTCTCCACTCGTGTGGTCTTCAAGTTGTTCGGACCCGGGCTCCAGCGAGAGCGAGCTGGATCCAATCGCCGAGCCGCGATCCTTCCCGACTCCCGCGAACCTCCCGCGCTTCTCAACACGTGCTGGTGAGACGAGGCGCCGATCCTTCCGTCGATGCGTCGCTTCCCCGAGGAACCACCTCCCGCGCTTCTCAATACGGTGCTGGTGAGACGAGGCGCCGAACCTTCCCGTCGATGCGTCGCTTCCCGAGGAACCACCTCCACGAAGAGGCGATGAGTCGAACCAAGCCGGAACCAAAATGGAGAACAAAGAGCTCCACGAACCGAGAAGAAGAAGCCACCACTCGCAGCTCGAGCCGAGCGACCGCTTAACTTCCTTCCAACAGCCAGCTTGAAGCAAAAAGCTCTCCCGAGCCAAGCAGAAGCCGAAGCTCACGGAACCATCAAAGCAAAAAGCCTCCAAAAAGCTTCCTCCTGAGCAGGCCTCAGCCAAAGCCCACTGAGCCAGCCGAAGCAAAAAGCTTCCGAAGGCCTCAACCCTAACGCAAGCCGCAGGACCCGATGGTCTGCTCAACGACTACTCTCTGCCGAAGCAAAAACGTACTGCTCCCTCCTCCAACTCTACCCTCTCCAACTCTGCCCTGAACAAAAGAAAAAGATCTCCTCTTATCTCTTCCCGCCCTTCCCCGCTCCCAGCGTGACTCATGACTCATGCCCTGGCTCCATCTCCGCTCAGCCACGGGTGGGAGGAGTTGTGACATCATGAGTCACGGACGGCAGGGTGGTTCTTCCTCTTCGCAGAAGAGGGGAGGGATGTCTCCTTGTTCGTTCCCTAACTATTAAATCGATCTGCAGCGCATCTAATCGATTTCTGAACATTTAAATAATGAAAGTGAGCTATCTAGGGAACAAGCACTATTCGACATAGCTGACTAAAGGAACCTGTATATTGTGTGCAATCGAATTCCAAATTCGTAACACACCAATTATTATTTGAGGTCAACATAGGCCAAATTTCTAAAATTGTCAATTTTCATCTGATTGTGTTGAAATTTGAAGAGGATCTGCATATTTGGTCATTGAATTAAAATACCAATTATTCAGGTCAAATTTGTTTTATGGATTTCGCAAGTATCGTACTATGCATGACATCTTTGTTGTTTTCATTTATTTGTTTGTTTGTATGCAGTCTGTGGCTGCTTGGCTGCATCATTTTCTCGGGGTGTGGCTGTGCCGCTGATGCAATGCCCCCTGTTACCAGTAAGCTGGTACTCATTTTGCCAACCTCGGCAGGATGACAGGCTGAGTCAACCTACCAGAGTCAACACAACCTCCTATCCGGTTGATTCAACAGCACGACAGGGGCTTGAACTCAAGACCCGAAGATCTTAAGCCAGCCACCTTAACGATGTAGGGTAATTCCACGTAATAATGGACATGAAGCATAAAATTTGAAAATGTATTTTTCAAAAGGATTTCTGTTGGACGGTGTTTAGTTAGGTCTGAATTTTCATAATTTATGCGATATTTACTCCGTGGATGATGTCACGTGATTTGGCGGCCATCTTGAAAGAACTGCCTCAACGTCTTCCAACGGTAAATCATTCTGTCTGTTCTCATTTTGTCGAAAATGTTACGTCCGTTACAGTGAACTTTTCAAAATATTTTAACAAACAACAGACAGATCGTACCGTTGGAATATAGAAAGTATGCTACTAATGCTTCGTTTGCTTACCGTGAATGAAAGGTATACTACAAATTCGTTATTTCGTAGGATTTAAGAATTGTGCTATGGCCAGTTTTAGTTGTGTCCATTTCGATGTTACGTCTGTTACGCCTCTTAAATGTTGATTTTTGCTTTAGTAGTAGACTACACAGTGGGGTTTGTACCAATATCAGAAAGCCATAGAGACTAATTACGATATGTAATAAAGAAACTCTCTGTAATATGGCCAACCTTTTCAAAATTTCAACATTAGTGATGCAATTTTTGCCTCAATGTTACGTCCGTTATGCTGGAATTACCCTGAAGCCAACACCAGGCTTGGATCCCATCTGGTGGCAAGTCACCACATCGGGTGCATCTGTGACAACCTACATCTTAGAAGAGTTAAATGATTGTAAATTCAACCTGAAACAGATGGCTGCTTGTGCATTTGATGGAGCTGCAAACTTGTCTGGAAGACATGGTGGAGTACAAGCTTTACTCAGACAAAAGTGTAATCCTAATCCTCCTATACACATTGCAGAGGCCATCTACTCCAACTTGCAGTAGCACAAGTTGCAGAATCTTCAAAGGACATTAAAAGAGTGATAAATTTAATGTCTTCAATATATACTTTTTTTAAACAAGAGGGCAAAACGAATGAATGCCTTGGAAAAAAAATAGAAGATGCTTTGGGATTGAAGTTCAAATTAGTCCAACCTTGTAAAACCCTGGCTTTCTCATGAGCGATCTTTGACTGTTGTCCTGAAACCGTTATAACTGGCTTTGTAAAGTATCCACCAAGATGGGCAGATCTGAGTAGTGAGGCTGTTGGCTTACTTTTGCTATTTTGTTCAGAGAGGACAATCGTCATTGTCTTGTAAACCTACTGCTAAAACAAAACCACGGGTCATTAAACAATGCCATCCAGGCATCTGCGACAACAGGAGTAGATCTGTATCCAGCAATAGAAGCTACACTTGGATCAATCAGAGCTATGCAATGAAAACGTACTGGAAGGAGCAAAGACTTCAGTCCACAAGTTGACAAGTGAAGGCCTTCATGTTGACTTCCTAACTGATGAGGACAAGAAGTGATTGTTAAGCAAACTCAAAAACTACAGACTTCATTCTTAACAATATACAACAGTGACTTCTAGATTCTACTCAACATCTACGTAGCTCTTACACATGTTATGAATCACCAACAGTTGACTGGAATGAAGAAATACCAGCAATGGGCTAACCATTGATCAGGACAGAATAGAGAATTTGAACACAAAGTGGAATATCATTCGCCGAATGAATGAGGATTTGACTTTAACTTATTGTTTTATCATCACTAGTACCTTCACCTAATTTCTGTGCTATGTTTCCAGGAATGAGAGAAGTAGGGATTCATCTTTTGATACTTCCAGTCACAATACCTACAGTTGAGCATTCCTTTTCCTCATTGGAGAGTTTTTTTATGTTCTGAAAGAAGTCACTTTTTGCCTGCTCATGCAAATGAACTAATGAGCATATCAATCGAAGGACCTGAAGTACCGGACACATAGGAAGCCATGAAAGACGATCACACTGCATTACGTGGCGTGAGGCGTATTTAATACCGTGCCTGTGGGGCGTATTTAATACCGTGCCGGTGGAGAGCGTTTTTTATACCATGCTGATGGAACGTTTAATCAAATCTGTTTCTGGTGTATGTTCCCCTCCATCCCTCCCTTACCTCAAATGGCTGCACTGCTGATACCGCACGTGATAAAGCTGAATGTCTAAACTCGGTGTTTGCAGCTAAATCTTGTGTCCTAAACCCATCACTTTCTCAACCCACCTTACCCAGTCGCACCCAACTGTCCCTGGCTCTGTGTCCTTTCTCCTGACAAGGTGGAGAGCTTGCTTTAACCTCGACTCAGATTCTGCAACCGGTCCAGACGGCATCAGCCCACGTGTCCTCAAAGCCTGCTCTTCTGCCCTTGCTCACCCTCTCTCTGTTCTATTCACCTCTCATTTGCTCAAGGTCATCTGCCATCTGCTTGGAAATCTGCTAACATCACTGCCCTGCATAAAAAAGGTGCAAAAACAGATCCTGTAACTACAGACCAATCAGCCTTCTCCCAATCATCAGCAAGGTCATGGAATCCATCATCGCTTCAGACATGAAATCCTTCCTCTTCTCCAATGGCTTGATTTCCGATCATCAATTTGGTTTCAGACCAGGTCACTCTACCCTGGATATGCTGCTTCTGCTCTCCCATCAATGGATGGAGGTCATCAATGCCAGACAGGAAATCCGAGCCGTATCCCTGGACATATCACGTGCTTTTGACACAGTCTGGCACCTGCACTACTCACCAAACTCTCTTCCCATGGTATCCAAGGCCATCTCCACTCATGGCTCGCAGACTTCCTCTCCTGTCGCAGTCAACGTGTGGCCCTAAATGGAGTTCTTTCATCCCTCTTCCTGTGCAGGCTGGAGTTCCTCAAGGTAGCGTTCTGGGCCTGTTCTTTTTCTGGTTTTCATCAATGTCTCTCCGACTCTGGAAAATCCTCTATATCTCTTTGCCGATGACTCCACCCTCTGCCGTACCATCTGTCATCCCTCAGACCGGCAAGCAGCAGCTTCTTCGCTCACTGCAGATCTGGATAAAATACAAAACTGGTCCAACACATGGAACATGTCTTTCAATCCAGACAAATCTCACACTCTCACTATGTCTCTTCGAAAGGACCGTTTAGAAAACCCCCCCATCCACTTTCTCAACAATCCTCTGGAAGAAGTCTTTTCTTTCAAGCTTCTGGGTCTCACTATCTGCCATGACCTTTCCTGGGAAAGTCACATTTCCAACCTCGCCTCAAAAGCCAGTCGCCGACTGGGAATCCTCCGTCGTGCAAAGTCCTTCCTCGGCCCTCTTGAGCTCCTTACCACTTACAAAGCTTTTGTCCGTAGCCTGATGGAGTACTGCTCTCCCTCTGGGCTGGTGCTCCTGCCTCCCACCTTTCTCGGCTTCACGCTGTCGAAACCAGGGCATTTAGGATCATCGGCATCTCCCGCAATGAAGCTGAGTCTTTGGGCCTCTCACTCAATCACCGCAGGTTGGTCGGTGGTCTTTCTGTCTTCTACCGACTCCTCTCCAGCCTTGCCCCCCTGCTCTCTCTGCCATTTGTCCCCACCACATTGGCACAGGGTTCAAGGTCCGCCAACAACCCCTCTGGTAAAACTACAAAAATCACGAACCACTGCTCACCTTCACTCCTCTCATTCCTCTTTTTTCCCGCCTTTGGAATAAACTCCTCACTCTATTCTTTCCATTCTTCCCTCCAGGCTTTCAAAACAGCTGTTCACCACCACCTCTTATCATCCCCATCCAAATCCTCGATCTTTTCTACCCCCGATAATCCACCCAAGCCCACTTCCTTCAATTCCCCTGCTTTCCTTCCTGAAAGTCCCTGTAATGTCCATCTTCTCTTCCCCATGTTCCCGTCCCATCCCATCCCTCTCCCGTCCACAGATCACCTAATGTGTCTGTTCCCCACTGTTTTGTCCCTTCCACTCCGCCCCTCTTGTCTCATGCCCCCTTGCTGTGCGTTGTGTGTTAGCTCTCATACGAGCCTCGACATGGTATACAAAAAAAAAAAAAAAAAAAAAAAATAACCTTTTCAAGACCGTGCCGGTGGGGCGTATTTAATACCGTGCCGGTGGGGCGTATTTAATACCTGCCGGTGGGCGTATTAATACGGCGGTGGGCGTATTTAATACGCGTGCCGGTGGGGCGTATTTAATACCGTGCCGGTGGGGCGTATTTAATACCGTGCCGGTGGGGCGTATTTAATACCGTGCGGTGGGGGCGTATTTAATACCGTGCCGGTGGGGCGTATTTAATACCGTGTCGGTGCGGCGTATTTCATACCGTGCCTGTGGGGCGTATTTAAAGTGCGGTGGAGCGTTTTTATACCGTGCTGGTGGAGCGTTTTTTATAACCATGCTGATGGAGCGTTTTTTATACATGCTGATGGAACCTTTTCAAGACCGTGCCGGTGGGGCGTATTTAATACCGTGCCGGTGGGGCGTATTTAATACCGTGGCAGTGGGGCGTTTTCAAGACCGTGGCGGTGGGGCGTTTTTAAGACCGTGGCGGTGGGGCGTATTTAATACCGTGTCGGTGGGGTGAATTTAATACCGTGCCAGTGGGTGTATTTAATACCACGCCGGTGGGGCGTATTTAATACCGTGCCAGTGGGGCGTATTTAATACGGTGCCGGTGGGGTGTATTTGATACACGCCGGTGGGGCGTATTTAATACCGTGCTGGTGGGGTGTATTTAATACCGTGGCGGTGGGGCATTTTCAAGACCGTGGCGGTGGGGCGCTTTTAAGACCGTGGCGGTGGGTGTTTTAATACCGTGGCGGTGGGGTGTTTTTAAGACCGTGGCGGTGGGGGTGTTTTTAAGACAGTGGCGGTGGGGTGTTTTTAAGACAGTGGCGGTGGGGGTTTTTAAGACCGGCGGCGGTGGGGTGTTTTTAAGACCGTGGCGTGGGTGTTTTTTAAGACCGTGCCGGTGGGGTGTTTTTAAGACCGTGCGGTGGGGTGTTTTTATTAATGTCCGGTGGGGTGTTTTTATAACGTGCCGGTGGGGTGTTTTAGGACGTGCCGGTGGGTGTTTTTTAGGACCGTGCCGGTGGGGTGTTTAGACCGTGCCGTGGGGTGTTTTTAGGACCGTGCCGGTGGGGTGTTTTTAGGACCGTGCCGGTGGGGTGTTTTGGACCGTGCGGTGGGGTGTTTTAGGACCGTGCCGGTGGGGTTTTTTTAGGACCGTGCCGGTGGGGTGTTTTAAGACCGTGCCGGTGGGGTGTTTTTAGGACCGTGCCGGTGGGGTGTTTTAGGACCGTGCCGGTGGGGTGTTTTTAGGACCGTGCCGGTGGGGTGTTTTTAGGACCGTGCCGGTGGGGTGTTTTTAAGACCGTGCCGGTGGGGTGTTTTTAAGACCGTGCCGGTGGGGTGTTTTTAAGACCGTGCCGGTGGGGTGTTTTAAGACCGTGCCGGTGGGGTGTTTTTATTAACGTGCCGGTGGGGTGTTTTTAGGACCGTGCCGGTGGGGTGTTTTTAGGACCGTGCCGGTGGGGTGTTTTTAGGACCGTGCCGGTGGGTGTTTTAGCCGTGCCGGTGGGGTGTTTTAAGACCGTGCCGGTGGGGTGTTTTTAAGACCGTGCGGTGGGTGTTTTTAAGACGTGCCGGTGAGGTGTTTTTAAGACCGTGCCGGTGAGGTGTTTTTAAGACCGTGCCGGTGAGGTGTTTTTAAGACCGGGCGGTGGGGTGTTTTTAAGACCGTGGCGGTGGGTGTTTTTAAGACCGTGGCGGTGGGTGTTTTTTAAGCCGTGCCGGTGGGGTGTTTTTAAGACCGCGGCGGTGGGGTGTTTTTAAGACCGCGGCGGTGGGGTGTTTTTAGACGCGTGGCGTGGGGTGTTTTTAAGACCGTGGCGTGGGTGTTTTTAAGACCGTGGCGTGGGGTGTTTTTAAGACCGTGGCGTGGGGTGTTTTTAAGACCGTGGCGTGGGGTGTTTTTAAGACCGTGGCGTGGGGTGTTTTTAAGACCGTGGCGTGGGGTGTTTTTTAAGACCGTGGCGTGGGGTGTTTTTAAGACCGTGGCGTGGGGTGTTTTTAGACCGTGGCGTGGGGTGTTTTTAAGACCGTGGCGTGGGTGTGTTTTAAGACCGTGGCGTGGGGTGTTTTTAAGACCGTGGCGTGGGGTGTTTTTAAGACCGTGCGTGGGGTGTTTTTAGACCGTGCCGGTGGTGTTTTTAAGACCGTGCCGGTGGGTGTTTTTTAAGACCGTGCCGGTGGGTGTTTTTAAGACCGTGCCGGTGGGGTGTTTTTATTAACGTGCCGTACCTTACTTTATTTTTTCGATTGTGTTTATAGTTGGAGCGTCCGCTCTGAGTCGGGGAGGTCGGTGGTTCAAACCCGGGAAGTCAAACCAAGGACTTTAAAATGGTACGTGCTGTTTCCTTGTTTGACTGTCAGCATTTAAATGGTAGAGCACGGACAAACAACCATCACACAGGTTTGATGGTCCGAACGGCCTCTTCCCGCCAAGAAGTTCGTTGTAAGGGAATTATTATTCGTTCGTTGTGGTGAAGGAGCTCGACAAAGCCCGGAGGATAACAACTAAAGCAAACAGCTCATAAGTCTTCGCAAATGACGTTCGTCAAACTAAAAATTAAGCGACTCATGGAGACAGTGATCAGGTGAACACAGTAATAATCAAGATGGAAAATCCATCCGCACATCACGAGGAAACTCAAGGCTGAGAGTGTTCCTTTTGTTTACTCGATTGCAATGTATTACGTAACAGTAATCAGAGCTAGACTAGTGAACGTAACTGTAATCCCAGCACCTTCCAGGTAGAAAACGACCCGAACAGCGTCAGCTCAGCCCATCCGTCGGCGAGAAGCGTCACGACACCCGGCGAACTGTCAACAAGGCCGACTGCAGAGATTGCGAGCCTTGGACACAGCTCCACCTCTCTCCCTGCACCGAGGCGTGCAAAAAGCGTGAGGAAAAACGAATTGAACAAGGCGCAGCTATTGACGAACCATACTGGTACACCTCCGACAAAAAGTTCAGTCAGGCGGGTTGTTGTTGTTGTTTTTTTTTTTTTTTGTGATTGTTCCTTCACGTAAATTTTACGTGTCTCCAGTTCTCCACAAAACAAAGGTCGTATATTTATTTCTCTCTACAAAGCACGCTGTACTTTTGCTTTCTATAAATATATAAAGAACAGAGGAACCAATAGTTTGCAAAATTAACACCGCTCGGTATGAACATCACTTTGGAGGATTTTGAAAGCGAAGAAAAAAAAAACCACCGACAGATTGTAAAATTAATGGAATATAAATATGAAAATTATGATAAAATCTTAAACGAGGAAAACGAGACTAATTATTCGATTCAAATTGATGAAACACAAATGTCAATTCTTCATATATTTAATACGTAAAAAAAATGACGGGCTTTTGGTGTGGTGGAGATACAAAATAAGAGGTGTTGGAGTGATTATATTAGATATACAAAAGGTGGTGGAGTGGGTATATATATATAATTGCATATACTACTAATATATTATTATATATTTATAATAATATTATAATATATATATAAACATATATATATAATACATATATATTTATATATATATATATATATATATGTGTTACGGTTGTGGAAATTCAAGATCACCATTCAGGTTCCCCGAAGATCAGTTATTGTCGAAAAGTGTGTCCAGATAGATTTCCCCACCGATGTCTAACGGGAATTATTCGTGAGCCGGGCTGTGCATCTTTGAGGTAGTGTTATTCTTTTGCTATATTATTTTGGCAAACAAACAATCATTCTCACCACACTCCGCCCAACCGCCAACATCTCACCCCTTCCTGATAAAACGACATCATCTCCTCACACCTCCGCCACAACCGCCAACATCTCACCACCTTCGCCATAACAAACACATATTCCTCTCACCACCTCCGCACAACCGCCAACATCTACCACCTTCGCCATAACAAACGACATCATATCCTCACCACCTCCGCCCAACCGCCAACATCTCACCACCTTCGCCATAACAAACGACAACATCATCTCCTCACCACCTCCACAACGCCAACATCTCACCACCCTTCGCCATAAAAAACGAACATCATCTCCTCCCACCTCCGCCACAGACCGCCAACATCTCACCACCTTCGCCATAACAAACGACATCATTCTCTCACCACCTCCGCCCAACCGCCCACATCTCACCACCTTCGCCATAACAAACGACATCATCTCTCACCACCTCCGCCACAACCGCCAACATCTCACACCTTCCATAACAAACGACAACATCATCTCCTCACCACCTCCGCCACAACCGCCAACATCTCACCACCCTTCGCGCATAACAAACGACAACATCATCTCCTCACACTCCGCCACAACCCAACATCTCACCACCTTCGCCATAAACGAACGACAACTCATCTCCTCACCTTCATTCTCCACAGACGCGCGCCATCTTTTCGCCAGTAACGGCATCCACGGACGAGAGGCATCTCCGCCAACAGACGCGGGACTCCTCGTTGGGCGAGGGCTGGTGATTTCAACCACGTCCGCTTCTCCGCGTTTGGCGGGATCGGATCAAAATGCAAAAGGGGTGGAGCCAGCGGGGGGTGAAAGGTCTTAGGTGAAAGACAAACACCCCCCCCAACCGATAAAAGGGCGAACCGAGACGCCGAGCAGTTCAGTTGAGTTGAGGAGAGGAGCGTCGAGCGCAGCGGAGCTTGGAGTCCGGGAGAAGTTCGAGTCCAGTGCAGGGCTGTTGCTCGTCGGAGCGCAGCGGAGCTTGGAGTCCGGGAGAGGTTCGAGTCCAGTGCAGGGCGTTTGGTCAGTGGAGGCAGCGGCAAAAAGTCGCTAACCAGCGGCATAACGGTCCGAGGTGATCGAGCCCGGGACGGTCCGAGCGACGCTGAGGAGTGAGCGGGCTCTTAAGAGAGCATTAACTCCAAAAGAGCAAGGCCGTTCGCTCTCTGAGGCATCGTCGGCTAGGCCCGATCGACCAGGCCGCACGGCAAGGCCCGGACCAACCGAGTCGCCATCACACCAGCTGCCGTGTTGACGGCAAGACATCGGGGTCGTCAGCGAGTCACCACGAGGGTGGCAGGTAACCTGCACGGTCTCGGGGAGCTCTTTCGGTCTTCACAGCTCCGTGGAAACATTAAAGGCCTACGGGTCCTGTTCTACCCTTTCTTTCCTGGGGTTTTCTTTGCATGGAAGTTGTGGTGCCTTGTCCTATAAGTAGAACTGACTAAGTGATTGTGTACATAATAAGACAACGGCTGTAGGGTCTTTTTGCTCGTGTCCTGCCCTTACCCCATTGCATTCATTGCTTGCTACGTGTACAATAAATGCCCTCATTGTTTGGATATTCCCCTGCTCGTTGCGTCCCTTTCTCCATTGAGCTGTCGTGGTTGCGTTTGGAGTATTAGCTGGTTTTTAACACCGATAAAGTGATCGGATCCGATGGGGCTTGGCGATATAAACCGTTCGCGGCAAATCGCAAACGGACGAGCTGCTTTAAAGCGGCTCGTTTTCGTGTAAATCCCGGCATCTCTGTCTGCGCGAATAATTAGGTACATCGACAATTCGGCGATCAACCCTGTAGCGTGGACAGAAAAGTTGGCTGATCTACGGTGTGGTTAAACACACACCGAAGCTGGATTTCGGTGTTGATCCGGAAGCTACGACTGGATTGCCGTCCGGTGGGCGCGCGGCTGCAATTAGCTAAAAGCGGTCGTCCGCAGCCGAACGGTGAAACCACAACAATGTGTATATATATATATATACTGTATATTTGTATATATTGCCTGATGAAGCCGCCGAAACGTTGCCTGAGACCGGGTCTGCTCGTCTGTTTTTGCTCAAATTAGCGGAGTCCATCTCGTTTTCTTTTTCGTTTGAAGCGTTTCTTCTTCTTCTTCTTTAAAAAAAAAAAATAAATAAATAAAAAACCCTTTCTTGTAACTACTGTATATCCAGGGGGGTTTCCTGGTTGCCCGGAACCCCCACTCCCAACAAAAAAAATATTTACCATTACAGTGGCAAACCCAGGGGTCCCTGGTCACACAGAACCTCTCCCACGAAAGTGTGCCAAAAAAAAGGCCAGATCTCAGAAAAACTATCAATACAGTACCTAATAAACAATAAACCACTAACAGCTCACAGTAATTTTATTGGAAAATTTAATTTTCTGTTATTTTGGAAACCCCCCTACCCATCTTTTTGGATTTGCCCCTGATATCCACAAGTCCAAACCCAACACTCACCTTCATTCTTTCATTGTCCTTTTTCACCTGTCCAGGCCCTTTCCTAATCCATATAAAGCTCTTCCCTACAGGGTTTAAAATTTGCTGCCCACTGCCACCTCCAGCTCGGTCTCTATCATTTCCACTACTTTGACCCTTTTCTCACCCTCTACGATTCTCTCTCCTGACCAGTACTGCCAGACTACCTTGTTCATATACCAGAAACCTTATCAGTGTATCAGTAAGACATTTTGCAGCATGTAACTTATTGCCTGCAGGGAGATGGTGCCACATGCCACACATCTAGAAATCGAACAACCTCTGCCTGTAAGAGATGGAGTGGGTTGTGGTATCTTACCTGTGCACCAATCCTAATATGAATGCCAATGAACACCGATGGGAACTTGAAGAGGGAGCCAGGCAAAAGTCGAAATCTGCAAAGTAATAGCCAACCAAAGAGCTGCAACAAAATCCACTCAACTTTTGGCAATGTCTGGATCAGTCCGACATACAGAATACCACACGAGATGGTGATTTTCAGAGTGAAGTGATGCTTCCTCATGTACTTGTGGCTCTTCCAATCCCCACAATCTGCAATTGTTTATTCATCATTCCATTAATGTAAATATGTCACTCATCTACTTTAAATGGATGAGGTGTGTGTGTGTGTGAAGCATGTTTTTTGTGGAATTCCATTGGAGCTTTCTGATATGGAGTGTGATACACCAAAATGATCGTCATGATCTCCTGAGTTGATTAGGCTAATTAACTACAAATAATCCTGAAGAATTCCCATGTTTTAAATGCACATCATACACGTGAAGGTGTTTTAAATCATACACATGAAGGTGTATGGAGCAGCTTAATAGGTCCTTCCACGGCATGGCATTATAATTACAAAATAAATAACAAAAAGAATGATAACATTGAAACAAAGCACATATTAATTAATACTCATCTATCTATAATTCCAGCAATCTCTGTGTGTGTCTGTGACCGCTGTTTCTCGACAACCACTGGTCCGAATCATAATTGAAACTTGCCAGGTATATTGCTGGGGACCTGAGTATGTGCCTTTCAAGGTTTGATATTAATCGGACAAGTGGTTCCCAGTTATGGCCATTTATTTACCACCAATGACAGGACACGTTGCTGCATAGGCGTGGCCGTTGGGAAGAGATCCTCAGCCGCGTTCCCCATTATATTACGGGTTACACGTACGGACTTCCGGATAGTGATGACTTACTGTATTCTAATAATTTCTCGATTCTTATGCGCATTCATAGATAACACAAATCGCCAATCCAGTCGTCGTTTACCAGAGCGAAGGAACGGCCTGTGTGGTTGTTTGAAATTTGTTTGTTTTTTTTTGCACGCACGGGCACGCGAGAGCGAAGGAACGGCCTGTGTGGTTGTTGTTTCTGGCACGCGGTTTGAAAGTTTTTTTTGTTTGTTTTTTTTTGCACGTACGGCACGCACGTACGGGCACGCACTAGTAATATTAAAAAACAATAATAACAGTAGTATCATTTGTCAATAATAACTACAAAGCATCTCAAAATGCAAAACCTATCTGCATCCACTTTGGACTCTAATTTTGACGAAAACGAGTAAAAAAAAAAAAACTTGTACATTTTATTCATTTGTGTTCTCCATTTTTCATAATAAAGGTTTGTTGAAGATTTGATGACAAAAGCTCAATTGGTAAAAATGTTACAGCCTGAACATATACACTGAATCTCAATGGTAAACAAGGATTTTGATTGAAACATTTATGGCTGGTCTACCACTTCACTGATGACATCATCTTCACAATCCTTAATTCCCCATTCGGAGTGGAATGAGATGTGCCAAGTTTCAAATTTTTCTGATCAGCGGTTTCAGAGATGTTAAAAAAATTATTTTTTGTTTTATCCAAGATACCTGCCATACCACGTGACCTATGTCGTCACAATTAAAATATTCTCCATGTAGGGGTACCTCCTGCCCTGAAAATTTTCTGTCAATCGGACAAGTGGTAGCTGAGAAAAAAAAAATTCTTACCAAAAAGGCCAAAAAAGGGTCGAAGAATTACAATAATAACAATGAAAATTATTTCAACAAAATTATTAATTTGTCTTCATGTTCTCATAATAAAGCTTTGTTGAAAATTTGATGACAAAAGCTGAAATGATAAAAAAAAAAGGCTACGGCCCGGACAGACAGAAGTTATTGCAAAACCTAGTCTTCCACTGCACGGGGGATGGGCTGGTAACGAATGTATAATCCCTGCCCTGGCCCAAGCACATCTGGTATCAGTGAAAAGGCAAGCTAATGCTGAAGCAGTATGGCAAGCAGATATGCTACAAGGCCGTGAAAAACCAATGAAAATTTGGTCCAATGGACCAACGGGCCCACGAGTCAGATAAAACGATGCCATCGAGACAGGTCTTCATTTTATAGTACTTCAGAAAAGCGGCGACAAAATTCATACCGTCTTTTGTGATAATTTTCATTAAATATCTAGCAAATCTGAGTCTTGTAAGGAAAAAGCCCAATGGCATCCTTCAGTATTCGTTGCACTGACGTGCGGCCGATTCCTCTCTCAGCTGAGAGTCGTCTTGCTGATTCACGTGAACTTCTCTCTATGCCTTGCCATACAGCTTCAATAGTCTCTGGGACATGAACACTAACACCATCCTAAACAGCCCTTATTCACGTTTTGTAATGTTCCAGTATCTTTTAACTTTCACACAAATACCTTTATTTTGTATGCTGGTACATGAGATGCTGGGAATATTCTCTGCACTCTCTTCGGGGACTTTTCAACGTACATTTCATTAATAAAAATGCATTGCTTGATGTTAAGTTGTTCTATTATGAATACCTGTAAAAAAAAAACATTTTTAAAAAATGATAAAATAAAAACTTTGTTACAGGCAACCAATTGCAAATAAAGATATTTGAAATTGATTCACAACCATATTACTTAGAAAATCTCACCATGATCAAATGTTGCCTTTTTTAATGGCCCACCATGTACATTCTCCAAGGTCAGTTCTCCAACTTCAGTATCACTCTTAATAATGGGCTCACTGACTCCTGAGTAGGCTGCTGGAACTTTTTTTTTAAGCATGAATGGTAAGTTAATTTTTCCACAGATAGAGGTAGAAGTATAGTTATGAACATTTCACCCTTGTTGGGAGCCTGGTGTTGGCTTCGCGGTTAAGGTGGCTGGCTTAAGATCCTAGGGTCTTGAGTTCAAGCTGTTAGGGTCCTTCCTGCCTATCATCCTTCCGAGGTCAGCAAAATGAGTACCAGCTTACTGGTAACGGGGGCATTTAAGTCGATCAACCTCCATATATACAGGGGGCTGCAAAAGTAGGTATACAGTAAGGATTATACCAGTATTACCAGTATTATAATAGTGGTGCTAGGATTCATTTAATACTAGAATTCATTTAATTCATTAAAATCATCATGTTTATTATTGGTATGTTATTATTGATATGTTTGTATGATCAACAAAATACGTTTTGTGCGCACATTTTGTTTTTCATTACTGTATACCTACTTTTGCAGCCCCCTGTATATATAGCATTTATACTCATCGCTTCGCTGACAGATTTAATAGAGAGACATGTTGTACTTCACAAACATTCTGCTCTATTCATCCTATCATTTGCCCAAGGTTATCTTCCATCTGCTTAGAAGTCAGCTAACATTATCTTAGTCAGCCAACTTCTTCTTTTTAATGACCACAATTATTCCCATGTCCTTGTGGGGTTGGTCTGGGGGAAGTTTGGCTCGAGTCATTCATGAACCGGCTGGCCAGGCCTGATGTTCGACTTCGGTTAGGTCCTTTCTAACAAGCGAACGCACCGCAGGTGACAGACTCGGAACTTCTGTATGTCAGCAACCAAAATTTTTTTTTAATTATTTTGGCTTCCCGACGGATGACGCATGGCCCCAGGGACTATCCGTTAAAGTGGTGACCACCTGGGTGGAAGATTTGACTAGTGTCATCCAAACAATATATTTATTTTTGTATTTTCCCAAAACAAGGATGTAAAGTGAAAAATTCAATGATCAGAATGTAGAAAAATATTTTCCTTCATTTCAATTTTTCTTTAACTGTATTACTACAATCTTCTCAATTATGCTTGCAATTCAAAATCAAATAAACTATTTTGAAATGCCCTGCATTGTTATATGGAGAGATATAATTGTGCATGAAAATTGTTATCGACGTAGAATGTCTGTTGGTTTAAAATTATTGTATTTTTATAAATATAAAAAAATGCAAAACATTCAGAAATATTTAATGTTGCAATAATCAGATATTCTGGTGAAATTCTTCGCACTTTTATTGATAAGTTGCACTGATCCCCAGTGAAAAAAACAACAAAAAAAAACAAGCAGTTCAGAAGTTGGTGGGAGTAAATGGATAAGATAGAGGCAAAAAAGGTGAGATGAAAGAAGAATTTAGAGACAGAAGAGTAAACATGAGAAGAATAGTGAGACTCGCAAATGAGGGATATGATCTGGAATTGGTATTGCATGCTGGATGAACTA
>CM068952.1:107510615-107529113 GCA_035128595.1 Eptatretus atami | reverse complement strand
GACATCTAGTCAATCCACTCTGTGCGAGTCACGTTCTGCAGATGACGTGAAGGCTGCGGTTCGCTGAAGTCAACTTTTTTAAGGGGCGGGCATAGCAAGTTGTGAAAAGCACCAGAAATGTTCGAAATATTGGTCTAATTATCCCATTTTTGATTTAAAAAGAACATGGGTGATTTCTTCACTAGGAAGGTCAAGTTAATATATAAATAACCAGAAAGTTTTGAGTGTCATGGGACCTTTAAGCAAAAATGCAGACATCGATTGAAAATTCAACATTCAGCAAAAATACCATCATATGTGGATACAACAGAGGGATGTATAAATCAAAGTAGACAATATATATATATATATATATGTAAAGAAAGACCCACCCACATCTCACACCTGTGAATGGAGGGAATAGCCAGCCAGTCAGCTCTCACCTAATCAACTAAACCCAGGTGACTAAGATTATATAAATAAATTGACACCTCCCATGCTATTCTAGCCGAAGAAGCTGCATAAAGCAACCAAGAAGGCCTAAACAAGGTAAGCGTTTTGCTGTTTCAAGCCCTTCCCAGAGTTCCTCTATGGCTATAAAGACATTCACAAATAGTACACACATGAGAATCCCAATGCAACACACACCCTCAGCTGCCGGACCAGTTTCATCGCTTATTGGTGAATCACCAGTGACAGTGTAGACAGCAATGCACAAGTGTCTGCGCTGTCACTGATGATTTGCCAATAAGCAATGAAATGAAAATGAAATCCGGCAGCTGAGGGGTGTGTAGCATTGGGATTATCAATGGCACCTGTCAAGGGGTGGGATATATTATGCAGCAAATGAACAGTCAGTTCTTGAAGTTGATGTGTTGGATGCAGAAGAAATGGGCAGGAGTAAAGACCTGAGCGACTTTGACAAGGGCCAAATCGTTATGGACAGACGACTGGGTCAGAGCATCGCTGAAACGGCAAGGCTTGTGGGGTGCTCCCGGTCAGCAGTGGTGAGTACCTACCAACAGTGGTCCGAGGAGGGACAAACCACAAACCGGCGACAGGGTATTGGGCGCCCTAGGCTCATCGAAGCGTGAGGGCAACGAAGGCTATCCCGTCTGGTCCGAACCAACAGAAGGTCTACTGTGGCACATCACAGAAAATTTGAATGGTGATCACGGGAGAAATGTGTCACAATCTACAGTGCCTCGCACCCTGCTGCGTATGGGGCTGCGTAGCCACAGACCAGTCAGAGGGCCCATGATGACCCCTGTCCACCGTCGAAAGCACCTACAATGGGCACGCAAGTGTCGGAACTGGACCTTGGAGTAGTGGAAGAAGGTCGCCTGGTCCGATGAGTCCCGTTTTCTTTTAGATCACGTGGATGGCCGTGTACGTGTGCACCGTTTACCTGGGGAAGTGATGGCACCAGGATGCACTGTGGGAAGACGACAAGCCGGTAGAGGGAGTGTGATGCTCTGGGCAATGTTCTGCTGGGAAACCCTGTTTCTGGCCATTCATGTGGACGTTAATTTGACACGTGTCACCTACCTAAACATCGTTGCAGACCAGCGTACACCCCTTCATGGCAATGGTATTCCCTGATGGTAGTGGCTCTTTCAACAAGATAATGCACCTGCCACACTGCACACATTGTTCGGAATGGTTTGAGGAACATGATGAAGCTTCACGGTGTTGACCTGGCCTCCAAATTCTCCAGATCTCAATTAGTCCATGAGCCAGGCCAGATATCGGTACCACCTGGGGTGACTAAACACGAATGTACTAAAATGTTTATAGAGTGACTGTAAATACATTAAGATATGATAGCCTTCCGCACTGGTAGCTTAGTCTGATTTTGTGATGCAATGGGCTGCTACCCATAAAAACAGATTTTCAGCGTGACGCTCGGGTTTTCCTCATTTTCTTTAAAATCAATCACACGATCAACGCGAAAATTTGGACACCTATGTAGAATTTGATTCTCTACCAGAGTTGTTCCTAGGTATTTTTCAAATTTCCTCATATTTTGGGATTGGTGGAGCTGTCGCCTCCTCAAGGTGGAGCTGTCGCCAGGTACTACTGACATCGGAGTATCGCAGCAGATACTTGAGGCAGCTCAGGGCCATGGTAGTAGGCCAAAAGTATACTGACTTCAGCCACCCAGACCTAAGATGCCCAGGATTAGAAGAGATGAGCGCGATGTCCAATCTTTAGTTCAACTGATGGAGACCAGCTGGTTGAACCCCTTCAACGCAGAGCAAGGAGATCTTGTCAGTTTGTCAACTGCGACTACAGCACCACCAGAAGTTGCCAAAGACCTTCTAGGGCCTACAGAATAGGAGGGATGCATATCAAGCCTTCAAGAAGAGCGCCTGGAGACCGATACGCCAACTATACAGTTTCATGACACGATGACGAAGACGAAACTGAGAACGTTCACTAACATCAGAATGAAGCCACGCTCACAAGGCCATGCCAAGGAGGCTATCTTGAGGCTGACAGGAACCTATTTGGCCAGATGATCCTTGTTGCTGAGAACAGAAAGCTCAAAATGAGTGATGTCTTGGCTCATCCCCTGGGGCTTTGCCATGGGCACTTGCCAGCGGTAATGGGTCTCTCCCAAGACCAACAAGGCTGCCCTAGCAATGGAGTTGGAGAGGAATGTTTCTCCTGCAGAGGTGATCCCGAGCCCTCTGCTACCATAATTGATGGGATGAGCCTGGTCCAGAAACTGAAGGGAAACGACAAAACTTTTTCACAGCTTGCAGGCACAGCACTGAGTCACGTTGTCCATGAGGGTGCTAAGAGCAGGCGCATTGATGTTGTGTTTGACGTCTACAAGGAGACATCATCAAAGATGCAGAACGAGCCAACAGAAGTGCAGGCACAGGGATCCATTTCAAGAACATTCAACCTGGGCACAACATCCAGCAGTGGAGAAAGTTACTCGGTAGTTCCTCCAACAAGGCAAGTCTCATCAAGTTCCTGGTAGAGAATGGAAAAAAACCACAGCACAGGGACAAGCTCGAGGCAAGGAGCTGTATGTCCATGTGAGCAGCTCTGCTTCAAGATCACCAAAGAGCAGTGGGAGAGCTCCTGAGCTAAAGTCAAGTCAAGAAGAAGCAGACACACGCCTCCTTCTCCATGCACTTCATGCAGCAGAATCTGGTAAAGTCTTCATCATCACTGCAGAGGATACAGATGTCATGGTCCTGTGTCTGGGCATGTGCCACAAGATCCCATCCCACCTGTTCCAGAAGTGCGGGACGAAGAACCGGACAAGATTCCTGGATATCACCACACTGAGCCGTACACTGGAGACAGCGTCTGTGATTCATTGATTGGTATGCATGCCTTTACAGGCTGTGATACCGTCAGTGCATTCGCTGCGCGGGGAAGATGACGACACTCAAGCAGGTGAAGATGGACAGACATACCAGGATGCTTTCCACGAACTTGGCGCTCATGGAATGTCTCCTGAACTATTTGAGAAGCTACAGGAAATCACCTGCCACATGTACCTGCCATCTACCCAACAACTGAGGTGAACAAGCTTCGGTATGAGCTGTTCTGTGCGAGACGTGAGAGGTGGAGTCAAGTCAACTCCCTCCTTGTGAGGACTGCCTCTTCATGCATGCACTACGTGCAAACTACCAGGCTGCGATCTGGAGGAGAAGTCTGCAGAGCCAGCCATTTGTTGCGAACCCAACAGACTGCGCTGGATGACAGATGAGGACGGCAAGCTTGCTGTCAACTGGATGCGAGGCTCACCAGCACCAGATGCTGTTATGCAGCTACTGTCCTGCAAGTGTGTGCGGTCATGCGAACTCCCTAAGTGCACTTGCCTCAGCAATGGCCTGAAGTGTACGGACATGTGCAGTTACAGACATGCCAGAACGAGGCTATTGAAGAAGAGCCGGTAGCACAACAGTCAGATTCCGAGTCTGACGTAGATGATATTGAGGAGGAGAATTTTCCATAATAGTAAGTACAAGCCCATGGCATGCTTAGTGTGTATTTACAGGACTTGTATTAAATGTGACAATTACTATATTCATTTTAGTGACATTTAGGCATTCCTGTCCCCAAATTTGACATTTTAAAATTTTTCTGAATTTTCGGTAGGGTGTGTCTATTCAAGAAGTGAAAACGACCATTAACTACCAGTGGGCAAGGGCTATCATATCAAAACATAAACTAGAGACATGTAGCAAGCTAAAAACACCTAAGAGAATTAGTCACCCCGGGTGGTACCGATATCCCAAATTCGGGTCTTGGCTCATGGACTAATAAGTTTGATGGCTGCTTGGAGACCCTGCCAGTCGGCTTGAGTGAAATGCCGGACTCGACGGCGGTGAGGTGGTTCTCTGATAAGCCAGAGAGATGTCCACTTTGACAAGGACGTGGTCAGAAGAACCGATTGGAGCGGAAGAAGAGCAGCAGATATTGTCAGGGAAATTTGTCAAAATCAGATCCAGAAGAGATGGAGTACCATTGGTTGAGATCCGGGTCGGGAAGTGACCGATTGAGTCAGTCATGAGTCGCAGAAAGCTTTTGCTGAGGTGCCATGACAGGTGAGAGAGGTACCTACACCTAGCCAACTGGCATGATGACAATTGAAGTCACCACATAAGAGGAAGAGAGAGTTTGATGAGAAGATAGAAGATGGTCCATGTTTTCGGATAGTGAGGTGGAGATGGAGTCGTCACTGTTAGGTGGACGGTACAGCACACATATAAACATGAGGTGGGAGTGGAGGGAAGCCGTAGCCAGAGGTATTCCTGGGGGTGTGGGGAGTGAGAGCAGTGCATGGAGAGTGAGGAATAGAGCTTTTGATGAAGAGAGCAACACCTCCACCAGGACGAGGCTCAGGTCTGTCATACCGGAGAGGGAGTAACCGGGAGAGATACTTGGGAGTCAGACACGTCTTGGGCGAGAAAGTTTCTGTTAGGCAGATTATGTCTGGTTTGTCAGTGGCAGCCTGTATGGAAAGATCTGAAAGGTTTGAGCGAAGGCCCCGATATTTGAGGTCCACACTTTTAATGAAGAGTAGGGGAGGAGGCTTTGGGTGCAGGGGGTGGGGGAGGGGGAGGGACAAGGGGGGGAGGTAAGAGGAGTTGTTGAAAGTGTGGGGATTGCAGAATAGCTAGGGAGGGGGCCGAATGAGGAGGAGAAAAGGCTCTGTGGTGCTGTGGGGAGAGGGGGACAAGAGAGGGGGAAGAAGGCAGTTGAGATTTGAAGAGATGGAGGTGAGAGGGCAGTGGAGGGAGGCAGCTTGGTGGATGAGAGGGGGGCAACTTTGAGAAGGATGAGTGAGGGGATGAAAGGTGGGAGAAAGGTGAGGGGGGATTTTTGAGAGAGGTGAGAGGGAGGCTTGGAGGAAAGAGTGGATGGTTGCTGTGAGGGGTGAGGCGGGTGAGTTGGCACTGAAGTTGAAAAAAAGAATGGTTGATGAAAGCGAACATTCATAGCAAACTGGGTTTTTTTAATTTTTTAGGTCAGAGATGCGATTTAACACAATTCTTGATGGATGCAATAAAGGCGAATTCAGAGAATGGAGAGAAGAAACACTGTAACAGTTGGATTTTTTATCAAGGAATGAAGAGAGGTCGAAATGAGAGCAGTCTGTTAAAATAGCAGAAGAGTCGTGCATTATGAAACAGTAAAGAGTGCCACATGTGTGAGAGAGGAAGATGAAGCATTATAAGATCGTTTTTGTTATTATTATTAATGTTTGAGAGAGTTTTCAACAGCTTAGGTCATGGAAGTGTTGTAGAAAAAAATCGAGGAAGAAGAAGAGGAGGAAGATAAGAGGAAGAAGAAGAAGCAGAATCGGGAGAAGGTTTGCGTATTGTTGTTGTTGTTTGTTTTTTTTTGAGATAAGAAATAGAGATTAGTTGGGAGAATGGGGGACGTTAGGAAAGTGGGAAGGATAGAAATTGAAGGTAATGGGGAGGATAGAATTGAAGGTAATGGGAGAAAAAAGAAAAAAAAACGATTGAACACCGAGGGAACCGGTGGCCTCAAGCCTGGCCAAGGCCTAGGCCTCAAACACCGAAACTCGACAAATCACAAAATAGCACGATTTTTAAACAAACCGAACTAGAACAAACAGAACATGTAGGTGAGAAAATTAAACAGTTAAAACGGGACAAATAACGACCGGAAACTTAACTTTGAGAACGTCAGCAGAGAGCCCTAAGGAGACCTCTCGTCGCTCCAAACCCGGTCCAAACGTTCTTGGGGAGACAACTGAGTTTTGCCTTTCTTAATTTCTTTTATTGCTTGTAATTTATGAGATTCCTTTTGGGCATCTTTTATACTCTTTATATCACCCACGACATTTCCCACAGCAGAAGCAGTTGAACCAATTAGTCTTTATGTTTAAGAATAGTTGAACTATTACCCATTAGAGTATCGATTATCCATCTCCTTTTTTCCTTATTGATGTCCGCCACCCCTTTGTCTCTTGGGTTTATAGTATCCTCTACCAAGTACATACCTTCACCCTTGTAGTATGGGAAAGGAACATCCCATCCCCTGTAATTATTTTATATTTTCCCAATCGTGTTTCCTCACAATAACCATCGTATTTATTTATTGGAAAACTTCACGTCGGTGAATTCTGTGGATATAATTTCTCCATTAAAAAAATCATGCGATTACCTTGTTGGTTATCCTAAATTTACTCTGTATATGGTTTTTCCTGACACAGGCAGATAAACCAATTTTGGGTTCCATATTGAATTTATAACCAATTGGGGTTGAGATGCGCTGAATGAAATATTGTATTTGTTCTTATTCCATCATTATAAGCCCCATCAATCAAATCACAGTGAATTAATACCGAATTTATGCCTGAGGATATTTGAATGACATTATCACTGTAAAACGTCCCATTGGTTTCAATCTTTTTTGAGGAGAAACCCAATAACTCTCTAAATTAATTATCAATTGTGAAATCAACCTTGCAGCTATTTTTAAGTTTAATCGTTGATTTTGAAGTATGTTTTTGAATATCTATAACAATATTTTTGGTTCATCACCCTGTTCTTTCAAAGGCGAGCAATTTCGGAAGATATTTGAGAAATCTCATATGTTCCAGGTGAAACTGTTATCGTTTTGTATCCACTTCCCGGATTATAACTAAACTTGTCATTTTTCTCGGTGATATTAAATAAGGTATTATAAGTTCCATGGACAATAAAGATGCCTCATATTTTTTTGTTGCGTCAAGTTGTAGTGGGTATGGGAATGAAGATGTGTGGTCGCTTGTTGTGAATTAAAACAAAGGATTGTGCTTCTCATCTTATTTAATATGGATAAAATGTCTTTGTATTGACATTTATTAATTATTTTCATGTTCATCAACTGGTCTAAAATAGCTGATGCTCATAAAAACAATTGTAATTTCCAGCCTTCTTACTACCTAACAACAATAACAGTCTATTAACTAATTGTGATGGGTCATTTGGAAGAAAACTAACACCTGAATCAAGGATACTTAAAGCCTGAATAATGTGTTTCTCCTTCTCATTCTTCCTACTTTTACCAGATAGACTAACCTTATAATTAAGAGAGTCCAGCAGATCAAATATACTCAATCATCCTTATTTTTCATATCCAATGGTTTATCAAAATACTTTGATTCATCCCTCACAGTTGAACCTTGTTTTCCATCTTTTGTGAGAAGAAACATTAATCTCGGAGTTAGTTTAACAGGGGGTTGAGCAGAACTCAAGAACCTTATTCATCATTAAATATCAATACCTTTTCTTTAGCAAGATGGAATATTGCTGGTTGTTCTTTGGAATGAGACCTGCTATGGTTTTTGAATCTGTTGAATATTCATTGTTTTGGAGAGCATTCACAACATAATCAGGGGTTGATTGATCTCTTTCAGTTGTTGAAATATCCTTCATCATCATATTCTAATTCTCCAATATGCTCAAATTCTTCCTCCGTCATTTGACTGAAATCTTTAACATTTGAAGTTTCTTAGGAGTATATTATATTGTGGGAACTGTGGAAGCATCTATAATTTTTTCTTGGAAGTTTTTAAAAGTGGTTTAAAATTTTCTCTTGTTTTCTTTCAAATGCTTCTTCACCCTTAGTTTCTGTCTGTGTTTCTTCTTCCTGTTTTTACAACTTTTGAAACCAACTCTTGATGCTCCTTAAATCTTCTTGCTCTTTCTTTCGCATCTATTATTTATTGGAAAATATAATTCACTGAATTATAAAGGTCAACAGGGAAATTTTCCTTTTCTTCATCATTAAAGTAGATGTGTTCAAAAAAATCATTTTCTTTAAATATTTCATCAAATTATTATTAACATTAATACGAGTTGTAATTTCTTCTCACTAACACTTGTATCTCTGCTTTTCATACGTTTGCATTGAGTTTCTTCATCAACATCAAAACCGAATGATAAAATCTTAACCCCATTACCACTCAGATGTTTAATAATTTGTCTTATTCCTTCTGGATTAGTTTCTTCTGGACATGTAAGAGGAGACCAGAGTTGTGTCAGGAAGGGCATCCGACATAAAACCTGTGCCAAATCATTATGCGGATCATAACGGATGATCCGCTGTGGCGACCCCTAACGGAGCAGCCGAAAGAAAGAAGAATATATATATATATATATATATATATATATATATAGTATTTATTCTAATATAAGCCTGGGCGTTTATTAGAATACCAGTTTGATCAAGGAGGGAGGGGGCCTTTATTAGAGACAATCTACAAACATACAATTTATTTATTTATATTTATTTTGTTTATATGAAGATACAAGTATTGTCAAGGTAGAGGGGTATAAATTATGCAGAATACGACACCACACTGACTTGACCGCTGTCAAACACACCTGTCAACAAAGCCGGGTCCCGGCTGGCCAGGCGGGCCAGGCTCCTCTACAGGCTACAGCTGTCTCAATTGTTTCACACCGGTGACGGGGCTATTATTAGAGACACCCTTGAAACATGAAAAAAACAAAAAAACATTTGAAAACATAAACAGCTTGGTTTCCCCTCACCAACCCCCTTAGCCTATGACTGCCATGGCCAAATAGGAACTGAACTGTGCTCGCGTCAACATATGTATAGAAGATTAATTCATTCAAAAAGAACCGGCAGCGCGGGTGCATTCACTATATATATATATACAGTAATATATATATAAACATATATATATATATATATATATATATATACACACACACATATATATATATATACACACACAACACTGTATATATGTTACGAATTTCCGCCCGCCGGCTGCGCGAACAGCCGCTTTAGCCAATGGCGGTCGTCCGCCCACCGACGGACAATTCAGTCGCGACTTTCCGGAACAACGCCGAAAACCAGTCACGGGTGTGCTCAAGTGCACACCACGGCCTAGTCAACACTCTACCCATGCGCGACAGGGTCAATCGCCGAATTATCGATATACCTAATATTGCACGGCAGACTACCGAGAGACCGTACCTCAACGAAGGCCTGCTTGGACACGAACCGCTTAAGCGGTTCGTTCCGTTCTGGGATAACCGAGCGGTGTATTATCGCCAGCCTCGTTGACCCAATTCTTTTATCGGCTATCAAAAAACCGCTATTATTCCGAAAGCAAAATAGCAGTTCAATTGGGGAAAGAGGACACGACGAACGGGTTAACATTCACACAAGGACATTTATTTATAAAACGACACATATACAATCAAGCATGCAGGTATGGAATCAAAACACTAACATGCACGTAAACAGAGAAGCAATGGAATGGCGGAAGGGACAAGAAACGAACAAGGCAAAGCACTACAACCGTCTATTATTTATATTCACAAGCACTTAACAGGTTCTACTTATTGGACTCGGCGCCACAACATTCAAAGAAACAAGGAAAGACCCCTCAAAGACAAGGGGGTCAGACTGGGCCCGAAGGCCTTTATAACGTGGAGCTTGGTGGACCGAAGGAGTTCCACGAGACCGTTGCAGGTTACCTCCACCCTCGTGGTGACTTCCTTGGGCGACTCTCGATGGCCTTCTCCAGCGACCCACCGACTGCGGGGACTCTGGACTCCAGGCTCCAGCACGGCTACCACAACTCCGCACTCCGACACGAGCCCAGACCTCCACTGACTGACTGACTCCACCGACTCACTTTGACCCAGGCAGAAAGCGACCACTACCTCCAGACCTCCAGACCACAGCCCCACTCTCCACTCACTGGACCTCTCGTTCCGCGATGCCCTTTTATCTTGACGGCGCATCGCCCCTCCCTTCGCAGTGCGCGGGGGAGGAAATTCCAGCAGAGATCAGCTTGACTCTTTTGATCGTTGCCCAACCGTCACTTCTGTTTACCAGTTCTGAGGGGAAATTCCAAGAAGTGTGGTGTCTAGTTTTCCTCCTGAGCAACGGGTTATTTTTACCGTTTCCGTCTTTCTTGTTCAGTAACCATCGCTTTGGTGGCAGAGATGTTATTCGATGGTGGTGTCCGTTGTCTGTGGGGATGTTGGCGGTTGTGGAGAAGGTGGTTGTGGTTGGCGCTGTGGTGGGGATGGCGTGGTTGTGGAGAAGGTGGTTGTTGTCCAAAATAACGATAGTAAAAGAATAACGGCTAACTCAAAGATCACAGCCCTGTCCACACGGATAATTCCCATTAAACAATGGTGGGGAAATCTAACTGAACACGGACTTATCGGCATAACTGAACTAAGGACCTATATGGTGCTCTGCGAATTTCCACAGCCGTAACAATTTATATATATATGTATCATACCATACCATGCCAACGCCATATCATTTCTGAAATATCATGAAGTGTAAGTTTATTGTGAATATAAGTAATGAGGACTGAATAAATCAGAGCAGAAGATGAAAAATTACTGCCTTTGTGGGAAGTTAGGAAGTGGGGTTGGGGGAAGATACTGGCAGTGAGTTGGAGATAATGGTGGTTGGAAGAGAGAGGAGGGATGGGAACAGCCGATTACAGGCTCGATTTTGATTTGCATTAAAACATTACATATATGCAAAATGACAACTTGGATTGGCCTGTTTAGCATTCTCTAATCAATGAATGGTTAATGATGCTCAGGACCCAGGTTCAAATTCTATATCATATATATATGTATGTCTATTGTCTACAGATGTCCTTGTAATTCATATTGAAGTGCACTGACATCTGCTAATGCCTTTATCCTGCATGCAATTTATGTACAAGCTCCACGATGATTCTGAGATCAATCAATATAAACAAAAACAAGTGAAGTCCCTGTTCACTCTATCATCCTACCAAAACATTGGACCTGAGCTCTGTCAGTCGACAAAGCTTCCTTTTATCCAACGAAGGTTTGTTGTGCCTGGGGCTATTTTTAAACCTCATCTGACAACATGGCAAACTGGTAAAATATTTCAGCATTTCAGCCATGAAACATGATTTTGCAAAGCAGACTATGTTTAGGCCTTCTGTTTTAATTAATAAATCACAGCCTTACATCACCACTAGTGAGTGAAAGATCTCTTGCTCTGACACAGGGATAACATCCAAAATGTCAGCTTTACTTTTCTTTGCTTTCCATGGTGCTCCGTATACATTAGTCAGTACTCAGATGATAAAACCAATCGTTCGAACTGTCTATAGGCATAGACTGACACTGGCATTCCTCTGATAGATCATATCTACGGTATCTATCTATATCCATATCTTTCTCAATTATGGATCCTTCATTTGTTCGCTTTGCTATTGTTCATAATTTACTTTTCGTGTAGCATTTTCAACTTCAATACATGTTCATATTTATGGCCCTCTATTTTTTCATTCTCACCCTCAGCCACTTGTCCACACATTTAGCGTGAAATTCGTGAGAGCAGGGAAGAAGCCGGAGAAGTTGTCTCGCTTCAAAGTCAAACATACACACCACACAGCTGCAAGACATAATGCAAGAACAATTAATAAATGACAAAATAGCAAAGATTGAATTGCATGCTATTGATAAAGCCAAAAGAGCGCAGCAGTGGTGCAGAGAAAGTTAGAGGCTAATGTCTTTAGGAAATGAATGGATGTTCAAGATAGATAATGAAGAAATGGCATTGGCAAGAAAGAAAGAGAAGGCTGCACTAAAAATGGAAAGGAATAAAGAAAGCTGGGGGGGGGGGGAGATGGGGCATAAAATGGTGAAAAGCAGAGAGATAGAGAGGGCAGGAAGAAAAGAGAGGGCAGGGGGATAAAGACAACAATGAAAGCAAAATTAGGAAGAGTACGTTGATGTGAAGTCACATGCATGGGGAAAACCAAATATACTGGTACAAAAAGGGTGAAAAGAGAATTAGAACATACAGGCTTTGTTCAGACTGCTGGTTCTCTGGGTTGTAACGATAAGATGGCAGCTGATCCACATCCTGCTTACTGAGTCCACGAGGTTTTGCTTCCCCGAGTCGTTCTGCCAAGGTCAACAATGCCTGAGTAAAAGGTGAAGGTAAGTGGTAGTGGACAGAGGGAGAAGCACATAGTGAGAGAAGGATAAGAGAAATTGGGGGTAGGGGGGTGGTGATGGTTAGTGAGGATATAATGTGCTGGTAGCTAAGGCTTTAACCACTTTGCGCAGAACATTCTCAGCAGATTGCTCCAGGCCAGACAATAGGTGTCAGCTGTATGATACTCTATGCCTGATTGTTTGGGTACTCATGATGAGGTGCTTAGTGTGATGAATATGTCTGGTGCTCTTCGGTGGGTGCCCGATTCTTGAGACTGGCTGCCTGATGCTCATGACTGGCTGCCTGGTTCTCGAGACTGTGTGCCTGGTGCTTGTGACTGGGTGCAACCTCATAATTCTCCACCTCGCCGTCATCCACATCCAGGTCAAGACCAAATGGTGGTGCCATCGTTGGAGACATGGGAAGGACCGATCTGAAAGATAATGATAGACAAACAGATATTAACTATCAGCAATCTCACTTCTCTTTCAGACACAAATTTGCACTTTTGTGCTATTTACATTTATTCCATTCTTATGCCACCACCAGTTAAGCATACCACGGCAGAGCACTTGCCAAGCCAAAATAATGTACAGAATGTGCTTGTGAGAATTTAAGAAAAGCAAAACTCATTTACAGTTTATTTTAATTTTTAAAAGTAATAAATAGAAAGCTTAAACATCAAACCTCTCAAAGATCCATGGTCGTTCTCATGAGGACATTAGACACCACATAATATACAAGCATAGAAGGGCACTTGGGAGAGCGCATACCTCCGCCAGGCTCATTAGTTTACGTTTTGCATCCCACTGATCGTCTGGATCTGGATTCGGACCTAAACTAAAATCTAATCGGCTTGTTCTTGTCATCTAACCAACTCATCCACCAAGTTTTGTCCGAATCCATCCATAATTTTTTGAGATATCGTGCTATATATATCATTTTAGCCCTATACCACTCAATGGTAAAAAAAATCACTGAAAAAATTCTCGGATCCGGTCCGGATTCATATCTTCACCAAAATCAAATCAATTATTCCTTGTTATATGCACAACCTGCCCACTAACTTTCGTCTGAATCCGACCACAACTTTTTGAGATATCCTGCTATATGTCGTTTTTGGCCCGATCTATCAATGGTGAAAAATCAATTTAAAAATTCTCGGATCCAGATCCGGATTCGAATCTTCACCAAAATCTAATAATTTCGTCCTTGTGAACATACCCAAACCAAACTCTCCACCAAATTTCGTCCGAATCCGTCCACAACTTTTTGAGACATTTTGTTCACAAACAAACAGACAGACAGGGGTGAAAACATAACCTCCATCCACCTTTGGTGGTGGAGGTAAAATGCTTCATGGTTTAACTTTATAGGACAAATCATGAGACAAAAAGTGGAAATCTGCCAATCGGAGGAAGCCTGGACTGTCCTACATGGAACTGGAACTATGCTCAGTTTGCGCAAAACATTGCAACAATTGTTTCATGCACTGACAATCATTGACAAGCAGAAATCATATGATAATTTGAGAAGTGTTTGTTTGTTTGCTTCACTTCTAAGCACTCCTGAGTTGAAAACTGGTGGTTGTACTTGGGAAGAGGTGGAAAATAATCTCAAAGCACTTTACAAAGAAGGAAGAGGTGAGATAAGTGAAAATTCAGAAGAAGCGACTGTAAAAGGATGAGATTATAAATTTGAGAACCGATGAGCCTGAAGAGGAGTCGAACCAACACCCTGGCCAAATTCCAGCTCTAACCGAAAGGGAGGTACTGCATTAACGGCACAGCTGCACACCCAGCAGATGACGCTACCTGCAGCCATGTGCTGCACATGAAAAAAAAATGAGGGTGTGAACATTTAAAAAGCCATTGAATCCCACAATTGAGGAGCATATATGAAGAGTGCTTGACAGGCAAAAGGCTTCAGCCTAGTCATCAGGCAGGAATGAGTCAAATTTGTCCCCTCTTCCACCCTGAATTTGCACACTTACCAGTGATAGCGAACCACACTGCCATGCCAAATCTTTCCAATTTGGCCGAGCTTTGTCAAAGAGCAGTTTAGTTGTAAATAATGGTGCCTTAATTTCACTGATTCCCAATTTCCTGCATACTGGTTTATATGCCAATGAAACTATGCGCAATGGAGCCCCTGTATTTCCCAATGTCCACAAAACAAGTTCTCATAAACAAAATAATTTAATAGCCAAAAACGGGGTGGGGGAGAAGGGAGAGAGAGAGAGAGAGAGAGAGAGAGAGAGAGAACATGAGGTGCGAGTGGTTAGCGAGTGCATGGTTTTTGCAACCAAGATGTGCTGGCACAGTTTTGAGGGCTTGCCTGCTCCACCATCTCCTGGGCCCCACAACACGGTACATCACGAGCAGTGGAGGGAGGAACCACCGGTAAAGGAGAGATCACTCAGTCACCAGTTGCAGCATTCATGAGCAAAGAGGAAAGGACCAGTTCTGACGTGATTTCTGCTCAGAGCGGCCTTTTATTAATATCCCGTGGGGCAGCGTTAAGCCTGCCTGTCACGCCCTCATTGACTCATGCTGTGAGACAAAGGGATCCTCCCCTCGTGCAGCCTCGTGACATCCCAATGCAGGAATCCCACTGGGGTCACATGGATTCTACCGCCCCTCCTGTTGCCTTCTCCACATGGCCATACATGCTGCTCTTTCATCGAAGCCACGTGTAGCCTTAGTGCTGTTCACTTGTTATTGAAGGAAAACACAATGACAGGTTACAACAGGAAAAATCACAATAAAGACCAAGGTGGGGATATGGGTGTGGAGACACGAACAGGCTGGGAGGGAAGACGAAGGGAACTTCACGAAAACAAACTCGACACTGCCCGTCATACACTGATTACAAACGATTATGATAAAAACGTAATATGGAGATACCAACTATAAACAAAGCCTGATTACGCCTAAGCCATATATGTAACAATATATCCATAGATGTATATATACTGTATATTTTGACTTCTGGTTCCGGGTTTTGAGACGATGGCTGGTTCTCTCAGGGGTCCCTGCCGATTTTCTCAAAGTTAAGTTTCCGGTCAGGTTTTTACTGTTTATTTTCTTACCTACATGTTTACTGTGTGTTCCTAGTTCGGTTTTGTTTCAAAAATTGAGCTATTTTGTGAGTTTTCGTCGATCTGGTCTTATCGGGTTTCCTTGAGGCCTGCCAATCTTGAGGCCCACCTGTCTTTCCTGTCTTGGTGTACAATCATTTATATTTGTATTCTCTCCCTAACCATCAGTTCCGATTTTCCCCACTTTTCCCACTACCATCTATCCTCCACTACACCATTGTTTCTTCTTAAAATTGAAAAAATAACAAAAAAAAACCGAAATCACTTTCCCCTCCATACCACGAGTACTGATCCTTCTTCTTCTTCTTCTTCTCTTCTTCTTCTTCTTCTTTCTCTTTTCTTTCTTCTTCTTCTTCTTCTTCTTCTCTTCTCTTCTTCTCTTCTTCTTCTTCTTCTCTTCTTCTTCTTCTTCTTCTTCTTCTTTCTTCTTCTTCTTCTTCTCCCTCTGGCCATCATCAGTGTCTCTTCTAGGCAAGCACGACGTTCATGACCGATGTAGACGACTCCGAGCTTGAAAGCCCGGGTAGTCTTCCTTCTTCTTCCTTCCCTCCGCCATCCAAAGCATCTTCTCTACTGAGCTGACCCACTCTCACCATTACCTTCACAATTTCTTCCTACAACCTTCCATTCTTACCCTAATCTTCAAAAATCCATCAAAAACATTTTTTTCCCTTGTATCCTTTCAAACTATACACCTCCAAAAACCACGCGTGTCTCTACCCCTTCCTCTTCCTGCTACTTTTCATCGACCCATCAGTTTCACTCTGCTTTTCCCGATCCAAATTCACCATACACCTCCACGATTTTACTTCAACCTTTCCTTTTCCTAATCTTACGCAATCCTGATTCAAAATAATAATAAATAAATAAATAAATAAAGAAAGATTCACTTTTAACGAAACACCTCCCGAAACCACGTGTTTCTGCTGGAATTTTTCTACCCTCTGCGTTTGCCAATCCCATTTCACCGTTCACCTCACGATTTTTCTTCAACCTTGACTTTACCTAATATTATGCAATCTTTATCAAAAATATTTTTTAATAATAATAATAATAATGATAATGATAATAGTAATCTATCTATAATTCCAGCAATCTCTGTGTGTCTGTCTGTATGTGTGTCTGCGACCGCCGTTTCTCGACAACCCCTGGTCCTGTCTAATTGAAACTTGCCAGGAATATCGCTGGGGACCCGAGGATGTGCCTTTTCAAGGTTTGATATTAATCGGACAAGCGGATCCCAAGTTACGGCCATTTATTTATCAACCAATGACAGGACACGGTGCTATGACATCACTATTGACGTCACAATTAAAAAAAAAATTTTTTTTTGGACGTACGGCCACGCACATAAGGGCACGCACCTACGGGCACGCATAGTAATAATAATAATAATAAAAACGGTCTCTTGTAATGCTTCATCTTCCTCTTTCACACGTGTGGTTCTCATTACTGTATCATAATTCACGACTCTTTTTCCATTTCAACAGACTGCTCTCAATTCGACCTCTCTTCATACCTTGTCTAAAAAATCTAACTGTTACGTTACTTCTCTCCATTCTCTAAACTCACCTTTATTGCATCCTTCAAGTAATGTCTTTACTCGCATCTCTGAACTAAAAAAAAAATTTCAACCACAGTTTGCGATGCTTGTTCGCTTTCAATCAATCATCCTTTTTTTCCAATTTCAGTGTTAAGTCACCCCTCTTACCCCTCCCTCTCAAAGCAACCAGTCACACTCTTCCCCCTCAAGCCTCCCTCTCACCTTTCTCAAAAACTCCCCCCTCATCTTTCTCCCTCAACACTCCCACTCACCCTTCTCCTTCCAATCACCCCCTCACTCACACTTCTCAAAGTTTCCCCCCTCACATCCACAAAGCTGCCTCCTTCTCCTACCCTCTCCCTCCATCTCATCATTCCATCTCCTTAAATCTTCAACTTGCCTTCTGCCCCCTCTCTTATTACTCCCCACTGTACCTCAAGCCAGCACCACAGAGCCTTTTCTCCTCCTCACCCGGCCCTCTCCCCGAGCTCTTATGCAATCCACCACAATCTTTCAACAACTCTCCTTACCTCACCCCCTCCTCCCTTGCACCCAAAGCCTCCTCCTCTCCCTCTTCCTTAACAGTGTGGACCTCAAACATCTGGGGTCTTTGCTCAAACCTGACCGATCTCTCCATACAGGTTGCCACTGACAAACCAGACATAATCTGCTGAACAGAAACTTTCCTCCTTCAAGTCATCTCTGACTCCCTAGTATCTCTCCCTGGTTACTCCCTCCTCCTGTATGACGGACATGAGCATTGTCCTGGTGGCGGAGTTGCTCTTTTCATCAAAGACTCTATTCCTCACTCTCCATGCACTGCTCTCACTCCCCCACAACCCCAGGAATAACTCTGGCTACGGCTTCCTCTCCACTCCCACCTCATGTTTATATGTGTGTTGTACGGTCCTCCAAACAGTGATGACTCCATTTACACCTCACTATCCGAAAAACATGGACAAACTTCTATCCTCTCATCTGAACTCTCTCTTCCTCATATGTGGTGACTTCAATTGTCATCGTCACAGTAAGCTGGGTGTAGGTACCTCTCTCACCTGCCATGGCACTTCAGCAAAAGACTTCTGCGACTCATTGGAACTGACTCAGTCGACTTCCCGACCCGACACTAATCGGTATCCTCTTCTGGATCGATTTTGTCAAATTTCCGCTGAAAACATCTGCTCTTCTTCTTCCGTCCACCGGCGCACTCAGCTGTCAAAGTAGACATCTCTCTGGCTGTTATGAGAGAACCACTTCAGTGCCGTCGAGTCTGGCATTTCACTCAGGCTGACTGGCAGGGTCTTCAAGCAGCCTTTAAACTTCTACACTGGTCTCCCATCGCTACTTTCTCCAACATCAACTCGTCATGGGAATTCTTTCAAAGAAACTTGCTCTCCCTCAT
>CM068952.1:107489441-107505666 GCA_035128595.1 Eptatretus atami | reverse complement strand
GAGCACCCTAGCATTTAGATCATCGCAACGCGCACTCCCTTGTTGTCCCGCTAAACAAAGAGAAGGGGACTATCTACACGGATCATAATTGGAATAAACTGTCTTGGGACACCTATCTTGTTGTATATGCATCGGGTTCCGAGAACCGCAACAATATGTATACAGGTTGTCCCAAAAAAAATATACAACTTTTCATCTGTAAAGAGGATGGTCATAACGTATATTTTTTAAAAAGATATCTGGCTGGATAGAAAGCTGAAAAGTTGAAGTTTATTGTACCAATGTCAAAATTGCCACCAGAATTTTAAATTTTGGTTATAGAATCGTCATTTTCTTTTAAACCACATGTTCGACGTAGGCTCCACGTTGTCCGATCACTGCCTGCAAACGCGTTGTCATGTTCTCCATCGACTTTGGGAAACGTTTCCTGAGGAAGTGTTCTGGATTTTCCGGTGGAGTTTTCCTTCAGCGATCTAGAGTCTGAGGCCTAGTGTTTCCATAGATCCTGTCCTTGAGATACCCCCACAAGAAGAAGTCTGGAGGAGTAAGGTCAGGGGAATACAGGGCCACTCACGTCTACGTAGAGGAGATAAAGCGGCCCTCAAAATGTTGTTGAGAAAATACCTTGTTGGAAAGGCTTGAATGTCTTAGCGAAGGATCCTCTGAACGGTGGCTCTTATGAATGTTTGTCTTGGCAGAATGTCGTCGAATCGATTTTTTTGGACTCGGAACGACCGCCTGTCTCACCATTTCCACATTTTCTTCACTACGACCTGTCCTTTTCCGACCACTGTGACCCTTTGTGGGGTCACAGATGGTTCCCACATTGGTAAACTTTGCGATGTGCACTTTATTGTCCGAAAGTTTGGTTGCATGGCGCAAGCGGATACCGGAATGTCTCGAGTAAAGACTTTGCACCTGTATGACACTTTCGTCTGGTGCCAAAGTTCAACAATTTCGTCCGTTGTTGTACGGTCATTTCTGATTTTTCTGGCGCTTGGGCTTGGTATCAAAATGAACTTCAGGTCTCGCAACAAGAAATGAAGCATTAGTGACAAAATTACTGCTTTTTTAGATCAAACGAAAGCAGTAAAGTTGTATTTATTTTGGGACACCCTATATATGCCATTTAACACAATACTTACTAATTTACAGTCAGCCAACCTCGATCCTGACTGGTAATCAACAGGGCAGAGACAATGTGCTCGCGTGACAGGCGACACTTGTTGCTGGCAGGTCGTGCAGCAAGCGCTGTGATGGACTCGATTTGTGCCCTGCTACTCATCAAGTTAGGGGGTTCGATTTCAGTTTTATGATAGCCTAATATGTAAACGAATTAACGATCAGCTGTATCTTGTCCTGATGAACCACAACAGGGCGAAATCTAGATCGACATCTCTGTTTTCGTCTGTTCATGACATCGGCATTCATCTCAGTCTGCAAAGGCTTGAATACCACACGGATGATATATATATACCGTAAATGTATATACACAGTGCCTATAGAAAGTGCAAAGCACTTTTCATATTTTTCACGTGTTTGTCACCTCATAGCCTGGAATAATTATATTAAATCAGACTTTTTCAACCTTATTTACAAAAACGTAACACACAACTTCCAAGTTGAAAAACAAATTCGACAAATTTCAGGAAGCTCATTAAAAATATAACTCGAATATCTTAGTTGGATCAGTGTCCACTCCCTCTACAACAGCAATTGTAAATTAGCTACGTGTATCCAATCACCTTCAAAATCAACACACCAAGTTAATTGGCCTCAACCTGTGTTTGAAATTGCAGTGATTGTGATTTATTTCAGAATAAAATCGCTGTTCCTGTAGGTTTCCCTCTGCTGAGTTGCCACATTTCACAGCAAAGACTTCACCGTGGGAACCAAAGAGCTTTTCAAAACACCTCTGGGATAAAGTTGTGGAAAGGCACAGATCGAGTGGATGGTTATAAGAATATTTCAAAGGCCTTGAATATCCCTTGGAGCATTGTCAAGCCAATCATTAAGAAGTGGAAGGCATATAGTACCACCATGGACCCTGCCGAGATCAGGCCGTCCCTTCAACTGGATGACCAAGCAAGGAGGGGACGGATCAGCAAGGTCACCAAGAACCAGTGGCAACTTTGAAAAGAGCTACAGGCCTTTATGGCAAAGACTGGTCACTGTGTGCATGTGACAACAATACCTCAAGCACTCCACAAGTCTGACTTGTACGGTTAGGGTAGCAAAAGGAAGCCATTACTCAAAAAGTCCACCTTGAGTCCCGTTTGAGGTATGCAAAAATATACTCTGGGAGATTCTGAAGCCATGTGGCAAAAAGTTTTGGAGTCTTGATGAAACCAAGATTGAACTTTTTTGCCGAAATGCAAAAAGTTCATTTGCACAAACCCACGCACAGCACATCACCCAAATGAACACGCATCCCCATTGTGAGCATGGTGGTGGCAGCAGTCATGCTTATGGAGGATCGTTCTCATCAGCAGGGACTGGGGGCACTTGGCGGACGCAGGGAAAATGGATGGAGGCAAAATACAGAAAATTCTCGAGGAAAACCTGCTGGCCTCTGCAAGAAAGCTGAATTGTGACGGAACGTTCACCTTTTAGCATGACAACGACCCTTTCAGCATGAACACAAGCCAAAGCTCACAAACTGGATTGGGTAAGGAACAAAAGATAAATGTCCTTAAGTGTCCCAGTCAGAAGCCCCACCTTAAATCCATCGAAATCTGTGGCATAACTTTGAAGATTGCTGGTCCATCAACGCTCCCCATGCCAACTTGACATGAGCTTGAACAGTCTTATACAGAAGAATGGGCAATTATTGTCCAATGAAGGTGTACAAAGTTGAGTAGAGACCATATCCCACAGACTCAGCAGCTGTAATTGCTGTCAAAAATGCTTTCGCACAAGTATTAACTCAGTGGGTGGAAACTTATCCAACCAAGAATATTCTAGTTCTGTATTTTTTAATTATTTGTGAAGATTGAAGAATTTGTTTTTCACTTGTAAGTTGTTGGGCACGATGTGTAAATAGACGTGGAAATAGTCTTATTTATGCAATTTAAATTCCGGTTATAGGGCAACAAAAGTGAAAAATTTTGAAAGAGGTTTTGACTTTCGATAGCACTGTTTTCAGTACTTGATTTATATTATTGTAAAGCACATTACGAGGCTTGTAAGAGAGCTAACACACGCAACGCACAAACAGGGGCAGGAAGTATAAGAGGGCGGGAGAGGGAAAGGACAAAACAGTGGGAAGCAGGACATTAGGAGATCTGTGGAACGGGAGAGGGATGGGCAGGGAACACGTGGGAAAACAGATGGACTTACAGAGGACTTTCAGACTTGCCAACAGGAACTTTTGGGAAGGAAGGTAGGGAGTTTGAAGAGGTGGGTTTGGGTGGAATTAATGAGGGTAGAAATGATTCGTGCATTTTGGATTATGAAAGATAAGAGGTGGTGTGAACAGCTGTTTTGAAGACTGGAGGGAATGGGATGAAGAGAGTGTGGGAGTTTATTCCAAGGCAAGAAAAAGACGAGGATGAAAGAGTGAGAGGTGGAGCAGTGATTCGTATTTTTGGCAAGTTTTACCAGAAGGGGGTTTGCCGCGGACCGTTGAGCGCCCTGCGGAAGTATGGAGGGGGGGGCACAATCCAGACAGAGGGCGGGGGGGGGGGAACCGGAGAGGAGGGTGAAGAAAGAAAGACCACCGATCTACCTGGGTGAGAGAGTGAAGGCCCAAAGACTCAGCCTCACCGCAGGAGACCCAATAATCCTAATGCCTTGAGTTTCCACAGCGTAAGCCGTGAAAGGTGTGCGGCAGGAGCACCAGCCCAGAGGGGAGAGCAGTACTCCATCAGGCTGTGGACAAAAGCTTTGTATGTGGGTCAGAGGCTCTCAGGTGGCCGAGGTAAGGACTTTGCACGACGGTGGATTCACAGTCGGCGACTGGCTTTGGAAGCAGATGAAAATGTGGCTTTCCAGGAAAGATCATGGCGATCGTGAACCCCAGAAGCATTGAATGAAAGGACTTGTCCAGGGATTGTTGAGAAAGTAGATTTGGGGGCGGGGGGGTTCAAACCAGTCCTTTCGGAGAGACATTATTAGGAGTGAGATTTGTCAGATTGAAAAACATTGTTCCATGTGTTGGACCAGTTTGTGATTTTATCCAGATATGCAGAGAGTGAAGAAGCTGGCTGCTTTGCCGGTCTGAGGGATGACAATGTTATGCAGAGGGTGGAGTCATCAGCAAAGAGATAAAGAGGATTTTCCAGAGAGTCAGAGAGATCATTGATGAAACAGAAAAAGAACAGGGCCCAGAACGCTGCCTTGAGGAACTCCAGCCTTAGACAGGAAAGAAGGGGATGAAATGAACTCTCCATTTAGGGCCACTACGTTGGTGCTCAACAGGAGAGGAGATTTGCGAAGATATGTCTAAGGATATTGGCTTGATTCATTTCTTGCATTGAGGACCTCCATCCATTGGTGTGGTAGCAAAAGCGCATATGCTATGTAGTGACTTGTCTGAAACGCAAATGATGATTGGAACTGATCATTGGAGAAGAGTGAAGGATTTAATGTCTGAAGCAGATGAATGGATTCCATAACCTTGCTGCATGATTGGGAGAAGGTGATTGGTCTGTAGTTGAAGGGATCTGTTTTGTGCCTTTTTATGGAGCGGTTAATGTTTGCTGATTTCCAAGGCAGATGGTAATGACCTTGAGCAAATTGAGAGGGTGAATAGAACAGAGAGAGAAGGGTGAAAAGCAGAGGAGCAGGTTTTTACAACGCGTGAGGCTGAATGCGCATAATGGACGGGGTTACAGAATCTGAGTCGAGGTTTTGATAGAAAGATCTCCACCTTTGTCAGAAGAAAAGGACACAGAGTTGAGGACAGGTGGCTGTGAACTGGGTAGGTGGGTTACAGAAAGCGATGGGTGTCGGACACAAAGGATTTTTAGAACAAAACACGGAGTTTAGCAATTCAGCCTTTCAGTGTGCGGTTCAGCTGTGCGGCATTAGTAAGGGAGGGGAGTGAAGGGGGAACCATACACCAGAAAACAGATTTGATTAGATGCCACCAGGATTGAGGAGGAGAGGAGGTTTGAGAGTTCAGACCTTGAGATTTGAAAGAGTGTTTTTTCTGGCTCTCCTGAGAGTTGACAGCACACATTGTTTCGCGAGCTTTATGGCATAACTGAGATTACCCTCACTTTGGGTTTGGCTTTCCATGAGGCAAAGGCAAGTTGTTTCAGGACAACTGCCTCGCACAAGCTTCAGTGACCTTGGGCGTGAGGAAGGGTAGGACATGAAGACGACGAGGCGATAAATCTGTGCATGAGGGTAGAGCAAGTTTCTTTGAAAATAATTCCGCATGACCGAGTTGATGTTGGAGAAAGTAGCGATGGGAGACCAGTGGTAAAGTTTAATAGTGCTCTTGAAGAGCCCTGCCAGTCAGCTGAGTGAAATGCCGACTCGACGCACTGAAGTGGTTCTCTCATAACAGGCCAGAGAGATTCTACTTTTGACAGCATTGTGGTCAGAAAGAACCGATTTGGAGCGAGAAGAAGAGCAGATGTTTTCAGGGGAAATTTGTCAAAAATCAATCCAGAAGAGGAGTAACGTTATGTTGAGATTCGAGGTCGGAAGTCGACGTGAGTCAGTTCCAATGAGTCGCAGAAGTCTATTTGCTGAAGTGGCATGGCAGGTGAGAGAGTACCGTACACCAGCTTACTGTGACATGGACAATTGAAGTCACCACATTATGAAGGAAGAGAGAGTTCAGATAGAGGATAGAAGTTTGTCCATGTTATTTTTTTTTTGTTTTGATTCGATAGTGAGGTGTAAATGGAGTCATCACTGTTTGGAGGACCGTACACACACATATAAACATGAGGTGGGCAGTGGAGAGGAAGCCCGTGCCAAGAGTTATTTCGCTGGGGTTGTTGGGGGGAGTGGAGAGCATGTGGCATGGTAGCAGGTGGGAATAGAGTCTGTTGATGAAAGAGCAACTGCGCCACCAAGGACAATGCTCATGTCCGTCATACAGGAGGAGGGAGTAACCAGGGAGAGATACTAGGAGTCAGAGATTGACTTGAGGAGGAAAGTTTCTGTTCAGCAGATTATGTCTGGTTTGTCAGCTGGCACCTGTATTGGAGAGCACGTCAGGTTTGAGCCAAAGACCCCGATGTTTGAGGTTCCACACTGTTGAAGAAAGAGGGAGAGGAGGAGGCTTTGGGTGCAAGGGAGGAGGGGGGAGGATAAGGAGAGTTGTTGAAGATTGTGGTGGATTGCATAAGAGCTCGCGGGGAGAGGCGCGAGTGAGGAGGAGAAAAGGCTTGTGGTGCTGGGCTTGAGGTACAGTGGGATAATAGAGAGGGGGCAGAAGGCAGTTGAAGATTTAAGGAGATGGAATGATGAGATGGGAGGGGAGAGGGTTAGGAGAAGAGGCAGCTTTGTGGATGTGAGGGGGGAAACTTTGGAGTGGTGAGTGAGGGGGGTGATGGAGGAGAAGGGGGAGTGGGTGGTTGAGGGAGAAAGATGAGGGGGGGGAGGTTTTTTGGAAGGAAAAGGTAGAGGGGGCTTGGAGCGGGAAGAGTGTGATGGTATGCTTTGAAGGGGAGGGGTAAGAGGTGTGACTTACACTGAAATTGGAAAAAAAAGGATGATTGGATTGAAAGCGAACAAGCATCGCAAACTGTGTTGAAATTTTTTTTTTAGTTCAGAGCATGCGAGTAAAGACATGTAACTTGAAGGATGCAAAATAGGGTGATTTAGAGAATGGAGAGAAGTAACGTAACAGTTACGATTTTTTAGACAAGGTGAATGAGGAGAGGTCGAATTAAGCAGTCTGTTGAATTGGAAAAAGAGTCGTGAATTATGATACAGTAATGAGAACCACACGTTTAAAGAGGAAGATGAAGCATTACAAGAGGACCGTTTTTATTATTATTATTATTTACTATGTGCGTGCCGGTAGGTGCGTGCCCTTATGTGCGTGGCCGTAGTCCAAAAAAAATTTTTTTTTTAATTGTGACGTCAATAGTGAGTCATAGCACCGATGTCCTGTCATTGGTTGATAAATAATGTCCGTAACTTGGGATCGCTTGTCCGATTATATCAAACGCTTTGGAAAAGGGCACATCATGCGGTCCCCAGCATATTTCTGCAAGTTTCAATTAGACAGGACCAGGGGTGTCGAGAAAACGCGGTGCAGACACACATACAGACAGACCACAGAGATTGCTGGAATTATAGGATAGGATTACATTATCATTATCATTATTATTATTATTTATTAAAAAAATATTTTTGATAAAGATTGGCAATAATGATAGGTTACAAGTTCAAGGTTGAAAGAAAATACGGTGACGGTGAACGGTGCAAGTGGATTGGCAAACGCAGAGGGTAGAAAAATTCCGCAGAAAACGTGGTTTCGGGAGGTGTTTCGTTAAAAGTGAATTTTCTTTTTATTTATTTGAATTTATTATTATTTTGAATTCAGGATTGCGTAGATTAGGAAAAGGGAAAGTTGAAGTAAAATCGTGGAGGTGTATGGTGAATTTGATCGGGAAGCAGAGTGAAAACTATGGGTCGATGAAAAGTAGGCAGGAAGAGGATAGGGGTAGAGACACGCCGTGGGTTTTGGAGGTGTATAGTTTGAAAGGATCAAGGAAAAAAATGTTTTTATGATTTTTGAATGATAGGGTAAAGAATGGAAGGTGTAGGAAGGAAATTTGTGAAGGGTTAATGGTGGAGTGGGTCAGCTCAGATGGAAGGAGATGGGTGTATGGCAGGAGGAGGAAGAGAAGAAGAAGAAGAGAAGAAGAAGAAGAAGAAAAAGAGAAAGAAAAGAAAAGAAGAAAAGAGGGGAAGACAAGAAGAAGAAGAAGAAGAGAAGAAGGATCAGTACTCGTGGGTATGGAGGGGGAAAGTTGATTTCGGGTTTTTTTTTAGTTTTTTTTCATTTTAAGACAAGAAACAGATGGTGTTAGTTGGGAGGGAAGTATGGGGAGAAATGGGGATCGGAACTGTGGTTAGGGAGAGAATACAAATATAAATGATTGTACGACCAAGGACAGAAAGACAGGTGGCCTCCAGATTGGCAGGGCCTCAAGAAACCGATAAGACCAGAGTCTTGACGAAACTCACAAAATAGCTCAATTTTTGAAACAAAAACCAATACTAGGAACACACCATAAACATTGTAGGTAAGAAAATAAACAGTAAAAACTGACGCGAAACCTTACTTGAGAATCGGCAGGGACCCTGAGAAAACCAAGCCGATCGTTCAAACCTGGCACCAGCGGAAGGAAAGTCAAAATTACAGTTATATATACATCTATGATATATTGTGTACATATATGGCTTAGGCGTAATCAGCGTTTGTTATAGTTCGGTATCTCCATATTACGTTTTTTATCATATCGTTTGTAATCAGTGTATGACGGGCAGTGTCCCGAGTTTTGTTTTCAGTGAAGTTTTCCCTTCGTCTTCCCTCCCCAGCCTGTTCGTGCTCCACACCGCATATCCCCACCTTGGTCTTTATTGGTGATTTTTCCTGTTGTAACCCTGTCATTGTGTTTTTCCTTCAATAACAAGTGAAGCAGCAGCAGGCTACACGTGGCTTCGATAAGAGCAGCATGTCATGGCCAATGTGGAGAAGCAAGCAGGAGGGGCGTAAATCATGGACCGGCCAGTGGGATTCCTGATTGGGATGTCACTGAGGCTGCACGAGGGGAGGATCCCTTTGTCTCACAGCATGAGTCAATGAGGGCGTGAAGGCAGGCTTAACGCTGCCCCACGGGATATTAATAACAAGGCCGCTCTGAGCAGAAATCACGTCAGAACTGTCGCTTTCCTCTTTGCTCATGAATGCTGCAACTGTGTATTGAGTGGATCTCTCCTTTACGTGGTTCCTCCCTCCACTCGCTCGTGATGTACTGGTTGTTGTGCGCAGGGAGATGGTGGAGCGCAAGCCTCTAAACTGTGCCAGCAACTTGGTTGCAAAAACCATGCACAGTCGCTAACCACTCGCCTAGTTCCTTCATTTTTCTCTTCTCTTCTCTCTCTCTCTCTTGTTCTCTGTCCTTCTCTTCTCTCCTTCTCCCCACCCCGTTTTTGGCTATTAATTATTTTGTTTATGAGAAACTTGTTTTGTGGACATTGGGAAATACGGGGCTCCAGTTGCGCATAGTTTTCATTGGCATATAACCAGTATTGCAGGAAATTGGGAATGCAGTGAAATTTAAGTCCACCATTACTTACAACGTAAACTGCTCTTTGACAAAGCTGCGCCAAATTGGAAAGATTTGGCATGGCATGTGGTTCGCTATCACTGGTAAGTGTGCAATTCAGGGTGGAAAGAGGGGACAAATTTGACTCATTTCTGCCTGAAAAATGAAAAAAAAAACTAAGGCTGAAGCCTTTTGCCTGTTCAAGCAACTCTTCGATATATGCTCTCAATTGTTGGGATTCAATGGCTTTTTAAATTTCACACCCTCATTTTTTTTTCATGTGCAGCAGCATTTGGCTGCAGGTAGCGTCATCTGCTGGGTGTGCAGCTGTGCACGTTTAATGCAGTACTCCTTTGCGGTTAGAGCTGGAGATTTGGCCAGGGTGTTGGTTCGACTCCTCTTCAGGCTCATCGGTTCTCAATTTATAATCTCATCTTTTACAGTCGCTTCTTCTGAATTTCACTTATCTCACCTCTTTCCTCTTTGTAAAGGTGCTTTGAGGATTATTTCCACCTCTTCCCAAGTACAACGCACCAGTGTTTCACTCAGGGAGTGCTTAGAAGTGAAGCAACAACAAACAACACTTCTCAAATATATCATTATGAATTTCTGCTTGTCAATGAATTGTCAGTGGCATGAAACAATTGTTTGCAATGTTTTGCGCAACTGAGATAGTTCCATTCCATGTAGACAGTTCGGGCTTCTCGATTGCGCAGTTTCCACTTTTTGTCTCTGATTTGTCCTATATAAAGTTAACCTGAGCATTTTACCTTCCACCACCAAAGGTGGATGGAGGTTATGTTTTAACCCCTGTCTGTCTGTTTGTTTGTGAACAAATGTCTCAAAAGTTGTGGCGGTATCGGGACGAAATTTGGTGGAGAGTTTTGGTTGGGTATGTTCACAGGGATACGAAAATTATTAGATTATTGTGAAGATTCGAATCGGATTCTGTATCCGAGAATTTTAATTGATTTTTCACCATTGATAGATCGGGCAAAACGACATAAGCAGTGATATCTCAAAATTGTGGATTCAGACGAAAGTTAGTGGGCAGGTGTGCATTAACAAGGAATAACTTGATTTGATTTTGTGTAAGATATGATCGCGGACCGGATCGAGAATTTTTTTCAGTATTTTTTTTACCATTGAGTGAGTATAGGGCTAAAATGATATATATAGCACGTTATCTCAAAATTATGGATGGATTCAAGGACAAAACTTGGTGGATGAGTGGTTAGATGACAAGAAACAAGCCGATTGAGATTTTTAGTTAGGTCCGAATCCAGATCACGACCGATCAGTGGGATGCAAAAGTAACTATGAAGCCTGGCGGAGGATGCCGCTCGTCCAAGTGCCCTTCTATGCTTGTATATTATTAGGTTGTCTAACGTTCCTCATGAGAACGACATGGATCTTTTGAAGAGGTTTTGATGTTTAAGTTTTCTATTTATTACTTTTTAAAAATTTAAAATAAACTGTAATGAGTTTTGCTTTTCTTAAATTTCTGCACAGCACATTCTGTACATTATTTTGCTTGGCAAGTGCTCTGCCGTGGTAATGCTTGAACTGGTGGTTGCATAAGATGGAATAAATGTAAATAGCACAAAAGAGTGCAAATTTGTCGTCTGAAAAGAGAAGCTGAGATTGCTGTAGTTAATATTCGTTTGTCTATGCATTATCTTTCAGATCGTCCTTTCCCATGTCTCCAACGATGGCACCACGCATTTGGTCTTGACTGGATGTGGATGACGGCTCGAGGGTGGAGATTTATGAGGTTGACCCAGTCACAAGCACTCAGGCACACAGTCTCGAGAACCCAGGCCAGCCGTCATGGCATCAGGCAGCCAGTTCAAGATCGGGCCACCCCAACGAAGAGCACCAGACATATTCATCACACTTAAGCACCTCATTCATGAGTACCTCATAACAATCAGGCATTGAGTATCATTACAGCTGCACACCTATTTGTCTGTGCCTGGAGCAATCTGCTGAGGAATGTTCTGCGCAAAGTGGTAAGCACTTACTACCCGCACATTATATCCTCACTTACCATCACCACACCCCTAAAAATAAAAAAAAAAAAAAAAAAAATTAAAAAAAATATATATATTACCCCCAATTTCTTTATCCTTCTCTCTACTATGTGCTTCTCCCTGCTGTTCACTACCACTTATCCTTCACCTTTTTACTAGGCATTGTTGACCTTGGCAGAACGACTTCGGGGGAAGCCAAAAGCCTCGTGACTCAGTAAGCGGAGGATTGTGATCACTGCCATCTTATCGTTCAAACCCAGAGAACCAGCAGTCTGAACAAAGCCTGTATTTTCTAATTCTCTTTTCACCCTTTTTCGTCCATAATATTTGGTTTTCCACTGCATGTGACTTCACATCAACGTACTGTTCCTAATTTTGCTTTCATTGTTGTCTTTACTCCCCTGCCCTCTCTTGTTCTCTTGCCTGCCCTCTGGCTATCTCTCTGCTTTTTCCCACCTTTTATGCCCACTCCCCCCAGCCCCCCACGCATTTCTTTATTTCCTTTCCATTTTTAGTGCAGCCTTCTTTCTTTCTTTTTGCCAATGCCATTTCTTCATTATCTATCTTGAACATTCCATTCTTTCCTAAAGACATTTATCCTCGTAACTTTCTCTGCACATGCTGCGCTCTGTTTTGTGTGCTTTATCAATAGCATGCATTCGATTTTTGCTATTTTGTCATCTTATTAATGTTTTCTTGCATTTATGTCTTGCAGCTGTGTGGTGTGTATGTTTTGATCTTTGAAGCGAGACAACTCTCCGGCTTCTTCCCTGCTCTCACGAATTTCACGCTAAATGATGTGGACAAGTGGCTGAGGGTGAGAATGAAAAAGATAGAGGGCCATTAATAATAAACATGTATTGAATTGAAAATGCTACACGAAAAGAAGTAAATTATGAACAATAGCAAAGCGAACAAATGAAGGATCATAATTTGAGAAAGGATGGATATAGATAGATACCAGTAGATATGATCTATCAGGGAGGGGGGAATTGCAGTGTCAGTCTGATGCCTATAGACATTTCGAACGTGGTTTTATCATCTGAGTACTGACTAATGTATACGGAGCACCATTGGAAGCAAAGAAAAGTAAAGCTGACTTTGGATGTATCCCTGTGTCAGAGCAAGAGATCATTTCACCACATAGTGTGATGTTAAGGCTGTGATTTATTAATTAAAACAGAAGGCCTAAAAATAGTCTGCTTTGCAAAATCATGTTTCATGGCTGAACTGAAATATTTATCAGTTTGCCATGTTGTCAGATGAGGTTTAAGAAATAGCCCCAGGCACAACAAACTTTCGTTGGATAAAAGGAAGCTTTGTCGACTGAACAGAGCTCAGGGTTCCAATGTTTTTGGTAGGATGATAGAGTGACAGGGACTTCACTTGTTTTTTTTGTTTATATGATGATCTCAAATCATCGTGGAGTTTGTACATAAATTGCATGCAGGATAAAGGCATTAGCAGATGTCAGTGCATTCAATACTATATTACAAGGACATCTGTAGACAATAGACATATATACTATATATATATGATAATATATATATATATGAATAGAATTTGAACCTGGGGTCCTGAGCATCATTAACCATTCATTGATAGAGAATTGCTAACAGGCCAATCCAGTTGTCATTTTGCATATATGTAATGTTTAATGCAATCAAATCGAGCCTGTAATCGGCTGTTCCCATCCCTCCTCTCTCTTCCAACCAGCCATTTATCTCCAACTGCATCTGCAGTATCTTCCTCTCAACCCACTTCCTAACTTTCGCCACAAAGCAGTAATTTTTTCATCTTCTCTCCTGATTATTCAGTCCTCATTACTTATATATCACAATAAACTTACATTCATGTATTTCAGAAAATGTTATGGCGTTGGCATGTATGGTATGATCATAAATATATATATATATAATTGTACGGCTGTGGAAATTCGCAGAGCACCATATAGGTCCTTAGTTCGTTATGCGATAAGTCCGTGTTCAGTTAGATTTCCCCACATTGTTAAATGGGAATTACCGTGTGGACAGGGCTGTGATCTTTGAGTTGCCGTTATGTTTTTATCTATCGTTATTTTTGGACAACACCACGCCTAACCCATCTTCCCTCTCCACAACACATCCACATACCTCCACCACAGCGCCAACGCGCACAACACCTTCTCCCGACAACCGCGCAACAATCCCCACAGACAACGGACCCCAATCGAAAACATTCTCTGCACCCAAACGCGATGGTTACTGGAACAGAAGAACGGAAACGGTTAAAAATAACCGTTGTGCAGGAGGAAAACTAGACACGCACACATCTTGGAATTTCCCCTCAAGAACTGGTTAAACAGAGTGGACGGATTGGCAACAATCAAAAGAGTCAAGTGATCTCTTGCTGGACTTTTTCCTCCCCCAGCGCACTGCGAAGGGATGGGGCATGGCGGCGTCAAGATAAAAGGGCAGCGGGGAAGCGAAGGTCCAGTGAGTGGAGAGTGGGCTGGTGGTTCTGGAGGTCTGCGAGGTTAGTGGTCCTCTTTCATGGCCTGGGTCAAAGTGAGTCGGTGGAGTCAGTCAGTGCAGTCAGTGAGAGGTCTGGGCTCGTGTCGGAGGTGCGGAGTTGTTGAGGTAGCTTCGTGCTGGAGCTGGAGTTCCATGTTAGTCCCGCAGTCGGGGGTCGCTGGAGAAGACCATCGAGAGTCGCGCCCAAGGAAGTCACCACGAGGGTGGAGTAACGCTGCAAGTCTCGTGGAACTCCTTCGTCCACGCAAGCTCCACGTTATAAGGCTTACGGTGTCCAGTCTGACCCGCTTTATTTAGTCTTTGAGGGTGGTCTTTCTTGTTTTTAATTGTAATGTTTGTGAGCGCGAGTGTCAATATGTAGTAACCTGTTTAAGTGCTTGTGTATATATAAAATATAGACGGATTGTTAAGTGCTCTTTGCTTCTTGTTTCTATCTTTGTGCCTTCGCGCAATTCCATTGCTTCTCTGTTTTCGTGTCATGTTAGTGTTTCTAGATATCGCATACCTGTCATGCTTGATTTATATGTGTGTTCGTTTTATAATTAATGTTCCTTGTGTGAATGTTTAACACGTTTACTTTCGTGATCCTCTTTCCCCTAATTTTATAGAAACTGCTATCTTGCCTTCGGAATAATATCGGGCTTTTTTGTATGTCGATTAAAGTAATATGGGAAATCATTTTCTCCTTCATTTCATCCCCACTCTTCTTTTCGTCTGATTATTCGTGAGGTAAATCAGCGCGTGCGGCACCGCGGTGAGGAAACTGCTGCACAGAGATCCTCGTTCCCGGGCGAGCCCTAAACCCAGCGTGTGCGGCGAGTCGTGCGCTTGGCAGTGTGGGATTATCGACACAGGCTTCCGATGGTCTGGGGAAGATTGCCGGTTGCATTGAAAAGGCATGCAAATAAATACCTCTTAAGAGGCTGCACGAATGGTGTTTTTCACAACACAGGAAAAACAGCCAGAACGATGCCCATGCTGCACGAAACGCGTACGGAGGCCGATAAAGACGACTCCACGCCATGTTGGGCGGGATACGAGTGTGCGGAGTAGAAGCGGCTTGTTCCTTTTCAACCTCAATATCTGACACATATTGGTGTTCACCCCACGCACACACTAGCGGAGTCGTGTGAACGCGAGCGCTGGACACGTGCGTAATGGCGGAACCGCTCGCACTGTATGGAATGTGCTCGAAAGCAGACACGTACGCTGCTCGTGAAACGTGCATGGATTTATCCATGGCGATGTACCTTTGGTCCTCGCTGGCAGCAGTGGATTCTCCACAGATGGTGAACGTCTTCTAATCTCTACGGCCAGCGAAGTTGTGATCGAGCCGAGGAATGTACAGTGCGGGCCATGTTGGCACGCGCTGAGCGAGTGCGTTGATAGACGCTGGTCGAACGCCCGAGCGGGCATGCGGGACCCTCGACCGGTCGACCGGGCGCGGCCCGGGGGTTTTTGCAGGACGATTCGCGTGCCAATTTCGGTGTGGGCAATTCATGTCATCTCATGGAGTCGGAGCGCAATATTGCCGCTGTTTGAGATGGTCTTGCCAGAAACGAAGTGAGGCGGTTTCCGGCCAAAGTTGGCTGGCCACATGAGGGGTCGGGGCCAATCGGAGCGCCCGATTCAGGTGATGACGTTTCGATTCGGCATGGCCCCTCCCCCAGAGCTGAAAGTGCTATTGTTACGAATCTGGAAGCCTTGTACACACAGACAGACAGCCGTCCCTGTAGCTTAGTTATTTCGATAAGTACGTGTTTCTAGTTAGGGTCCCGTCCCTGGTCTAATGGGAATTAAATGCACATGCGCTGCGAAGTTATTTTGATAGGATTTGAATTACATCCATAAATGTTCTACAACAACACCAGCATCACCCTGACCTTCATCTCGCTCTGGCCAATGCCATGGCGCCCGTGGTGGGCGGAGTTCAAGGAGGAGCCTCGTGGCGACCTTCGACCAATCAGCGTGCAATGAGTGAGGTGGCCGCCGCTCAGCCAATCGGACCCCGCTACGGTGGGAAAGGCGGTCCGCATGACGTCACCATGCCTCGGGCCAATCAACGGACTTGGCGCCCGTTTTGACCAATGACAGAGGCGATGAGCGCATTTGCGTGCCAAAACCGTCCAGTGAGGGAGAGCGGGTAGCGAGGAATAGTCCCCTCCCCCCCTGGAGAAGTGTGACATAAGGTTGTGGCACGATTGGACAGGGCGGAGTGTGGTTGTCGGGACGAGCGCGAGAAGAACAAGGGGAATTGCGTTTGGTCCGCTCGAGTGCTGAACGTGTCTCTCGACGCTGATCGCATCTCGCTGGCGCCTGGTTCTTCTGATCGCATCTCGCTGGCGCCTGCTTCTGGTTCGATCCTCTCAGCCAAACCGCACGAGGCGGGAAGGTCCATGTCCTTCTGGGTATGTGTGTGTGTGTGTGTGTGTGT
>CM068952.1:107458965-107472749 GCA_035128595.1 Eptatretus atami | reverse complement strand
GTATCAGTGAACCTGATATCCTATTCATTCAATTTGACGTCAACAGTGCTCACAGAGTTATAGTTTGCAACTTTCCCTTTTACATACTCAATTCATTCGTCATAACTAGATTTTTTGAGACAGAAATTGATTTTACGTGGGTATATCCACCTGAAGTTCCAAATCAGCCGCAATTATAATTTTGGCATGTTTTTTGTTGGAAATCACTTATAACATGTAGAAATGCAAAAAAAAAAAATCGAAATTGTTGAAAAAAAAGTTGCAAAAATTTTTTTTTTCTCTAACAATTTTTTTTTGGAGGGGGGGGGTTGGAAATCACTTAAAACATGTAGAAATGCAAAAAAAAAATTCAAATATTTTTTCAAAATGGCCGCCATAGCGGCCATATTGGATTTTGGACTAAGTCCAAAATCTAATGGCATGATCCTTGGACCATACCTAATCCCCCACCAAGTTTCGTCGAAATCCGTCGAGGAGTTTTTCCGTAATACTGTTCACAAACAAGCAGTCATAGACTGGTACTTACGAAATCGTCAACTTGACCTCTGACCTTGTCTAATAAAAGCTGTCTCGAGAGAAGGTAGCGACGCAAACCAGAAATTTCTACGATGATTCTGTACCAAACCATCATAAATCGAATGTTTGACCTCACTGTTACCTGACCTTTGACCGATTTTGACCAAAATCTAATCAGCGCTAGCCATCACCCTCCTGAATCACGTGGTGTAATTTGACATTGGTAGCTTCTTCCGTTCCGAGTTATAATTTTTTTGATGTTTGACCTCACTGTGACCTTGACCTTTGACCGATTTTGACCAAAATCTAATCAGCACTAGCCATCACCCTCCTGAATCACGTGGTGTAATTTGACATTGGTCGCTTCTTCTTTCTCGAGTTATCGTGCCTACAAACAAACAAACAAGCAGTCATAGACTGGTACTTACGAAATCGTCAACTTGACCTCTGACCTTGCCTAATAAAAGCTGTCTCTGGAGAAAGTAGCGACGCAAACCGGAAGTTTCTACGATGATTCTGTATCAAACATCAAAAATCGTAACGTCGACCGAAGCAAAAATCTCCATTTCTTCACGCAATTATACCTTAACGTAACTCAACGACGCGTCTGCTCGAGAGCACTGCATCATGGGACGAGCCGTGACGCGCGAGTGAAATCTTTTTTGTCCAATCTTAAAACGTCTCCAAAACATCCGATTTTTACCAGACTTTCGACAACGGAGTTTTAAGCGTCCTAAGCGATCGCAAAAACCGAAGACAAAATTAAAATCGAAGTTAAAACGAACTCGTAACGTCGAGCGAAGCAAAAATACTCCATTTCTCCACGTGAATTTACGGAATTATGTTTGACCTCACTGTGACCTTGACCTTTGACCGATTTTGACCAAAATCTAATCAGCACTAGCCATCACCCTCCTGAATCACGTGGTGTAATTGACATTGGTAGCTTCTTCCGTTCTCGAGTTATCGTGCCTACAAACAACAAACAAACAAACAAGCAGTCATAGACTGGTACTTACGAAATCGTCAACTTGACCTCTGACCTTGTCTAATAAAAGCTGTCTCTAGAGAAGGTAGCGACGCAAACCAGAATTTCTACGATGATTCTGTACCAAACCATCAAAAATCGAATGTTTGACCTCACCGACTTGACCGTTGACCGATTTTGACCGAAATCTAATCAGTACTAGCCATCACCCTCCTGAATCACGTGTGTAATTTGACATTGGTAGCTTCTTCCGTTCTCGAGTTATCTGTACCAAACCTCAAAATCGAATGTTTGACCTCACCGTGACCTTGACCGTTGACCGATTTTGACCAAAATCTAATCAGCACTAGCCATCACCCTCCTGAATCACGTGGTGTAATTTGACATCGTAGCTCTCCGTTCTCGAGTTATCGTGCCTACAAACAAACAAACAAACAAACAAACAGAAACGGTAGTCATCAATATACTTACAAAATCTTTAGATTTCGTAAGTAACAAGCAGTCATAGACTGTACTTACGAAATCATCAACTTGACCTCTGACCTTGTCTAATAAAAGCATGAATCAGTCAGAAGCCCAAGGGAGCTTGAATTCTGAATTCATTGTGGCTACGATTTTACACTGTGGTTTGCAGATAATGAGTCCCAGACAAAAACTAGATTTCTTATAAAAATTCCATTTTTTTTTTTAAGTGATTCAGTACCAGCAGGATATGCCAGATAATAGGTGTATTACTTTTCAGAAGAATCTGATAAAAGACTTATTATTTATTATATATATCAGTTATTCATCGCTGTTCCAGAATTTCGACAACCGAGTTTTAAGCGTCCTAAGCGATCGCAAAAACCGAAGACAAAATTAAAATCGAAGTTAAAACGAATCGTAACGTCGAGCGAAGCAAAAAGTCTCCATTTCTCCATGCAAAACCTTAACGTCAATCAACGACGCGTCTGCTCGAGCGCACTGCATCATGGGACGACCCGTGACGTTGCTCGAGCCAATGCATCATGGGACGACCCGTGACGTCTGCTCGAGCGCAATGCATCATGGGACGACCGTGACGTCTGCTCGAGCGCACTGCATCATGGACGACCCGTGACGTCTGCTCGAGCGCAATGCATCATGGACGACCTTGACCTTCGAGTGAAATATTTTTATAACAATCTTAAAACGTCTCCAAACATCCGATTTTTACCAGAATTTCGACAACCGAGTTTTAAGCGTCCTAAGCGATCGCAAAAACCGAAGACAAAATTAAAATCGAAGTTAAAATGAACTCGCAACGTCGAGCAAAGCAAAAATCGGCATTTCTCCACGCAATTATTTAATATTATTTTATCAAAGTCACAAAACCGTAATATTCGCCATCCACCAACAATCTTTACATAATCCGACGGCTCAGCGAGTCAGGCATGCGACGATAACCTTATTGGGATAAAAAATGACTTTTAAACACCATCCTTATTGAAAAAACCGTCACCGCGCCAACGGAAAACCTTACGTGACTCAACGACGCGTCTGCTCGAGCGCACTGCATCATGGACGACCCGTGACGTCTGCTCGAGCGCACTGCATCATGGGACGACCCTTGACGCTTCGAGTGAAATATTTTTTATCAATCTTAAAACGTCTCCAAAACATCCGATTTTTACCAGAATTTCGACAACCGAGTTTTAAGCATCCGAAGCGATCGCAAAAACCGAAGACAAAATTAAAATCGAAGTTAAAAGAACTCGTAACGTCGAGCGAAGCAAAATACTCACATTTCTCCATGTTAATTTACGGAATTATGTTTGACCTCACTGTGACCTTGACCTTTGACCGATTTGACCAAAATCTAATCAGCGCTAGCCATCACCCTCCTGAATCACGTGATGTAATTTGACATTGGTAGCTTCTTCGTTCTCGAGTTATCGTGCCTACAAACAAACAAACAAACAAATACAAACAAACAAACAAACAAACAGAAACGGAAGTCATCAATATACTTACAAAATCTTTAGATTTCGTAAGTAACAAACAAACATCAAACAAGCAGTCATAGACTGGTACTTACGAAATCGTCACTTGACCTCTGACCTTGTCTAATAAATGCTGTCTCTAGAGAAGGTAGCGACGCAAACCAGAAGTTTCTACGATGATTCTGTACCAAACCATCAAAAATCGAATGTTTGACCTCACCGTGACCTTGACCGTTGACCGATTTTGACCAAAATCTAATCAGCACTAGCCATCACCCTCCTGAATCACGTGGTGTCATTTGACATTGGTAGCTTCTTCCGTTCGAGTTATCTGTACAAAACCATCAAAAATCGAATATTTGACCTCACTGTGACCTTGACCTTTGACCGATTTTGACCAAAATCTAATCAGCACTAGCCATCACCCTCCTGAATCACGTGATGTAATTTGACATTGGTAGCTTCTTCCGTTCTCGATTTATCGTGCCTACAAACAAACAACAAACAAACAAGCAGTCATAGACTGTACTTACGAAATCGTCACTTGACCTCTGACTTTGTCTATAAAAGCTGTCTCTGGAGAAGGTAGCGACGCAAACCAGAAGTTTCTTCCATGCTTCTGTACCAAACCATCAAAATTGAATTTTGACCTCACCGTGACCTTGACCTTTGACCGATTTTGACCAAAATCTAATCAGCACGAGCCATCACCCTCCTGAATCACGTGGTGTAATTTGACATTGGTAGCTTCTTCCGTTCTCGAGTTATCTGTACCAAACCATCAAAATCGAATATTTGACCTCACTGTGACCTTGACCTTTGACCGATTTCGACCAAAATCTAATCAGCACTTGCCATCACCCTCCTGAATCACGTGGTGTAATTTGACATTGGTAGCTTCTTCCGTTCTCGAGTTATCTGTACCAAACCATCAAAAATCGAATATTTGACCTCACTGTGACCTTGACCTTTGACCGATTTCGACCAAAATCTAATCAGCACTTGCCATCACCCTCCTGAATCACGTGGTGTAATTTGACATTGGTAGCTTCTTCCGTTCTCGAGTTATCGTGCCTACAAACAAACAAACAAACAAACAAACATACAAACAAACAGAACAGGAAGTCATCAATATACTACAAAATCTTTAGATTTCGTAAGAAACAACAAGCAGTCATAGACTGGTACTTACGAAATCGTCAACTTGACCTCTGACCTTGTCTAATAAAAGCATGAATCAGTCAGAAGCCCAAGGGGAGCTTGAATTCTGAATTCATTGTGGTCTACGATTTTACACTGTGGTTTGCAGATAATGAGTCCCAGACAAAAACTAGATTTCTTATAAAAATTCCATTTTTTTTTTTTAAGTGATTCAGTACCAGCAGGATATTCCAGATAATAGGTGTATTACTTTCAGAAGAATCTGATAAAAGACTTATTATTTATTATATATATCAGTTATTCATCGCTGTTCCAGAATTTCGACAACCGAGTTTTAAGCGTCCTAAGCGATCGCAAAAACCGAGCACAAATTAAAATCGAAGTTAAAACGAACTCGTAACGTCGAGCGAAGCAAAAATCTCCATTTCTCCATGCAAAACCTTAATGTCACTCAACGACGCGTCTGCTCGAGCGCACTACATCATGGGACGACCCGTGACGTCTGCTCGAGCGCAATGCATCATGGGACGACCCGTGACGTCTGCTCGAGCGCAATGCATCATGGGACGACCCTTGACGCTTCGAGTGAAATATTTTTATACAATCTTAAAACGTCTCCAAAACATCCGATTTTTACCAGAATTTCGACAACCGAGTTTTAAGCGTCCTAAGCGATCGCAAAAACCGAAGACAAAATTAAAATCGAAGTTAAAACGAACTCGTAACGTCGAGCGAAGCACAAAATCTCCATTTCTCCATGCAAAACCTTAATGTCACTCAACGACGCGTCTGCTCGAGCGCAATGCATCATGGGACGACCCGTGACGTCTGCTCGAACGCAATGCATCATGGACGACCCTTGACGCTTCGAGTGAAATATTTTTTATTCAATCTTAAAACGTCTCCAAAACATCCGATTTTTACCAGAATTTCGACAACCGAGTTTAAGCATCCGAAGCGATCGCAAAAACCGAAGACAAAATTAAAATCGAAGTTAAAACGAACTCGTAACGTCGAGCGAGCAAAAATACTCACATTTTCCACGTTAATTTACGGAATTATGTTTGACCTCACTGTGACCTTGACCTTTGACCGATTTTGACCAAAATCTAATCAGCACTAGCCATCACCCTCCTGAATCACGTGGTGTAATTTGACATTGGTAGCTTCTTCGTTCTCGAGTTATCGTGCTACAAACAAACAAACAAACAACAAACAAACATACAACAAACAGAAACGAAGCATCAATATACTTTCAAAATCTTTAGATTTCGTAAGTAACAAACATACAAACAAACAGAAACGGTAGTCATCATATACTTACGAAATCTTTAGATTGTAAGTAACAGCAGTCATAGACTGGTACTTACGAAATCGTCAACTTGACCTCTGACCTTGCCTAATAAAAGCTGTCTCTGGAGAAGTAGCGAGGCAAACCGGAAGTTTCTACGATGATTCTGTATCAAACCATCAAAAATCGTAACGTCGACCGAAGCAAAAATCTCCATTTCTTCCACGCAATTATACCTTAACGTAACTCAACGCGGTCGTCGCTCGAGAGCACTGCATCATGGGACGAGCCGTGACGCGGCGAGTGAAATATTTTTTGTACAATCTTAAAACGTCTCCAAACATCCGATTTTTACCAGAATTTCGACAACCGAGTTTTAAGCGTCCTAAGCGATCGCAAAAACGCGAAGACAAAATTAAAATCGAAGTTAAAACGAACTCGTAACGTCGAGCGAAGCAAAAATACTCCATTTCTCCACGTGAATTTACGGAATTATGTTTGACCTCACTGTGACCTTGACCTTTGACCGATTTTGACCAAAATCTAATCAGCACTAGCCATCACCCTCCTGAATCACGTGGTGTAATTTGACATTGGTAGCTTCTTCCGTTCTCGAGTTATCGTGCCTACAAACAAACAAACAAACAACAAGCAGTCATAGACTGGTACTTACGAAATCGTCACTTGACCTCTGACCTTGTCTAATAAAAGCTGTCTCTAGAGAGGTAGCGACGCAAACCAGAAGTTTCTACGATGATTCTGTACCAAACCATCAAAAGAATGTTTTGGATGTTTGACATCACTGTGACCTTGACTTTGACTGATTTTGACAATCTAATCAGCGCTAGCCACCACCTCCTGAATCACGTGGTGTAAGTTGACATTGGTACTTCTTCCGTTCTCGAGTTATCATTTTTTGGATGTTTGACCTCACTGTGACCTTGACCTTTGCTGATTTTGACAAATCTAACAGCACTAGCCATCACCCTCCTGAATCAAGTGGTCTAATTTGACTGGTAGCTTCTTCCGTTCGAGTTATCTGTACCAAACCATCAAAAATCGATATTTTGACCTCACTGTGACCTTGACCTGACCGATTTGACAAAATCTAATCAGCACTGCCATCACCCTCCTGAATCACGTGGTGTAATTTGACATGTAGCTTCTTCCGTTCTCGAGTTATCGTGCCTACAAACAACAAACAAACAAACAACAAACAGAAACGGAAGGCATCAATATACTTACGAAAATCTTTAGATTTCGTAAGTAACAAGCAGTCATAGACTGGTACTTACGAAATCATCAACTTGACCTCTGACCTTGTCTAATAAAAGCATGAATCAGTCAGAAGCCCAAGGGGAGCTTGAATTCTGAATTCATTGTGGTCTACGATTTACACTGTGGTTGCAGATAATGAGTCCCAGACAAAAACTAGATTTCTTATAAAAATCCATTTTTTTTTTTAAAGTGATTCAGTACCAGCAGGATATGCCAGTAATAGGTGTATTACTTTTCAGAAGAATCTGATAAAAGACTTATTATTTATTATATATATCAGTTATTCATCGCTGTTCCAGAATTTCGACAACCGAGTTTTAAGCGTCCTAAGCGATCGCAAAACCGAAGACAAAATTAAAATCGAAGTTAAAACGAACTCGTAATGTCGAGCGAAGCAAAAGCTCCATTTCTCCATGCAAAACCTTAACGTCAATCAACGACGCGTCTGCTCGAGCGCACTGCATCATGGGACGACCCGTGACGTCTGCTCGAGCGCAATGCATCATGGGACGACCGTGACGTCTGCTCGAGCGCAATGCATCATGGACGACCCGTGACGTCTGCTCGAGCGCACTGCATCATGGGACGACCCGTGACGTCTGCTCGAGCGCAATGCATCATGGGACGACCCTTGACGCTTCGAGTGAAATATTTTTTATACAATCTTAAAACGTCTCCAAACATCGATTTTTACCAGAATTTCGACAACCGAGTTTTAAGCGTCCTAAGCGATCGCAAAAACCGAAGACAAAATTAAAATCGAAGTTAAAATGAACTCGCAACGTCGAGCAAAGCAAAAATCGGCATTTCTCCACGCAATTATTAATATTATTTTATCAAAGTCAAAAACCGTAATATTCGGCCATCCACCAACAATCTTTACAAATCCGACGCTCAGCGAGTCAGGCATGCGACGATAACCTTTATTGGATAAAAAATGACTTTTAAACACCATCCTTATTGAAAAACCGTCACCGCGCAACGGAAAACCTTAACGTGACTCAACGACGCGTCTGCTCGAGCGCACTGCATCATGGGACGACCCGTGACGTCTGCTCGAGCGCACTGCATCATGGGACGACCCTTGACGCTTCGAGTGAAATATTTTTTATTCAATCTTAAAACGTCTCCAAAACATCCGATTTTTACCAGAATTTCGACAACCGAGTTTTAAGCATCCGAAGCGATCGCAAAAACCGAAGACAAAATTAAAATCGAAGTTAAAACGAACTCGTAACGTCGAGCGAAGCAAAAATACTCACATTTCTCCATGTTAATTTACGAATTATGTTTGACCTCACTGTGACCTTGACCTTTGACCGATTTTGACCAAAATCTAATCAGCGCTAGCCATCACCCTCCTGAATCACGTGATGAATAATTTGACATTGGTAGCTGCTTCCGTTCTCGAGTTATCGTGCCTACAAACAAACAAACAAACAAACATACAAACAAACAAGCAGTCATAGACTGGTACTTACGAAATCGTTCAACTTGACCTCTGACCTTGTCTAATAAAAGCATGAATCAGTCAGAAGCCCAAGGGGAGCTTGAATTCTGAATTCATTGTGGCTACGATTTTACACTGTGGTTGCAGATAAGAGTCCCAGACAAAAACTAGATTTCTTATAAAAATTCCATTTTTTTTTTTTTAAGTGATTCAGTACCAGCAGGATATTCCAGATAATAGGTGTATTACTTTTCAGAAGAATCTGATAAAAGACTTATTATTTATTATTATATATCAGTTATTCTATCATCATGTTCCAGAATTTCGACAAACCGAGGTTTTAAGCGTCCTAAGCGATCGCAACAAAACCGAAAGACAAATTAAAATCGAAGTTAAAACGAACTCGTAACGTGTGAGCGAAGCAAAAAATCTCCATTTCTCCATGCAAAACCTTAATGTCACTCAACGACGCGTCTGCTCGAGCGCACTGCATCATTGGGACGACCCGTGACGTCTGCTCGAGCGCAATGCATCATGGGACGACCCGTGACGTCTGCTCGAGCGCAATGCATCATGGGACGACCCTTGACGCTTCGAGTGAAATATTTTTTATACAATCTTAAAACGTCTCCAAAACATCCGTTTTTACCAGAATTTCGAACAACCGAGTTTTAAGCGTCCTAAGCGATCGCAAAAAACCGAAGACAAATTAAAATCGAAGTTAAAACGAACTCGTAACGTGGAGCGAAGCAAAAAATCTCCATGCAAAACCTTAATGTCACTCAACGACGCGTCTGCTCGAGCGCAATGCATCATGGGATGACCCGTGACGTCTGCTCGAGCGCAATGCATCATGGGACGACCCGTGACGTCTGCTCGAGCGCAATGCATCATGGGACGACCCTTGACGCTTCGAGTAAATATTTTTTATTCAATCTTAAAACGTCTCCAAAACATCCGATTTTTACCAGAATTTCGACAACGCGAGTTTTAAGCGTCCTAAGCGATCGAAAAACCGAAGACAAAATTAAATCGAAGTTAAAACGAACTCGTAACGTCGAGCGAAGCAAAAATACTCACCATTTCTCCACGTTAATTACGGAATTATGTTTGACCTCACTGTGACCTTTGACCTTTGACCGATTTGATACGACCAAAATCTAATCGCCTAGCCATCACCCTCCTGAATCACGTGGTGTAATTTGACATTGGTAGCTTCTTCCGTTCTCGAGTTATCGTGCCTACAAAACAAACAAAAAAACACATACAAACAAACAAACAGAACGGAAGGCACAATACCATATCTTACAAAATCTTTAGATTTCGTAAGTAACAAACAGAAACGGTAGTCATCAATATACTTACGAAATCTTTAGATTTCTAGATTTCGTAAGTAACAAACAAACAAACAAACGGAAGTCATCAATATACTTACGAAATCTTTAGATTTCATAAGTAACAAACAAACAAACAAATAAGCAGTCATAGACTGGTACTTACGAAATCGTCAACTTGACCTCTGACCTTGTCTAATCAAAAGCTGTCTCTCGAGAAGGTAGCGACGCAAACCAGAAGTTTCTATGATGATTCTGTACCAAACCATCAAAAACGAATGTTTGACCTCACCGTGACCTGACGCTTGACCGATTTTGACCAAAACTTAATCAGCACTAGCCATCACCCTCCTGAATCACGTGGTGTAATTTGACATTGGTAGCTTCTTCCGTTCTCGAGTTATCTGTACCAAACCATCAAAAATCGAATATTTGACCTCACTGTGACCTTGACCTTTGACCGATTTTGACCAAAATCTAATCAGCACTAGCCATCACCCTCCTGAATCACGTGATGTAATTTGACATTGTAGCTTCTTCCGTTCTCGAGTTATCGTGCCTACAAACAAACAAACAAACAAACCACAACAAACAGAAACGGTAGTCATCAATATACTTACGAAATCTTTAGATTTCATAAGTAACAAACACACAAACAAACAGAAACGGAAGTCATCAATATACTTACGAAATCTAAAAGATTTCGTAAGTAACAAACAAACAGAAAGGGGTGAAAACAGTAACCTCCGATCTTCGATGGCGGAGGTCAATTAAATAGCACACTTAACATTTGACATAGGATTGCAAATGTGAGAAGTTCTACCTTGTTTCTTTACTTATTTTTCTCTATAAGAGCGAGGCTCATGGAAGAGCAAGGTTGTATGGCCATTAGGGTCGTGGGGCAACAATTTGGCATGAACAGGAAAAGGAGAAAGAGAAAGAGAGAGAGAGAGGGAGAAAGGATAGGGGGCATTGAAACCAGCATGGAAGAGGGCTGGGTTTGGAAAGGTTAATGGGGGTAATAAATAATCATGGTTCAGGATGGGGGGGGGGTGACATGAGATGGTGGTGCCCTTAAAAATATAATATTGTAGGAAAGTAAAGAATCATCATCATCAAAGGGGGCGGGGGGGGAAACAAACAACCAATATATCAATATACCCACTTGCTCATGAATGTCCATGAGTAAAGGGGGAGCTTGCCCAGTGCGGGGTGGTGGAGGAGGTGGTTGAGGTGCTCCCCCAGAAGGATATGAAACCCGAGATGTTGGTGGAGGAATGCAGGGGCTGAAGTTAAGGCTCGTTTCATCTGGGTGGTATCCTGGACCACCCATAACTCGACCCCCAGGTCCCCTTGGTCCCCGGCCTTCATCCCTTCCAGGGGGAAGGTACCGAAGAGGGCGATCTCTCCGTAACCTTGGCCTTCTAACAGGAGGACTGAAAAAAAAAGAAAGAGGACTAATATTGAGGACGTTTCAAAGTTGAAAAAAAAATTCCCGGCCGACCCCACAAGAAGATGGGAATAATTGAGGCTGCTAAACAAGTAGGAGATGAATCATCTTCTACTACTACTACTACTACTACTACTACTTTTTTAACATCCACAAATATTCCAACCTTCTTGTGGGGTCAACTGGGGAAGGCTTTTGGCCCAAGTCTTTCAAAAACCAGCCGGCCAAGCCTGTTGACTTTTGATTGAAGGTTACAGACAATTGTAATTTGACCAAGGTGCCAGCAATAACTCTCCTCCTCTTAGTGAGACACTGAGATCTTTCACATCCACCAACTAATGCTAGCAGATGGCATGCTCAGTTTTAATGTTCATCTAAGGGATGATGCACTTTTAAATGCAACACCATGCCTGAAAAGCTCCATTTCCAACAGTGTATATGTGTAGTCGGGTCAGGAACCAAACGCAGACTAGACGGCTCAAAGGCAAGTGTTTGACCTCTGCCCTGCAAAACCATAGGTCATACATATGGTGACAGAGTTAAATATTTTGAGAAGCTGGGGTCCAGCATGTGGAAAAGTCATTTCAATTTTGTACACTTTCACATCGTCATAACTCGTAAGTGTCCCATCACAACATGAAATGTTCCTGTAAAATGTAGCAGTAGATACAGAAAGAGCTCGTACAATTCATGACACCACGTTGCCAATACTTGCACTGAAAACAAAATTCGTATTTAAAAACAGAATTACGAAATAACCGTCCCCTATGTAGCAGGAGACAGGGTTTTATGACTGTGTGGTGTGTGTGTCTGTGTGTGGTGTGTGTGTGTGTTGTGTGTGTGTGTGTGTGTGGTGTGTGTGTGTGTGTGTGTGTGTGTGTGTGTGTTCAGGGCATAACTTTTGAATTTTTGTCATCAAATTTTCAATAAACCTTTATTATGAGACTGTAGAGAAGACCAATTAATAATTGGGTCAAAATGTCAAAAGGCAAAGTCACGGTGAGTAGAAATAGCCCTTATCAACCCGTCCACCTCTGCATAGCGCAAGACGGATGGCTTTTTTTTTTTTTAGCTCATTCCCCACATAGCGGAAGATGGGGTTTTCTAGTTTTATCATAACTCAAAACTGGGTGCAAACCATATTTTGAGGAACAAACCATATTGGAATAATCTGTATAGCAATGCTCTTTTTTGGATGCTTCTAATTCATAATGCTCTGTACGATGGTCATCTGCGGCACAATAACAGCATATGGCTCCCCCCTATAGGCTGATGGTGCTGCATCATACCTGAGCCCCTATCGAAACAGTAGATTCCAGAGCTCTAAGGTGAATAAATATTTCCTATCAGGAGGCTATGGTACAGGACCTTCTCCTCTCTCATGACAGACAGGTTTGTGATCTGGCACCCTTTTGTTGTTATCTGGTCTTGCTCCTCCTGCCTTGCATACCATCCAGCCATCTGCAGAATTATACAAACCTATCGTGTAGCCCATTCTTTCTTACCCTCCCCAAATCAATGTTTCTGCCCACTTCTACTCCTTCATTACCCTTTTCTGTGGAATCACTTTCTGAAGTCTGTCTTGTTTGCTCTTCCCTACAATTTTCCAAGACCACAAACCAGGACCTTCTTACACTGCCTGTCAACATCTCTGTTGCTCTCACAAACCTTTCCTCCCTCTGTACCTGTCTGTAGCTTTGCTTTTTCATTCATTCCCAAAGGGAAGGAAGGGTATTGTAATCATTCTGTGTGTGCGTGTGTGCCATTCAGTGAGTGAATCCGCATGCAGATAAACTTTAATATCATACCCCAAGCAGCGTTAAATAGAGTTTGACAAAGTTGTGTTTTGCAACCATAACATTTTTACGCATCATTTAACCATATTTTGTACCTGAAATGAATAGGGATTATGTCAAAGTTAGCTGCACCCATTCCTCAATACGTGTTTCCTGGCACCACCCATGTTTTGAGGTGTGCTGTAAGGACTACTGGCTAGATTAACATCCCCAACTACTCTGAGGCATGGTTTAATAAAGATGTCCAATAAAACCACTCCATTTGTACTTCTAATTCAACTGCAAGTTGATTTTATACCTTTAATGGGCATCAAGTCCAAATTGGAGATAATAAATCCAATTTTATAAGTTATGAAATCTCTTCACCCTGTGCATCTGTGTTTGGATGCTGTTGTCAAGGGAGGGCCATACTATTTATCCTACTCCTTGTATAGGAGGTTTGTTTTGAGTGTGACGGATATATCCTGCTAGTTCACATAAATGCATAATGGTGATTAGACAAGATAACTTTTACTAAGTACGATATATATATATATATATATATATATATATATATATA
>CM068952.1:107427679-107448741 GCA_035128595.1 Eptatretus atami | reverse complement strand
TTTTTCCAGGGGAGAGGCAACTGGCCTCACCGCAGGATCTGTGTACTTGGGACGTGGTTTGATGGATATGATAACTAAAGATGAGATTGGATGGAATCTGTTTGCATAGAGAGAGAAGTGTCTGTGGAAAGAATTCCCAGTTTAATATTAGGGGCAATGATATAGGAGACCCATCCTAATGTGACATGGCTGCTTGCCAGTCCTTCAATCTGCTTTAATGAGCTGCCATTACTTGTGCCATTGAGGCAGCTCTCTGAGATAGCCAAGACGATATATGACTCGCATGTATATGACCAGATTGAACCAATTCGATCAGAGGAAGAGCAGGAGACAATTGGGAGTGAAGTTTGTTCTTTACCTTGTCCAGAAGGGAGATTTTGCCATTGGGAGTACTACACGGCCAAAGTTATGTGGACACCCATTCTAATTAGTGGGTCGGCTATTTCAGCCACAGCTATTGTTGAACCGGTGTATAAAATCAAGCACACAGCCCCAAATGGCCCAATCTCCATAGACAAACATTGCAGTAGAATGGGCTGTATGAAGAGCTCAGTGACTTTTCTACATTGGCACCATCCCTGAGATGCCACCTTCCAACAAGTCAGTTTGTCAAATTTCTGCCTCTTAGAGCTGCCCCCGGTCACAACTGGTAGGTGCTTGTTATTGTGAAGTGAACGTCTAGGCAACAACAGCTTAGCCTGAAGTGTTAGTCCCACACCAAGCTCACAGAACGGACCGCCGAGTGCTGAAGCACGTTGTGTTGGGAAAAATTGTCCGTCAGTTCGGTTTGCAAATCACTCACTACCGAGTTCCAAACTGACTCGTAAGCAACGTTAGCACAAGCACTGTTCGTCGAGAGCTCCATGAAATTGGTTTTCCATGCCCGACAGCCGCACACAAGCCTAAGATCACCATGCGCAAATGCCAAGCGTCGGCTGGAATGGAGTAAAGCTCACCGCCATTGAGGACTCTGGAGCAGTGGCGAAACCGCGTTCTCTGGAGTGATGAATCACGCTTCACCATCTGGCAGTCCGACAGACAAATATGGGTTTGGTGGATGCCAGGAAAATGCTATGTGCCCAAATGCATAGTGCCAACTGAAAGTTGTGTGGAGGAGGAATAAATGGTTATGAGCCTGTTTTTTCATGGTTCTGGCTGGGCCCGCTTCGTTCAGGAGGGAAATCTTAATGCTACAGCCATACCAATGGCATTCTACATTGATACTGTACTTCCAATTTTGTTCGGCAACAGTTTGGGGGAAGACTCTTCCTGTCTTCAGCATGCAAAATGCCCCCATGCACAAAAGGAGGTTCATACAGAAATGGTTTGTCGAGATCGGTTTGTGGAGAACTTGGACGGTCTGCACAGAGCCTTGACCTCAATCCCATCAAACACTTTTTTGGAGTGAATTGGCACGCTGACTGCGAGGCCAGACCTAATCGCCCACATCAGTGCCTGACCTCAGTAAGCTTTTGTGGTTGAATGGAAGCAAAATCCCGCAGCCAATGTTCAACGTTCAGTGGAAAGCCTTCCCAGAAAGTGGAGGTTGTTTAGCAGCAAGGAGGGGGGGGGACCAACTCATATTAACGCCCAATGATTTTGGAAATTATTTTGCGATGAGCAGGTGTCACATTACTTTTGGCCATGGTATGTCATCTGGGTTGGAAAGTTCACAGACTGGAGTCAGTCACGTTGAGTCACAGAGTCTTTTGCTGAAGTTCATAACTGGTGAGACGAAAGTACCAACACCCAGCCAATTTGTGTGGTGACAATTGGAAATTCACCACATATGAGGGGAAGAGAGCGTTGGGAATGAGTGGTTCAAGTTAGTCCATCTGTCAAAGAGAGAGATTCAAGTGGAGGGTCGTCACTGTTAGGACGGTACAACACACAGATGAAGCAATAAATAGGTTGAGAGCGGAGGGAAGTCACAGCCAAAGTTTCTAGGATGGGAAGGTGTAAGATCAGATATAAGGGCAGTGAGAAATTGGACTTCTTATGAAGAAAGTGCAACTTTGCCCCTGAGCGTGGTCAGCCTAATCAAATGGAGGAGACATATGCTTGGAGAGACACTAAGGAGTCGGGATGTCCTATGGAAGGATTCCTGTTAAATAGATGATGTCCTGGTTGTGACAGCGGTGGCCTAAAATGAGATTGTCAGGTGGAGTGGAGACTCAATGTTTGAAAGTCCAACACAGTGAGGGATAGGGGAGGTAGCTATTGGAGGGTACAGGGGTAGGGGGAGAATTTAAGGACTGGTGAGGGGGAAGGTTTGATGTGGCCGGTGAGGGGAAACTTTGAGGTTTGGGGGTGAGGGTTAAGCTTTGAAAGTGTGGGGTGGAGGGAGGAGCATTGAGGATAGTGGGTTGGGAGGGATGTTGGAAAGAGGGACATGAAATGGAGGGATGGCTTGATTGGCAAATCCCAAATTGGACAAATGGAGGATAAAGACCATGCAACTGGGTGGGTAAGATTTTTTTTTTTTGAAGGCACAGAGGAAGGTGGTGCTTGTAATATGCGAGAGGAGGGTTGGTGGACCACGTGATTAGCTGGCAGACAGTTTGGAAAATTAATATTGTGAAGAAGAGAGAGAAAATAGTCGTGGTGAAAGACGAACACGTGGTTACTCGAATGGGAATAAAGAAGGTGAAGCATTTTAAATTATTTTAAAGGAAGAAGAAGAAGCATTTACAGTTTAATCCAATAAAGTCTAACTTTGGAGATTGAGAAAAGGGAGAAAAAAAAGGATGCAGTCTTCCAAGTATATTTCTGGCTCCTAGATGTCGCAATTATTCTCTGTTCCAAGTTAAAACTGCCGGTACATCAGAAGGAAATAGTGGTGTTATTCTTGGGATAATCTTAGGAAAGGCGATCATGGTTGGAACTTCACCAAACAAATGTATGTAAGAAAATCAGACAAAGTCGCTTTCTTGGTACCCCAGGATATGAAGTTACAAAGAGAAGGAAAAATAGGAAGTACAGGGAGAAGGCAATTCAAGTAAACCAGAGAGCGAAGTCTGATGGCCGCGCCATCGCAAATCCCCCATTGCTTCCCACTTCAGCAAAGTTGAAAGATTGGCAAAAAGTTCTACCATGAATGACCCAATAAAAATTTTGAGTTAAAAAAATTTTTCCCCGTTTATAACCCCTGTACCTCAAATGCCAGCCCTGCGGGCATGAGCTTGGGGGTCAAATTCCAAACTCATTGCATATTTCATGCATCCTCCAATATTGGTTTGCATATCGGTATAAGGTTTCATTAAAAATGTTTTAAAATGCTGCCCGTAATTGCAATTTCCTTTGTTTTTTGACCTTTTGACCCAAATTACAGCTTGCTTCTCACCCTTCTGCCATGTGGTGATCATCTATTCTATAATTCCAGCAATCTCTGTGTGTGTTGTCTGTCTGTCTGTCTGTCTGTCTGTCTGTCTGTCGTCTTCTCGCCGTCTGTTTGTCCGCGACCGGCCGTTCTCGACGATGACGGTCCCGATCTGATTGAAAACTTGACAGGGAATATTGCTGGGGAACCCAGCGAATGTCTCTTTTCGAGGTATTGATTTAATCGGATAAGCGGTTCCCAAGTTACGGCCATTTATCGTCGACCAATGACAAGGACACCGTGCTATGACATCACGAATGACGTCACAATTAATGTTAATATTTTTTTATTTTTTGTGCACGATTGACATCCGAATTTTCTGGATTGAAACTTGCCAGGATATTGCTGGGACCCGCGGATGTGCGCTTTTCGAGGTTGATATTAACGATAAGCGGTTCCCAAGTTAAGGCCATTATCTGTCCGACCATATGACAAGACACGTGCTATGACGTCACGAAAATGACGTCACAATTAATGTTTTTTTTTTTAATTTTTTTTGTTTTTTGCACGATTGACAGTCGATCTGATTTGAAATTTGCCAGGAATATTGTGGGACCCGCGGATGTGCCTTTTTGAGGTTTGATATTAATCGTTGAGTGGTTCCCAAGGTCGTGCCATTTATCTGTTCGACCAATATCTGCGACGAGAGGGGACGGGAGAGGGGAAGATGAGAGTTGGGGGCGAGAGAGAGGGGCGAGAGAGGAGGGGGGAGAGAGGAAGGGCGAGACTAGAGGGGGGGAGAGAGAGGGGGGGCTGAGAGAGGACGAGGAGGGGGTGAGAGAGGCGGGGTGAGAGTGGTGGGGGAGCGAGAAGAGGAGCTGCCACATTACTGGCATCATCCTACGGGCACTCAACCCACGGGCACTCAACCTACGGCCCGCACTTAAGTAACCTACCAAATTGGTGAATTTATGAGAATATGGCCAGAGCGCTGGATGGGTTTGGAGGGTTGTGGAGTGGCGGCCTGAAACCGAATTCCTATTTCAGGTTCCTCCTGATGACTCCCTCTTTTGCTCTTTACTTGTTCGGGGTTCCCCTTCTTGGTCTTCCAGTTGATTATGTTTTGTACCATATCCTGATCTGTGTGGACTGTGCCTCCTCCACTTGTCGGACCTCTGTAGCTATACATTGTTGCCTGCGTTTAAGCCTGGGAGTAATTGCTGAACTATCTGTCCGGGTTCTTCCGCCATCTTTTGTTCTTTGTCCTTTCACACTTTCTTTCGAATTTTTTTTCACAATTTCTCTTATCATTCGAAATTATTGTTTTTTCCTCTTCATTCATCTCTTTTTACTCTCTACTTCTCTCTTTCGTTATCTATCTCTCTAAGAGAGTTAATTATTGCAGACATTTTTTCTGTAAGGCTCAATTAGCTTGCACCTGGGTGGGTTTGAGGGTCGGAGTAGTAGCGGCTGAAACCCGAATCCTATCCATGGTTCTTTTCATGATGAACTTCCACCTTTGCTCTTTACTTATTTTTGGGTTTCCCCCTTCTTTGGTATTTCGTTTGATTATGCTGCCACAAACATTTATGGAAGATAAATTGCATCGGACGGCGACGAACTGATACATTTTTCAAAAGTGGAATTCGGACTGGACATTAGAACCACACGAAACGCAACCTTGTCGAATGCTTTAAAAGAGCGCTCAAATTTCCTACATCAATTTATCAACGACGTGCAGGGATATTGATCCTATGAGTTTCAACCCTAAAAGATTGTACATGCGCGTCTTGCGTCACTCTCCTCCAAGGTTCAGAATCCAAACTTTGTATTGTCACTGAATGGCAAAGTATACTTGAAGTCTTTGGTTGATTTCAAAAATGAATACGGACAGTCAACATTTTTAAAACTGGTTTGACAACTTGTAGGATGCATGAAATATGTAATGACCAACAATAACAACTATCACATGTGCTGTAGAAGGAAATAATTCCTTTGAGTCCCATGTGGTTGTTGTTATATCCGTCAACTGAAATACAGTTGAAATACTGTCAATGTTGTGCCCGTTTACCACACCCCATTTCTGGAAGGACCAAGGAAAGCCAATCGTCGACATTACTATATTATATTGTTTTCATAAAAATTATACTGAATTGTAGCCTGGTCCAGGGGTGGGGGACCAAAAAAAACTGAGGTAATGCAGACTGGAAGCAATACTTCATTGTGTGATTCATGGGGCTTAAAAATGGAAAGCAGCTTCAAAGTATCCCAATGAGGTCTTTTGTCATTCAATGATCGTGATTATTTGGTTCAGTGTGTGACGAAAATTGTATCTTTTTTCAATAAAACTGATATAATTTTTTTGGGAAAGTTAAACACATTGACAGTGATAGTAAAAATGTTTTTAGCAAAGTTTGAATACATCGACAATAGTACGAAAAGATGGATCTTCTTCATTCATATGCAGCTCAAGGTTGCGGGGCAACATCTTTGGCTGAGGGTGCGGCTGTGCCGCTGATGCAATGCCCTCTGCTGATTATGGCAGGAATTTGGAATTTGGCTGTGGTGCCCGGCGATAGCTCGCCTAAACTTCTTTCACAAAGGACACAGTGGATCTTTAAACATCCACCAACAAATGCTGGCAGACGGGATTCCGTTTAAAGTCATCGTAGAGACGGAACACCATTGATGAATCACCTTGCCTGTGAAATACCAGGATGACAGTTTATAGCTGAGTCTGCATTCAAACCCAGGCTAGATGGCTTCGAGACGAGTGTGTGTACCTCCACTCCATCCTGTCAGCTCCAGATGAGTAATTGTGATGGATTTGTATCACGAGTCATAGTAACAACCGCTTCCTCCAAGAAGCAAATATGGTGCAGTGAATCACTTGCAGTGTGCTATGTCTGGGATCTCAGTCCAAACCCTATATTCAGATGTGTCCAATGACTACCATGTCATGGCAATTCACCTAAAAGTACACTGATGTCTCCCAATGTCATTGCTTTGTATGTAATGTAGATACAAGCTCCTCTCTAAAGCCTTAGACAAAGTAAATAGAGAAAACAAAAAACACATAATAGTATTTGTGGAGATGAATGACATCAATTGTAAGCAAGTAGGAGAGAAGTGAAAATGTCTTTACAGCTTGAAATTGCTATCTTCTCAACATTGCTATGATGGCCCCAGAATCATGTTTTCCTCTATTTTAACCAAATCAACTGTGTGAACGCCAAACAGGCCAACCTTATTTCCTCTTTATTTTGTTTGGAGGTCATCTGCCATCTGCTTGGAAATCAGCAAACATTACTGCCCTGCATAAAAGGTGCAAAAACAGATCCCTGCAACTACAGACCATCAGCTTTCTCCCAATCATCAGCAAGGTTATGGAATCCATCATCGCTTCAGACATTAAATCCTTCCTCTTTCTCCAATGGTTTTGATTTCCAATCAATCAATTTGGTTTCAGACCAGGTCACTCGACCCTGGATATGCTGCTTCTGCTCTCCCACAATGGATGGAGGTACTCAATGCAGACATGGACATGAAATCAGAACCAAGTCGCAAGACATATCGCGTGCTTTTGACACGGTCTGGCACCCTGCCATGCTCACCAAACTCTCTCCTATGGTATCCAAGGCCATCTCCACTCATGCTCGCAGACTTCCTCTCCTGTCGCATCAACGTGTGGCCCTAAATGGAGTTCTTTCATCCCCCTTCCTCATCAGGCTGGAGTTCCTCAAGGCAGCATTCTGGGCTTTCTTTTCATGGTTTTCATCAATGATCTCTCTGACTCTCTGGAAAATCCTCTTTATCTCTTTGCTGATGACTCCACCCTCTGTTGTGCCATCTGTCATTCCTCAGACCGGCAAAGCCGCAGCTTCTTCGCTCTCTGCAGATCGGGTAAAAGCACAAACTGGTCCATCACTTGGAACATGTCTTTCATCCTGGCAAATCTCACCCTCTCACTATGTTCACTATGTCTCTCCAAAATCACTGTCTCTCCTCTCTGGTCTCGCCCCCACCCCCCCCCCCCCACCCTGCTCTATATGCGATGTGTCCACCATATTTCCGCAGGGCGTTCAAGGTCGCCAACTACCCCTTCTGGTAAAAAGTACCAAAATCACGAACCACTGCTCACCTTCACTCTTTCATTCCTCTTTTTTCCCGCCTTTGGAATAAAGTCTCCTAATAAACTCAATCCCATTCTTCCTTTCCAGGCCTTCAAAACAGTTTGTTCACCACCACCTCTTATCTTCCCCTATCCAAAACTCGATCTTTTCACCCACGTTAATCCACCCAAACCCACCTCCTTCAAATTCCCTGCTTTCCTTCCTGAAAGTCCCTGTAATGTTCATCTTTGTATACCCGTGTTCCACCCCATCCTCTGCCTTCCACAGATCTCCGAATGTCTCTGCCCCACTGTTTTGTCCTTCCCTTTCCCGCCCCTCTTGTCTATTGCTTGTCTCATTGCCCCCCCCCTTGCTGTGCGTTGTATGTTTAGCTCTCATACGAGCCTCGACATTGTATACAAACAAAAAATGAAAAAAGTAGGGTTGTATTGTTGGTGGGGCGGGTGTCGGTGGCGAGCACGACCGCTAGGTGGAGCAGTAGAGTCGGCTCCACCGAACACCCGGAATCTAGATGTGCTTCTCGAGAACTCCGAGACGCACGGGTCCTTACAGGACCATGGTCGCCCAATACTTCGACGGCGTGAGGTAGGGTCCACTTGTCGAACTCCCAATTTTACCTAAGTACTCACGCCGTCCAACTATCCGGGAAACCACACCCTCGGCCGACTCTGTCCGATCCGAGTCGCGGTAACGGCTCGGATCCGGCGTAACGAGCAGAGTTACCAGAGCCGCGCCGGACCGAATGCACAATTTGCTGCTTCCAATTTCTCAACTCGCACTGTGCTAAGCCAATGAAAGAAACACGAAAACGAGCTGAAACATTCAACAAAATGGATATTTTTTACAATAGGCAGGGAGGGGAAACACAGAAGAGCAGAGTTAAACCGACTATCGAGAAGAAATGCAAATAATGTACAAGGCACTTAAAGAATTGCTACTTATAGACTGGGCCCACAGACACACACGCACACACCCAAAAGAAATGATGGCCGCGCCTTTATTTGGCCCTTCAGCTCAGGAGGGAAGGCGAGCTGAGGACAAGAGCCTGCACTTGCACCTGCGCCGCCTCGTGCGGTCTGCTCGAGCTTGTCCGGTTGCGGGACTCGAACCACCGCCTCAACGCAGCACCAGGGACAGGAGACGACAGGAGACAGACGAAGGCGACGGAGTGGGGCACGAGACTGGCTTCAAGCGGAAGCTTTGTATCAAAGCGAGCGACAGAAGCGACAGAATGCAATATTCGTCTCGAGGTGGAGGGCTCTTAAGCACTCCCTCCGAGAACGGTTGATAAGAAACGGCTTGTTGGCGTCTGCGATTAGCCCACTGAACGGCGATACATCTTAACGTGGAGTCCCGACGAGCGATGAGCTCCTGAAATTGCCGAAAATGGCATTGCCTTTTAGGAGTCGGGACTGCTTCTAAGTTCAAGGAGCTTAAGATCCATGCACCAGAGATAACGTTGCGGCTATGTGCGGAAATCTCTTGAGCGAGGAGAGTTGCCGCTTGTGTTATTGTTAAAGTTGTAACCTTCAAAAAGCTCCACTATGCCACTGATTCCCCATAGACATGTAAAGAGCTATCATCCAAGCTTTCGATCTGAGTATGACTGAATGTTATCTCATCTGCAGATGTGTATGGAGCGCATTGTCCTTTCCGCCTCTTGACGACCTTGGAAGATGCAAGTGGACTTTCGTCGTGGCTATTTATTAGAGTGCATATTGACTGCTGAGATGGTTAACACTCGAACGGTGTAAAGGCTTGTTTCGAATGATACGAACGTCGTTCTACAGTCCAGATGCAGAAGCATGCAGCCAATGGATAAACATTTTTAGAGTCGAGTTTCATCAATTGGAGCTTAATGTACCTTAGAGATATTCGATGATCGATGTGCGGAACTCTCTGAATTCATTTAAATTGCTCAAGTCCCTACTGGTCCTCCATCATGCAAAGCCCTTTATTGTCACACCTGAGCATCCCCTCCAGCTTTCACTGCAGATGATGGAGCATTGCTTTCCCTCTGGGTTGGCGCTCCTGCTGACCCTTGGAATCAGGCTTCAATCAATGGATTCTCACGATGAGCCGAGTCTATGGGCCTTCACTTCACCATCGCCGATAGGTCTGTCTCTATTATTCTGCCTCTCTCTTCACCTCCTCTGGTCTTGCACCCTCCCCTCTTAATGCTTACACCCCCCCCCCAACCCCAAGGTATCTGCAAGATGCACACTGTCCACCAGAAACCCCCTCCTAGTGAAAATACTAAAAATCCAGAACCACTGCCCACCTCCACTCATTTGTTCCTCTTCTTTCCCTCCCCTCCCCCCTCCCCCACCTGTGGAACCAACTTCCAGACTCTCTTAAATCTCATCTTCCCTCCAGGTCTTCAAGACAGTTCTTCACCACCATCTCAAATCATTCCTTATCCAAAACCATGATATTTTCTACACCTGTTAAACCACCCCCACCCCTCCAAAAATGTTCCTTCTGTATCCATCTTCTCCACCCTTGTGTTCTCCCCTACCTCTCATCATTACCTGCATCCCTTGTTTGTTTGTCTCCATCTATTTTCTCTCCCAGCCCTGCTGTTGGCATTTCTCCCTTCTCCTGCTGTTCCTTTTGTTATGTTATGTCCTGATCCGTTATGGATTCCAGCTCTTCCACGAAACCAAAACGATGTACAGTATATGAAAAAGAAAAGCATATATGAGGCGCCGTGAGGAGGAGTGATGTAAGGGACACATCGGCCATTTTGGAGGTTAATGCTATTATAGCACTATTTTAACCCTTCCCTATCATCTGAGCCTATCATCATCATATCATTAAAAAATGTCGCTTACATCATCCTCCTCGCGGGCCTCATATATATACATTTATCTTTTTATCTTTTTTGATACAAAGTCAAGGCCCATGGAAGAACTAGAACACAGAAGAGACCAGAACACAAAGAACAAGGTAGAAAACAAGAAAGATGTGGTGATGGGAAGAATGAGAACAAGAGGAGGGAGAGAAGGCAGCTCAGGTGAACAACTGGACACAAGCATAAAATCAGCAAGTAGGGGCTTGGATAAGAGGAGGAGGAAGGGGGAGGGGTGGGGGAGGATGAAACATGGACAACAACAGACTGCAGGGTGGAGGGAGAGGAGAAAATACACTTAACTGAAAAGAAGGGTTGTGCTTTGGGAGGTTAACTGATGGTTGAAAATATCTTGAGCATGGATGGGAGATGACCTGAGGAGGTGGTGAATAGCCATTGTAGAGGTTGGAAGGAAGAATGAGATTGAACAGACTGAGGAAGTTGGTTCTCCAAGTGACCGAATGGAGACGCAAATGAGTGGAAGTGAGCAGTGAGCCTGGATTTTGGGAGTTTCACCAGAAGTTGCTTATTGGCAGACACAATCAGTGTGACCACTCCTCATTTTCATAAATGCCAAGGTGAGCCAATGAAAAAGCCAAGAAATTCACAAGGTTTTCGGAAAAGCGATGATAATAGAAAACCTATACGCCAAGAAAACCTATAGAAAACCAAGACGCCAAGGTGAACAACGAATAGCCAAGATGTTGTGAAAAAGCCAAGGAGTGGTCACACTGGACCACATGCACCCTGAGAAACCTGGAGGTGACATCATGGAAAGGACAAGGGGTGCAAGACAGGAAGAAGCAGGGGAATATGTTGACCTGTCTGCAATGTGGGAGTAACAGGCCCAGTATTCAGCTTCATCATGGAGATTCAATGATTTGAGGGCCTTGGTTCCATGGCATCATAAGTGCAAGGTGTGATCAGGCAGTGGTTCCAGCCCAAAGGGAGAACAGTATTCCATCGAGTTGCAGATGAAGGCATCATAAATTTTTGAAGTTCGGAGATGCCAATGAAAGACTTGGCACAATGAAAGATTCCAGTTATTGGCTGGCTTTAGAGGCCAATTGGGTTCTATTTAAAAAATGAAATAAAATGGTGATGCCCTGTAGATCTAATTTTAGATGTGATTCATCCATTTTGAGTTGCATTTTACCCGACTGGTCGGTTTTTGCTCACAATGTAAAGTTGAGAAAATAATCAAACAGAGGTCAAGACTCATGGAAGAATTGAAAAACAAGTGGAATCTGGTAGACGTACCGCCGACAACAATGTAAAATGGCAGAACAGAAAAACATGAGAATAATAATACAGAGCATTTAACAATGCAGAACGTTGCTGTGGTATATAGATTACAGTAAATCTCTTAACCAGTGCAGAGTTACTCACTCATTGACTGACCACAGCACCATTACAGTGGCTTTTCGTTTTCTTTTAGGAATTTTCGAGGCTAATACGTTGACCCAACACCCACACCAGATAACGAGTGAAAAAAAACAGCAAAGCAGACTATCGATGATACGATTTCCATTTCTTGTTCAAGGTTGGCACAATTAAAACACTCCTCAATTAACCCTTGCACCGGCACATGACAGAAAATAATTGTTGCCTTGGAATAAAAGTGGACACCTGCTGAGGCTCGGGGTTTATTGGCCTGAGAAAGCCTGCTGGGCAGCGTGTGAAATGTCGCCTGAGACCTGATCTGCTCTTGCTCGTTTATTAGCAGATTAGCAGGGAGATATAGCTACTTTTTTGGTTGGATGTGCAACTTTAAAAAAAAAGTATTACAATCCTAACCACCCTGATCTTGATACAGTGCCGAAAGAAAGTCTACACCCCCTTTCAAACTTTTCACCTTTTGTTGCCTTTATAGGCTGAATTAAATTGCATGAATTCATACTTTTCCCACCTTTATTTACACTTCATAACCCACAACATCCAAGTGAAAGACAATTCTACAAATTTCAGAAAATTAATTAAAAATACAAAACTAGAATATTCTTGGTTGGAAAAGTGTCCAGCCCCTTATAATAGCAATTGTAAGTTAGCTCAGGTGGAACCAATCACCTTCAAAATCACACACCAAGTTAATTGGCCTCCATCTGTGTTAAGTTGAAGTGATTCTGATTATTTCAGGATTAAATCAGCTGTTCCTGTAGGTTTCCTCTGTTGGGTAGTGCATTTCACAGCAAACACTCAATCATGAGAGCAAGGAGCTTTCAAAAGACCTCTGGGATAAAGTTGTGGGAAGGCACAGATCAGGGGATTGGTATAAAATATTTGAAAGACCTTGATATCCTTGAGGCAGTCAAGACAAGCATTAAGAAGTGGAAGGTGCATGGTACCACCAAAGACCTGCCTAGAACAGGCCGTCTGTCCAAACTGGATGACCAAGCAAGGAGGAGACTGATCGAGAGGCCACCAGAGGCCAATAGCAAATTTGAAAGGGTTAAATACATGCCTTTATGGCAGAGACTGGTCACTGTGTGCATGTGACAATATACCAAGCACTCCACAAGTCTGGCCTGTACAGTGGGTGGCAAGAAGGAAGCCATTACTGAAAAAAGCCCACCTTGAGTCCCGTTTGAGGTATGTAAAAACCACTCCGGAGATTCTGAAGCCATGTGGCAAAAAGTTTTGTGATCTGATGAAACCAAGATGGAACTTTTTGGCTGAAATGCAAAACGTTACGCTTGGCACAAACCCCACACAGCACATCACCCAAAGAACCCCATCCCTACTGTGAAGCATGGTGGTGGCAGCATCATGTTATGGGGATGATTCTCTTCAGCATTGACTGGGGCATTTGACAGGATAGAAGGGAAATGCATGGTGAAAAATACAAAAAAATCTGAGAGGAAATCCTGCTGCCCTCTGCAAGAAAGCTGAAATTGGGCAGAGTTCACCTTTCAGCATGACACTAACCGAAGCACACAGCCAAAGCTACACGTGAGTAGCTAAGGAACAGAAAGATAAATGTCCTTGAGTGGCCCAGTCAGAGCCCTGACCTAAATCCAATCGAAAATCTGGCATGACTTCAAGATTGCTGTCCATCAGCACCCACACAACTTAACTGAGCTTGAACAGTTTTGCATCGAAGAATGGGCAAGTATTGCCCAATGAAGGTTGCAAAGTTGGTAGAGACCTATCCCAACAGACTCACAGCTGTATTGCTCTCAAGGTGCTTCCACCAAGTATTAAATCAGGGACGTGGAACTTACCCAACCAAGATATTCTAGTTTTGTATTTGTAATTAATTTTTTGAAATTTGTCGAATTTGTTTTGACTTGGAAGTTGTGGATTATGTGTAAATAAAGGTGGGAAAAGTCTGATGTTAACGCAACATTAATTACAGGCTATAAGGCAACAAAATGTGAAAACTTTAAAATGGGCTGTAGATGTTCCATAGACACTGTGTGTGTGTGTGTGTGTGTGTGTGTGTGTGTGGTGTGTGTGTGCTGTGTGTGTGTGTGTGTGTGTGCGTTGCGTGCGTGCGTGCGTGCGCGTGCGCCGCACGCGTGCGCACGCGGAAGTGTTTTACGAACTTTGGCGGCACTTGGTCTGGTATCACCCCTGGTGTTGGCTTAATGGTTCGGGTGGTGGGCTTGGTATCCTGAGTTCAAATCCCCATTGGCTGTATAATTAATACCAGGTGGGGTTGACTACCTGTCATCCTTCCGAGTCGGCAAAATGAGTGCCAGCTTGTTCGTATGCTGTGTTGGAGTGGTGCCTGTCCAGGATTGTGCCAATAGCCAAGGAGACTGCTTAGGCAGCACCAACGCTCTGCACAGAGTATGGTCCCAATGGATGGATGGATGTTGGTGTCTCCCGCTCGCAGGAGAACTCCATTCCATTCCCTCCGTCAAGCTCCGTTTACTCTGTTCCACTCTGTGATCCAAGAACAAGAACATGGGAGCCAGAGAACAGAGCTCTCTTTTAGAATCCTCTGGTGGGGGCGGCGCTTGAGAGTGGAACAAGCGGAGCAATGGGTGTTCTATAGTGCTCTCATTGGTGTATGCACCATTACCCAGCGCTAGCTCCACCCATGTGAGGCTTTGGCAGCAGAAATGCCCTCACTTGCCCTGAACTCGGCCACGAGAATGAGCTCTGAGATTAACATGGCGCCGGGGGCATTTGGTTGCTCTCTCTGGTCACGAACACGCACTGGAAACCCAATGAGGGCTGTAATTGAGTGGAACGCTCGGGCTATCCACACGACGTTGAACTGAGCCTCACGCACACTCGTGCCCTGAGCTAGTCACCAGAACGTCTTGAGCTAGTACCAGAACGTCTTGAGCTAGTCACCAGAACGTCTTGAGCTAGTACCAGAACGTCTTGAGCTAGTCACCAGAACGTCCAGACCTGAGCATCCACAGTATAATGGTACGGGCCTTCCCCGTTTACTGCTGGTCCAGAAGGAGGTGGTGAATGCTGGTGATGATGGTGGTTGAGTGATTGCAGTGATGGTGTGGTGTTGTGGTTGGTTATTGGCATGGTGGTTTGTGGTGGTTGAGGTGTCGTGGTTGTGATTAATAGCGACGGTAAGCGAGCTTAGGTTGTGGTCCGATGGTGTGGAGGAATTATTATGAATGTGTAGTGGTGGACCGAGGGTTGTAGCATTGTGGTTCGAGTCTGAAGAAGGTTAAAGTGAAGTGGCTGTTGGGTAATGGCATAAGGTATGAATGCGAAAGGGCATGCGTATGCTAATGAGTTGCCTGTTGCTGTGGTCGCAAGCTTGCGTGATGGAGAGGTCATGTGTGCGGATAAAAGCAAATAAAATAGATGAAGGATGGGAATAAAGACCTACTTAAAGCTCATGCAATGCACATGACCAATAAACCCATTACACATAAGGGAAGGGCTATATATATGAATACGAATGAAATGACTGTCTCGGGCACTCCGTGTTGTGTGCCATTGCCTCGGGGGAGTGCTAGTTTCGCATATATATACACACATATATATATATATATATATATATATATATATATATATATATATATATTGTTGCGGGCCGGGCGTCGGCGACAAGCACGACCGCCAGGTGGAGCAGTAGAGTCGACTCCGCTGATCACCCGGAATTTAGATCGTATCTTTTTCGGAAAACTCCGAAAAGTACTGGTCCCTTATCGGACCGTGAAGCGTCAATATTTCTCCACGTGGTACAGGGTTATTTGCAATTTTCAAAATACCTAGATGTCCACGTGGCGATTTACCGAGTCTCCACATCCTCGACGGCACCCGTACGGAACGAGCCGCTAGCGTACTCGAACCGTGTGTGACCCGAGCGGATGGTCACCGAGATCCATCAGTTCAAATGTCCCCTTACGGCGGCACAACGGCCTTGCTAATTTTCCAACACGCAGCACGCTAAGCCAACGGAGGAAGGACACAAACGAGCTGATACATTTCACAATGGGGATGTTTATTAACAATAGGGAAATGAGGGAAGCACGTAAGTGCAGAGTTATCCGAATATTGATAAGCACGTATGAACAGCAAGGCACTTAACAATTCATAACTTAGCAGACTGGCGCCACACACACACACACAACACACACAACACACACACACACACACAACACACACACCAACACACAACCAACACACACAGCACACAAGGAATCGGACCCAAAGTGATATATATATATATATGTGTGTATATATATGCGAAACTAGCACTCCCCCGAGGCAATGGCACACAACACGGAGTGGTCCCGAGACAGTCATTTCATTCGTATTCATTATATATAGCCCTTCCCTTATGTGTAATGGGTTTATTGGTCATGTGCATTGCATGAGCTTTAAGTAGGTCTTTATTCCCATCCTTCATCTATTTTATTTGCTTTTATCCGCACACATGACCTCTCCATCACGCAAGCTTGCGACCACAGCAACAGGCAACTCATTAGCATACGCATGCCCTTTCGCATTCATACCTTATGCCATTACCCAACAGCCACTTCACTTTAACCTTCTTCAGACTCGAACCACAATGCTACAACATTCCTCGGTCCACCACTACACATTCATAATAATTCCTCCACACCATCGGACCACAACCTAAGCTCGCTTACCGTCGCTATTAATCACAACCACGACACCTCAACCACCACAAACCACCATGCCATAACCAACCACAACACCACACCATCACTGCAATCACTCAACCACCATCATCACCAGCATTCACCACCTCCTTCTGGACCAGCAGTAAACGGGGAAGGCCCGTACCATTATACTGTGGATGCTCAGGTCTGGACGTTCTGGTGACTAGCTCAAGACGTTCTGGTGACTAGCTCAAGACGTTCTGGTGACTAGCTCAAGACGTTCTGGTGACTAGCTCAAGACGTTCTGGTGACTAGCTCAGGGCACGAGTGTGCGTGAGGCTCAGTTCAACGTCGTGTGGATAGCCCGAGCGTTCCACTCAATTACAGCCCTCATTGGGTTTCCAGTGCGTGTTCGTGACCAGAGAGAGCAACCAAATGCCCCCGGCGCCATGTTAATCTCAGAGCTCATTCTCGTGGCCGAGTTCAGGGCAAGTGAGGGCATTTCTGCTGCCAAAGCCTCACATGGGTGGAGCTAGCGCTGGGGTAATGGTGCATACACCAATGAGAGCACTATAGAACACCCATTGCTCCGCTTGTTCCACTCTCAAGCGCCGCCCCCACCAGAGGATTCTAAAAGAGAGCTCTGTTCTCTGGCTCCCATGTTCTTGTTCTTGGGATCACAGAGTGGAACAGAGTAAACGGAGCTTGACGGAGGGAATGGAATGGAGTTCTCCTGCGAGCGGGAGACACCAGACCATCCATCCATCCATTGGGACCATACTCTGTGCAGAGCGTTGGTGCTGCCTAAGCAGTCTCCTTGGCATTGGGCACAATCCTGGACAGCACCACTCCAACACAGCATACGAACAAGCTGGCACTCATTTTGCCGACTCGGAAGGATGACAGGTAGTCAACCCCACCTGGTATTAATTATACAGCCAATGGGGATTTGAACTCAGGATACCAGCCACCCACCCGAACCATTAAGCCAACACCAGGGGTGATACCAGACCAAGTGCCGCCAAAGTTCGTAAAACACTTCCGCGTGCGCACGCGTGCGCACGCACGACGCACGCACGCACGCACGCACGCACACACACACACACACACACAGACACACACCACACACACACACACACACACACACACACACACACACACACACACACACACACACACACACACACACAGTGTCTATGGAACATCTACAGCCCATTTTAAAGTTTTCACATTTTGTTGCCTTATAGCCTGTAATTAATGTTGCGTTTAACATCAGACTTTTCCCACCTTTATTTACACATAATCCACAACTTCCAAGTCAAAAACAAATTCGACAAATTTCAAAAAATTAATTACAAATACAAAACTAGAATATCTTGGTTGGGTAAGTTTCCACGTCCCTGATTTAATACTTGGGTGGAAGCACCTTTGAGAGCAATTACAGCTGTGAGTCTGTTGGGATAGGTCTCTACCAACTTTGCACACCTTCATTGGGCAATACTTGCCCATTCTTCGATGCAAAACTGTTCAAGCTCAGTTAAGTTGTGTGGGGGTGCTGATGGACAGCAATCTTGAAGTCATGCCAGATTTTCGATTGGATTTAGGTCAGGGCTCTGACTGGGCCACTCAAGGACATTTATCTTTCTGTTCCTTAGCTACTCACGTGTAGCTTTGGCTGTGTGCTTCGGTTAGTGGTCATGCTGAAAGGTGAACTTCTGCCCCAATTTCAGCTTTCTTGCAGAGGGCAGCAGGATTTCCTCTCAGATTTTTTTGTATTTTTCACCATGCATTTTCCCTTCTATCCTGTCAAATGCCCCAGTCAATGCTGAAGAGAATCATCCCCATAACATGATGCTGCCACCACCATGCTTCACAGTAGGGATGGGGTTCTTTGGGTGATGTGCTGTGTGGGGTTTGTGCCAAGCGTAACGTTTTGCATTTCAGCCAAAAAGTTCCATCTTGGTTTCATCAGATCACAAAACTTTTTGCCACATGGCTTCAGAATCTCCGGAGTGGTTTTTACATACCTCAAACGGGACTCAAGGTGGGCTTTTTTCAGTAATGGCTTCCTTCTTGCCACCCTACTGTACAGGCCAGACTTGTGGAGTGCTTGGTATATTGTCACATGCACACAGTGACCAGTCTCTGCCATAAAGGCATGTATTTAACCCTTTCAAATTTGCTATTGGCCTCTTGGTGGCCTCTCTGATCAGTCTCCTCCTTGCTTGGTCATCCAGTTTGGACAGACGGCCTGTTCTAGGCAGGGTCTTGGTGGTACCATGCACCTTCCACTTCTTAATGCTTGTCTTGACTGCCTCAAGGGATATTCAAGGTCTTTCAAATATTTTTATACCAATCCCCTGATCTGTGCCTTCCCACAACTTTATCCCAGAGGTCTTTTGAAAGCTCCTTGCTCTCATGATTGAGTGTTTGCTGTGAAATGCACTACCCAACAGAGGAAACCTACAGGAACAGCTGATTTAATCCTGAAATAATCAGAATCACTTCAACTTAACACAGATGGAGGCCAATTAACTTGGTGTGTGATTTTGAAGGTGATTGGTTCCACCTGAGCTAACTTACAATTGCTATTATAAGGGGCTGGACACTTTTCCAACCAAGATATTCTAGTTTTGTATTTTTAATTAATTTTCTGAAATTTGTAGAATTTGTCTTTCACTTGGATGTTGTGGGTTATGAAGTGTAAATAAAGGTGGGAAAAGTATGAATTCATGCAATTTAATTCCAGCCTATAAAGGCAACAAAAGGTGAAAAGTTTGAAAGGGGGTGTAGACTTTCTTTCGGCACTGTATACAAGATCAGGGTGGTTAGGATTGTATATACTTTTTTTTTAAAGTTGCACATCCAACCAAAAAAGTAGCTATATCTCCCCTGCTAATCTGCTAATAAACGAGCAAGAGCAGATCAGGTCTCAGGCGACATTTCACACGCTTCCCAGCAGGCTTTCTCAGGCCAATAAACCCCGAGCCTCAGCAGGTGTCCACTTTTATTTCCAAGGCAACAATTCATTTTCTGTCATGTGCCGGTGCAAGGGGTTAATTGAGGAGTGTTTTAATTGTGCCAACCTTGAACAAGAAATGGAAATCGTATCATCGATAGTCTGCTTTGCTGTTTTTATTCACTCGTTATCTGGTGTGGGTGTTGGGTCAACGTATTAGCCTCGAAAATTCCTAAAAGAAAACGAAAAGCCACTGTAATGGTGCTGTGTGTCAGTCAATGAGTGAGTAACTCTGCACTGGTTAAGAGATTTACTGTAATCTATATACCACAGCAACGTTCTGCATTGTTAAATGCTCTGTATTATTATTCTCATGTTTTTCTGTTCTGCCATTTTACATTGTTGTCGGCGGTACGTCTACCAGATTCCACTTTGTTTTTCAATTCTTCCATGAGTCTTGACCTCTGTTTGATTATTTTCTCAACTTTACATTGTGAGCAAAAACCGACCAGTCGGGTAAAATGCAACTCAAAATGGATGAATACACATCTAAAATTAGATCTACAGGGCATCACCTATTTTATTTCATTTTTTAAATTAGAACCCAATTGGCCTCTAAAGCCAGCCAATAACTGGGAATCTTTCATTGTGCCAAGTCTTTCATTGGCATCTCCGAACTTCAAACAATTTATGATGCCTTCATCTGCAACTCGATGGAATACTGTTCTCCCCTTTGGGCTGGAACCACTGCCTGATCACACCTTGCACTTATTGATGCCATGGAAACCAAGGCCCTCAAAATCATTGGAATCTCCCATGATGAAGCTGAATATCTGGGCCTGTTACTCCCACATTGCAGACAGGTCAACATATTCTCCTGCCTTCTTCCTGGTCTTGCACCCCTTGTCCTTTCCATGATGTCACCTCCAGGTTTCTCAGGGTGCATGTGGTCCAGTGTGACCACTCCTTGGCTTTTTTCACAACATCTTGGCTATTCGTTGTTCACCTTGGCGTCTTGGTTTTCTATAGGTTTTCTTGGCGTATAGGTTTTCTATTATCATCGCTTTTCCGAAACCTTGTGAATTCTTGGCTTTTTTCATTGGCTCACCTTGGCATTTATGAAAATGAGGAGTGGTCACACTGATGTGGTCTGCCAATAAGCAACTTCTGGTGAAACTCCCAAAATCCAGGCTCACTGCTCACTTCCACTCATTTGCGTCTCCATTCGGTCACTTGGAGAACCAACTTCCTCAGTCTGTTCAATCTCATTCTTCCTTCCAACCTCTACAATGGCTATTCACCACCTCCTCAGGTCATCTCCCATCCATGCTCAAGATATTTTCAACCATCAGTTAACCTCCCAAAGCACAACCCTTCCTTTTCAGTTAAGTGTATTTTCTCCCCTCTCCCTCCACCCTGCAGTCTGTGTTTTGTTCCATGTTTCATCCTCCCCCCACCCCCTCCCCCTTCCTCCTCCTCTTATCCAAGCCCCTACTTGCTGATTTTATGCTTGTGTCCAGCTTGTTCACCTGAGTGCCCTTCTCTCCCTCCTCTTGTTCTCATTCTTCCCCATCACCCAATCTTTCTTGTTTTCTACCTTGTTCTTTGTGTTCTGGTCTCTTCTGTGTTCTAGTTCTTCCATGGGCCTTGACTTTGTATCAAAAAAAGATAAAAAGATAAATGTATATATATGAGGCCCCGCGAGGAGGAGTGATGTAAGCGACATTTTTTAATGATATGATGATGATAG
>CM068952.1:107408639-107424223 GCA_035128595.1 Eptatretus atami | reverse complement strand
ATCGGCGTTTTACCGCGACTCGGATCGGACAGAGTCGGCCGAGGGTGTGGTTTCCCCGGTAGTTTGACGGCGTGAGTACTTAGGTAAATTGGAGTTCGACAAGTGGACCCTACTCACGCCGTCGAAGTATTGGCGACATGGTCCTGTAAGGGACCCGTGCGTCTCGGAGTTCTCCGAGAAGCACGATCTAGATTCCGGGTGTTCGGTGAGCGGACTCTACTGCTCACACCTAGCGGTCGTGCTCCGCACGACACCCGGCCCACAACCAATACAACCCATCACTTTTTTCATTTTTTGTTTTGTATACAATGTCGAGGCTCGTATGAGAGCTAACATGACAACGCACAGCAAGGGGGGGGGCAATGAGACAAGCATAGACAAGAGGGGCGGGAAAGGGAAGGACAAAACAGTGGGGAACAGAGACATTCGGAGATCTGTGGAAGGCAGAGGGATGGGGTGGAAACACGGGGTATACAAGATGAACATTACAGGGACTTTCAAGGAAGGAAAGCAGGGAATTTGAAGGAGGTGGGTTTGGGGTGGATTAACGTGGGTGGAAAAGATCGAGGTTTGGATAGGGGAAGATAAGAGGTGGTGGTGAACAACTGTTTTGAAGGCCTGGAAGGAAAGAATGGATTGAGTTTATTAGGAGACTTTATCCAAAGGCGGGAAAAAAGAGGAATGAAAGAGTGAAGGTGAGCAGTGGTTCGTGATTTTGGTACTTTTACCAGAAGGGGTAGTTGGCGGACCTTGAACGCCCTGCGGAAATATGGTGGACACATCGCATATAGAGCAGGGTGGGGGGGGTGGGGGGCGAGACCAAGAGGAGAGACAGTGATTTTGGAGAGACATAGTGAGACATAGTGAGAGGTGAGATTTGCCAGGATTGAAAGACATGTTCCAAGTGATGGACCGTTTGTGCTTTTACCCAGATCTGCAGAGAGCGAAGAAGCTGCGGCTTTGCGGTCTGAGGAATGACAGATGGCACAACAGAGGGTGGAGTCATCAGCAAAGAGATAAAGAGGATTTCCAGAGAGTCAGAGAGATCATTGATGAAAACCATGAAAAGAACAGCGCAGAATGCTGCCTTGAGGAACTCCAGCCTGATGAGGAAGGGGGATGAAAGAACTCCATTTAGGGCCACACGTTGATGCGACAGGAGAGGAAGTCTGCGAGCCATGAGTGGAGATGGCCTTGGATACCATAGGAAGAGAGTTTGGTGAGCATGGCAGGGGTGCCAGACCGTGTCAAAAGCACGCGATATGTCTTGCGATATGGTTCTGATTTCATGTCCATGTCTGGCATTGAGTACCTCCATCCATTGTTGGGAGAGCAGAAGCAGCATATCCAGGGTCGAGTGACCTGGTCTGAAACCAAATTGATTGATTGGAAATCAAACCATTGAGAAAGAGGAAGGATTTAATGTCTGAAGCGATGATGGATTCCATAACCTTGCTGATGATTGGAGGAAAGCTGATTGGTCTGTAGTTGCAGGGATCTGTTTTGCACCTTTTATGCAGGGCAGTAATGTTTGCTGATTTCCAAGCAGATGGCAGATGACCTCCAAACAAAATAAAGAGGAAAATAATGGTTGGCCTGTTTGAGCGTTCACACAGTTGATTTGGTTAAAATAGAGGAAAACCTGATTCTGGGGCCATCATAGCAATGTTGAGAAATAGCAATTTCAAGCTGTAAAGACATTTCACTTCTCTCCTACTTGCTTACAATTGATGTCATTCATCTCCACAAAATACTATTATGTGTTTTTGTTTTCTCTATTTACTTTGTCTAAGGCTTTAGAGAGGAGCTTGTATCTACATTACATACAAAGCAATGACATTGGGAGACATCAGTGTACTTTTAGGTGAATTGCATGACTTGGTAGTCATTGGACACATCTGAATATAGGGTTTGGACCTGAGATCCCAGACAAGCACACTGCAAGTGATTCACTGCACCATATTTTGCTCTTGGAGGAAGCGGTTGTTACTATGACTCGTGATACAAATCCATCACAATTACTCATCTGGAGCTGACAGGATGGAGTGGAGGTACACACACTCGTCTCGAAGCCATCTAGCCTGTTGAATGCAGACTCAGCTATAAACTGGCATCCTGGTATTTCACAGGCAAGGTGATTCATCAATGTGTGTTCCGTCTCTACGATGACTTTAAACGGAATCCCGTCTGCCAGCATTTGTTGGTGGATGTTTAAAGATCCACTGTGTCCTTTGTGAAAGAGTTAGGCGAGCTATCGCCGGGCACCACAGCCAAATTCCAAATTCTGCCGATAATCAGCAGAGGGCATTGCATTCAGCGGCACAGCCGCACCCTCAGCCAAAGATGTTGCCGCAACCTTGAGCGCTCATATGAATGAAGAAGATCCATCTTTTCGTACTATTGTCGATGTATTCAACTTTGCTAAAAACATTTTTACTATCACTGTCAATGTGTTTAACTTTCCCAAAAAAATTATATCAGTTTTATTGAAAAAAGATACAATTTTCGTCACACACTGAACCAATAATCACTGATCATTGAATGACAAAGACCTCATTGGGATACTTTTGAGCTGCTTTCATATTTAAGCCCATGATTCCACAATGAAGTATGCTTCAGTCTGCATTACCTCAGTTTTTTTTGTCCCCCACCCCTGACAGGCTCAATTCAGTATAATTGTTATGAAAACAATATAATATAGTAATGTCGACGGTGGCTTCCTTGGTCACTTTCCAGAAATGGGGTGTTGTAAACGGCAACATGACATTATTTCACTGTATTTCAGTTGACGGAAATAACAACAACCACATGGGACTCAAAGGACATTATTCCTTCTACAGCACATGGGATAGTTGTTATTGTTGGTCTCTACATATTCATGCATCCTCCAAAGTTGATTGCACACACAAAGTTTCATTAAAAAAAAATGTTTGAACCTGTGTGCCCGGTAATTTCATTTTTTGGAATTTGACCTTTTTACCACATGACAGGACCCCATTAGTTCCGTCTGTCCGTCCGATGTCAATTTATCTTCTCATAAATGGTGTGCATGCATAATCAAACGAAATACCAAGAAGGAACCCAAAATAAGTAAAGAGCAAAGGTGAGTCATCATGAGGAACCTGGATAGGATTCGGGTTTCAGCCGCTACTCCACGACCCTCAAACCCACCCAGGTGCAGCTAATTGAGCCTTACAGAAAAAATTTCGCAATAATTAACTTCTCTTAGAGAGTAGATAACGAAAGAGAGAAGTAGAGAGTAAAAAGAGATGAATGAAGAAGAAAAAACAATAATTCGAATGAATAAGAGAATTGTGAAAAAAATTCGAAAGAAGTGTGAAAGGAACAAAGAAACAAAGATGTCGGAAGAACCCGGACACGATTAGATTTTTTCAGCCCAAGTTACTTTCCCCAAGGGGGGGGCCGCTTTTAAAAACGACAGGCAAAAAGCATGTATAAGCTCTACCAGAGGTCCGACATGAGAGGCACAGCCCACACATGTGCATCAGATATGGACAACATTAATCAAGCTGGAAGACCAGAAGAGGAATTTCTCCTTTTGGTAGTTGGACGGCGTGAGTACTTAGGTAAATTGGAGTTCGACAAGTGGACCCTACCTCACGCCGTCGAAGTATTGGCGACCATGGTCCTGTAAGGGACCCGTGCGTCTCGGAGTTCTCCGAGAAGCACGATCTAGATTCCGGGTGTTCGGTGGAGGCTGAACTCTAAACTGCTTCCGCCTAAGCGGTCGTGCTCGCCACGACACCCGGCCCACAACAATACAACCCATCACTTTTTTCATTTTTTGTTTTGTATACAATGTCGAGGCTCGTATGAGAGCTAACATCAACGCAAGCGCAAGGGGGGGGGGGGCAATGAGACAAGCATAGACAAGAGGGGCGGGAAAGGGAAGGACAAAACAGTGGGGAACAGAGAAATTCGGAGATCTGTGGAGGCAGAGGATGGGGTGGGAAACCGGGGTATACAAGATGAACATTACAGGGACTTTCAGGAAGGAAAGCAGGGAATTTGAAGGAGGTGGGTTTGGGGTGGATTAACGTGGGTGGAAAAGATCGAGGTTTTGGATAGGGGAAGATAAGAGGTGGTGGTGAACAACTGTTTTGAAGGCCTGGAAGGAAGAATGGGATTGAGTTTATTAGGAGACTTTATTCCAAAGGCGGGAAAAAAGAGGAATGAAAGAGTGAAGGTGAGCAGTGGTTCGTGATTTTGGTACTTTTACCAGAAGGGGGTAGTTGGCGGACCTTGAACGCCCTGCGGAAATATGGTGGGGACACATCGCATATACGCCCCCCCCCCCCCCCACCCTGCTCTATATGCGATGTGTCCCACCATATTTCCGCAGGGCGTTCAAGGTCGCCAACTACCCCTTCTTGGTAAAAAGTACCAAAATCACGAACCACTGCTCACCTTCACTCTTTCATTCCTCTTTTTTCCCGCCTTTGGAATAAAGTCTCCTAATAAACTCAATCCCATTCTCCTTCCAGGCCTTCAAAACAGTTGTTCACCACCACCTCTTATCTTCCCCTATCCAAACCTCGATCTTTCCACCCACGTTAATCCACCCCAAACCCACCTCCTTCAAATTCCCTGCTTTCCTTCCTTGAAAGTCCCTGTAATGTTCATCTTGTATACCCCGGTTTCCACCCCATCCCTCTGCCTCCACAGATCTCCGAATTTCTCTGTCCCCACTGTTTTGTCCTTCCCTTTCCCGCCCTCTTGTCTATGCTTGTCTCATTGCCCCCCCCCCCCTTGCGCTGTGCGTTGATGTTAGCTCTCATACGAGCCTCGACATTGTATACAAAACAAAAAATGAAAAAAGTGATGGGTTGTATTGTTGTGGGCCGGGTGTCGGTGGCGAGCACGACCGCTAGGGGAGCAGTAGAGTCGCTCCACGAACACCCGGAATCTAGATCGTGCTTCTCGAGAACTCCGAACGCACGGGTCCCTTACAGGACCATGGTCGCCAATACTTCGACGGCGTGAGGTAGGGTCCACTTGTCGAACTCCAATTTACCTAAGTACTCACGCCGTCCAACACCGGGGAAACCACACCCTCGGCCGACTCTGTCCGATCCGAGTCAGCGGTAACGGCTCGGATTCCGGCGTAACCGAGCAGAGTTTACCAGAGCCGCGCCGGACCGAATGCACAATTTGCTGCTTCCCAATTTCTCAACTCGCACTGTGCTAAGCCAATGAAAAAACACGAAAACGAGCTGAAACATTCAACAAAATGGATATTTATTTACAATAGGCAGGGAGGGAACACAGAAGAGCAAGTTAAACCGACTATCGAGAAGAAATGCAAATAATGTACAAGGCACTTAAAGAATTGCTACTTATAGACTGGGCCCACAGACACCACACGCACACACCAAAAGAAATGATGGCCGCGGCTTTATTTGGCCCTTCAGCTCAGGAGGGAAGGCGAGCTGAGGACAAGAGCCTGCACTTGCACCTGCCCGCTCGTGCGGTCTGCTCGAGCTTGTCGCGTTGCGGACTCGAACCACCGCCTCAACGCAGCACCAGGACGAGGGACAGAACGACGGATGCAAGTGGCCTGAACTTTGTTCAAGTCGATGGACATATTGTATTCAGCGACAGTGCGAATATTGTATCGTGCTCGCCAAGTGGCTTAAGCACTCCAACGAAACGGTTGATAAGAAACGGCTTGTTTGGCTTGCGATATAGCAATCACTGAACGGTCGTGATTAAACATACACGTCCCGGAGATGCCAGAAATGTCATGCATGTCAAATTGGATAAATGAACATTTTTTTAGGAGTCGGGACTGCTTCTAAGTTCAATTCTGGAGCTTAAATTTGTAATACACCTTAATGTAAGAGATACTTGCGATGATCGCATTGTGCGGAAACTCTCTTGAGGAAGTTACATTTAAAAGTTGGCCTCAAAAGTCACACTCTGCCAACTGGCTTCCTCCATCATGCCAAAGCCCTTTATTGTCACACCTGAGCTATCCACCTCCAAGGCTTTCATCTGCAGATTGATGGAGCATTGCTTTCCCCTCTGGGTTGGCGCTCCTGCTTGACACCTTGGAATCAAGGCTTTCAAGATCAATGGATTCTCACGATGAAGCCGAGTCTATGGGCCTATCACTTCACCATCGCCGATAGGTCGGTGGTCTTATCTTATTCTGCCTCTCTTCTTCCACCTCCTCTGGTCTTGCACCCTCGCCCTCTAATGCTTGTCACACCCCCCCCCCACCCCCAAGGTATCTGCAAGATGCACACTGTCCACCAGAAACCCCCTCCTAGTGAAAATACTTAAAATCCAGAACACTGCCCACCTCCACTCATTTGTTCCTCTTCTTTCCCTCCCCTCCCCCCTCCCCCCCACCTGTGGAACCAACTTCCAGACTCTCTTAATCTCATCTTCCTCCAGGTCTTCAAGACAGTTCTTCACCACCATCTCAAATCATTCCTTATCCAAAACCATGGTATTTTCTACACCTGTTAAACCACCCCCACCCCTCCAAAAATGTTCCTTTCTGTATCCATCTTCTCACCCTTGTGTTCTCCCCTACCTCTCATCATTACCTGCATCCCTTGGTTTGTTTGTCTCCATCTATTTTCTCTCCCAGCCCTGCTGTTGGCATTTCTCCCTTCTCCTGCTGTTCCTTTTTGTTATGTTATGTCCTGATTCCGTTATGGATTCCAGGCTCTTCCACGAACAAAAAACGATGTACAGCTATATGAAAAAGAAGCATATATTTGAGGCGCCGTGAGGAGGAGTGATGTAAGGGACACATCGGCCATTTGGGAGTTAATGCTTATATAGCACTATTTTAACCTCTCCCTATCATCTGAGCCTATCATCATCATATCATTAAAAAATGTCGCTTACATCACTCCTCCTCGCGGGCCTCATATATATACATTTAATCTTTTTATCTTTTTTGATACAAAGTCAAGGCCCATGGAAGAACTAGAACACAGAAGAGACCAGAACACAAAGAACAAGGTAGAAAACAAGAAAGATTGGGTGATGGGAAGAATGAGACAAGAGGAGGGAGAGAAGGGCACTCAGGTGAACAAAGGGACACAAGCATAAAATCAGCAAGTAGGGGCTTGGATAAGGGAGGAAGGGGGAGGGGGTGGGGGGAGGATGAAACATGGAACAAAACACAGATGCAGGGTGGAGGGAGAGGAGAAAAATACACTTAACTGAAAAGGAAGGGTTTGCTTTGGGAGGTTAACTGATGGTTGAAAATATTCTTGAGCATGGATGGGAGATGACCTGAGGAGGTGGTGAATAGCCATTGTAGAGGTTGGAGAAGGAAGAATGAAGATTGAACAGACTGAGGAAGTTGGTTCTCCAAGTGACCGAATGGAGACGCAAATGAGTGGAAGTGAGCAGTGAGCCTGGATTTGGGAGTTTCACCAGAAGTTGCTTATTGGCAGACCACATCAGTGTGACCACTCCTCATTTTCATAAATGCCAAGGTGAGCCAATGAAAAAAGCCAGAATTCACAAGGTGTTCGGAAAAGCGATGATAATAGAAAACCTATACGCCAAGAAAACCTATAGGAAAACAAGACGCCAAGGTGAACAACGAATAGCCAAGATGTTGTGAAAAAAGCCAAGGAGTGGTCACACTGACCACATGCACCCTGAGAAACCTGGAGGTGACATCATGGAAAGGACAAGGGTGCAAGACAGGAAGAAGGCAGGAGAATATGTTGACCTGTCTGCAATGTGGGAGTAACAGGCCCAGATATTCAGCTTCATCATGGAGATTCCAATGATTTTGAGGGCCTTGGTTTCCATGCAATCAATAAGTGCAAGGTGTGATCAGGCAGTGTTCCAGCCCAAAGGGGAGAAACAGTATTCCATCGAGTTGCAGATGAAGGCATCATAAATGTTTGAAGTTCGGAGATGCCAATGAAGACTTGGCACAATGAAAGATTTCCAGTTATTGCTGGCTTTAGAGGCCAATTGGGTTCTAATTTAAAAAATGAATAAAAATAGGTGATGCCCTGTAGATCTAATTTTAGATTGTATTCATCCATTTGAGTTGCATTTTACCGACTGGTCGGTTTTTGCTCACAATGTAAAGTTGAGAAAATAATCAAACAGAGGTCAAGACTCATGGAAGAATTGAAAAACAAAGTGGAATCTGGTAACGTACCGCCGACAACAATGTAAAATGGCAGAACAGAAAAACATGAGAATAATAATACAGAGCATTTAACAATGCAGAACGTTGCTGTGGTATATAGATTACAGTAAAATCTCTTAACCAGTGCAGAGTTACTCACTTCATTGACTGACACACAGCACCATTACAGTGGCTTTTCGTTTTCTTTTAGGAATTTTCGAGGCTAATACGTTGACCCAACACCCACACCAGATAACGAGTGAATAAAAACAGCAAGCAGACTATCGATGATACGATTTCCATTTCTTGTTCAAGGTTGGCACAATTAAAACACTCCTCAATTAACCCTTGCACCGGCACATGACAGAATGAATTGTTGCCTTGGAAATAAAAGTGGACACCTGCTGAGGCTCGGGGTTTATTGGCCTGAGAAAGCCTGCTGGGCAGCGTGTTGAAATGTCGCCTGAGACCTGATCTGCTCTTGCTCGTTTTTAGCAGATTAGCAGGGGAATATAGCTACTTTTTGGTTGGATGTGCAACTAAAAAAAAAGTATATACCAATCCTAACCACCCTGATCTTGTATACAGTGCCGAAAGAAGTCTACACCCCCTTTCAAACTTTTCACCTTTTGTTGCCTTTAGGCTGGAATTAAATTGTGAATTCATACTTTTCCCACCTTTATTTACACTTCATAACCCACAACATCCAAGTGAAAGACAAATTCTACAAATTTCAGAAAATTAATTAAAAATACAAAACTAGAATATCTTGGTTGGAAAAGTGTCCAGCCCCTTATAATAGCAATTGTAAGTTTAGCTCAGGTGGAACCAATCACCTTCAAAATCACACACCAAGTTAATTGGCCTCCATCTGTGTTAAGTTGAAGTGATTCTGATTATTTCAGGATTAATCAGCTGTTCCTGTAGGTTTCCTCTGTTGTGGGTAGTGCATTTCACAGCAAACACTCAATCATGAGAGCAGGAGCTTTCAAAAGACTCTGGGATAAAGTTGTGGGAAGGCACAGATCAGGGGATTGGTATAAAAATATTTGAAGACCTTGATATCCTTGAGGCAGTCAAGACAAGCATTAAGAAGTGGAAGGTGCAGTACCACCAAGACCCTGCCTAGAACAGGCCGTCTGTCCAAACTGGATGACCAAGCAGGAGGAGACTGATCAGAGAGGCCACCAAGAGGCCATAGCAAATTTGAAAGGGTTAAATACATGCCTTTATGGCAGAGACTGGTCACTGTGTGCATGTGACAATATTACCAAGCACTCCACAAGTTGGCCTGTACAGTAGGTGGCAAGAAAGGAAGCATTACTGAAAAAACCCACCTTGAGTCCCGTTTGAGTATGTAAAAACCACTCGGAGATTCTGAAGCCATGTGGCAAAAAGTTTTGTGATCTGATGAAACCAAGATGGAACTTTTTGGCTGAAATGCAAAACGTTACGCTTGGCACAAACCCCACACAGCACATCACCCAAGAAACCCCATCCTACTGTGAAGCATGGTGGTGGCAGCATCATGTTATGGGGATGATTCTCTTTCAGCATTGACTGGGCAGTTTGACAGGATAGAAGGGAAAATGCATGGTGAAAAATACAAAAAAATCTGAGAGGAAATCCTGCTGCCCTCTGCAAGAAAGCTGAAATGGGGCGAAGTTCAACCTTTCAGCATGACCACTAACCGAAGCACACAGCCAAAGCTACACGTGAGTAGCTAAGAACAGAAGATAAATGTCCTTGAGTGGCCCAGTCAGAGCCCTGACCTAAATCCAATCGAAAATCTGGCATGACTTCAAGATTGCTGTCCATCAGCACCCCCACACAACTTAACTGAGCTTGAACAGTTTTTGCATCGAAGAATGGCAAGTATTGCCCAATGAAGGTGTGCAAAGTTGGTAGAGACTATCCCAACAGATCACAGCTGTAATTGCTCTCAAGGTGCTTCCACCAAGTATTAAATCAGGGACGTGGAAACTTACCCAACCAAGATATTCTAGTTTTGTATTTGTAATTAATTTTTTGAAATTTGTCGAATTTGTTTTGACTTGGAAGTTGTGGATTAATGTGTAAATAAAGTGGGAAAAGTCTGATGTTAACGCAACATTAATTACAGGCTATAAGGCAACAAAATGTGAAAACTTTAAAATGGGCTGTAGATGTTCCATAGACAACTGTGTGTGTGTGTGTGTGTGTGTGTGTGTGTGTGTGTGTGTGGTGTGTTGTGTGTGTGTGTGTGTGTGGTGTGTGTCTGTGTGTGTGTGTGTGTGTGTGCGTGCGTGCGTGCGTGCGTGCGTCGTGCGTGCGCACGCGTGCGCACGCGGAAGGTTTTACCGAACTTTGGCGCACTTGGTCTGGTATCACCCCTGGTGTTGGCTTAATGGTTCGGGTGGTGGGCTTGGTATCCTGAGTTCAAATCCCCATTGGCTGTATATTAATACCAGGTGGGGTTGACTACCTGTCATCCTTCCGAGTCGGCACAAAATGAGTGCCAGCTTGTTCGTATGCTGTGTTGAGTGGTGCTGTCCAGGATTGTGCCCAATAGCCAAGGAGACTGCTTAGGCAGCACCAACGCTCTGCACAGAGTATAGGCCCAATGGATGGTGGATGTCTGGTGTCTCCCGCGTCGCAGGAGAACTCCATTCATTCCCTCCGTCAAGCTCCGTTTACTCTGTTCCACTCTGTGATCCAAGAACAAGAACATGGGAGCCAGAGAACAGAGCTCTCTCTTTTAGAATCCTCTGGTGGGCGGCGCTTGAGAGTGGAACAAGCGGAGCAATGGGTGTTCTATAGTGCTCTCATTGGTGTATGCACCATTACCCCAGCGCTAGCTCCACCCATGTGAGGCTTTGGCAGCAGAAATGCCCTCACTTGCCCTGAACTCGGCACGAGAATGGAGCTCTGAGTTAACATGGCGCCGGGGGGCATTTGGTTGCTCTCTCTGGTCACGAACACCGCACTGGAAACCCAATGGGGCTGTAATTGAGTGGAAACGCTCGGGCTATCCACACGACGTTGAACTGAGCCTCACGCACACTCGTGCCCTGAGCTAGTCACCAGAACGTCTTGATGGTAAGTCAACCAGAACGTCTTGCTAGTCACCAGAACTGTCTTGAGCTACGCACGAACGTCTTGAGCTAGTCACCAGACGTCCAGACCTGAGCATCCACAGTATAATGGGTACGGCCTTCCCCGTTTACTGCTGTCCAGAAGGAGGTGGTGAATGCTGGTGATGATGGTGGTTGAGTGATTGCAGTGATGGTGTGGTGTTGTGGTTGGTTATGGCATGGTGGTTTGTGGTGGTTGAGGTGTCGTGGTTGTGATTAATAGCGACGGTAACGAGCTTAGGTTGTGGTCCGATGGTGTGAGGAATTTATATGAATGTGTAGTGTGGACCGAGGAATGTTAGCAGTGGTTCGGTCTGAAGAAGGTAAAGTGAAGTGGCTGTTGGGTAATGGCATAAGGTATGAATGCGAAAGGGCATGCGTATGCTATGAGTTGCCTGTTGCTGTGGTCGCAAGCTTGCGTGATGGAGAGGTCATGTGTGCGGATAAAGCAAATAAAATAGATGAAGGATGGAATAAAGACCTACTTAAAGCTCATGCAATGCACATGACCAATAAACCCATACACATAAGGGAAGGGCTATATATAATGAATACGAATGAAATGACTGTCTCGGGACCACTGCCGTGTTGTGTGCCATTGCCTCGGGGGAGTGCTAGTTTTTTTCGCCTCATTATATATATAACACATTATCATATAATATATACATATATATATATATATATATAATTTAGTTATATATTGTTGCGGGCGCGGGCGGGCGTCGGCGACAAGCACGACCGCCAGGTGGAGCAGTAGAAGTCGACTCCGCTGATCACCCGGAATTTAGAATCGTATCTTTTCGGAAACTCCGAAAGTACTGGTCCCTTATCGGACCGTGAAGCGTCAATATTTCTACCACGTGGTACAGGGTTATTTGCCAATTTTCAAAATACCCATAGATTTCCGTGGCATTTACCGAGTCTCCACAATCCTCGACGGCACCCGACGGAACGACCGCTAGCGGTACTCGAACCGTTGTTGACCCGAGCGGATTTGGTCACCGAGATCCATCAGTTCAAAGTCCCCTGTACGCGGCGACAACGGCCTTGCTAATTTCCAACACGCAGACACGCTAAGTCCACGGAGAACCAAAGGACAAAACAGGCTGATACATTTTTTCCACCCCCCCCAAAGTAAATTTGGGGGATGTTTATTAACAATAGGAAAATGAGGGACAGCGCGTAGTGCAGAGTTATCCGAATATTGATAAAGCACGTATGAACGCAAAGGCATTCTTAACAATCATAACTTAGCAGAGCTGGCGCACACACACAACACAACACACACACACACACACACACACAAAATCGAGACCAAAGTGGTCTTTATAAAGGCCTCCAGCTCGGATGGAGAGCAACTGAAAGACCAAAACCTCCTCGGACCTGGCCAGCTCGTGTGGTCTTCGAGCGCGATTCGAACCAGGGGGGGGGGCAACGGGGGGGGGCACAGCGAGAGCAAGCCAATCCAGAAACCAGCGGCCCGCGATCGTCTCCCCAGCTCGGCGGATCCTCTCGCGCTCCAGAACACGCCTGGTGAAGACGAGGCGCCGATCCTTCCAACAACACTGCTCCGAGTAGACTCAGCAAACAAACCACAACCACCAAGCAAGAACCAAGAAGCAAGAACCAACTTTCTGTCTCTCCGTTCCTTTTTAACCCTCTCGGGCGCGGCTCGCTCCGGCGTGGCTCGTCCTGTCGGTGGGGGCTGTCGCATTCCATTTCTTGGAGCGCGCCAAGCGATTCGATTCGTTGTCCATATTAGGGAATGGAATTCAGTTCGCTCATCTGTTGGGCCTGGGACACGAGCACTCCATTTCTTGGAGCGCAGCCAGCGATCGAATATCATGTCCATATAGGGAATGAGATTCAGTTTCGCGATATGCATTGCTGAACACACCCGCATTTCAGCAAGCGCGCGGAGAATGCGGGAGCTAGAGGGTTTTCGTTGGTGTTTGTGTCACCGTTGGTGGTGTAAAATAAAGAAAAAAGACTCCTGACTATCAAATAACTCCACGCGCATTTACATTATTCACCCTTAACCAGGGTAAAGGGGAGTGATACTCATCCCCATCTTCACTTATGAATAACTGAGCTATAGGACCTGAATGTTGTGTGCTCATGGGCTTCCAAGATTCATCAACATATCTATAATATTATATGTATATATATATATTATATATATGTATATAATATATATTGTTGTAGTATTCGCGCCCGCCCGGTGCGAACGACCGCGTTTCACCAATAGCAGCCGTTCGCCCATACCGACGGACAATCAGGCGTGACTTCTGCAATGGCGTCAGACAACGCGGAATCACGGATGGGTTTCATTCCCACCAAACCTTGTCGACCGTACCCTACCCCGCTACAGGGTCCGATCCCAAATCTTCGATTTACCTAATTATCCGCAGTAGTTACCGAGAGGTTGTACCTCAACGGACCTTGAAACGAGCCGCTTAGCCAGCCCGCTTCCTTTCTGGATAACGCGAGCGGGGTAAATCGCGCAGTCCCGTGGGACCCGATCACTTTACCGGCTATTTAAAGCCAACTAACTATCCGCAATACAAGATGGCATTTCAATGGGGCATGGACGCACACGAACAGGTTGTACATTTAAAACCAGCACATTTATTACTCACGTAATGCAGGAACACATGCAGTTCATTCAAAAACACCAACATGCGATATAACAGAACAAGCAATGAAGTGCGGCACGGCACGTGGGCACAGACAAAGCGCTACAAACCGTCTATAGTAACTATTAATGTACAGTCACTTACACAGTTTTACTTACGGGACTCGGCGCCACATACATTCATTCGAAAGAAGGCAGGAAAAAGACCCCATCAAAACAATGGGCAGACCTGGACCTCTTGGGTCTTTATGGCTGGGCTTGCAGACCGAAAAAGTCCCACAGACCGTTGCAGTTACCTTGCACCCTCGCTGGTGTCTGGCTTGGGCGACCCGCGCCACGTCCGCGTCCCCCACAGGCAGTAGCGTAGCTTGCGGTCGAGCTCGGCCTTCCGTGTGGCAGGCGACTCTCTCCTACGACGCGCTGGGCGACCCCGCGATGGCTCCTTCCCACGCAGCTTAGCGTAGCCTGCCACGTCAGAGGGCTTCGGGTCCTCATCGTGGTGGCTAGGCGATGGCTCTCTCCGGCTCTCTCCACACGAACGCGCTAAGGGCGACCCGTAGATCTCCTTCCCATGGCAGCTAGCGTAGCCGCGGTCGAGCTCGGGCCCTTGCCAAGCGGCCGGTGATTCGCGGCCTCAGTCGGCAATCGTTGAGAGACTACATATCAAAAAGAACGGTCTTTGCCTCTTGAGAGTTGATGCTCTGTTAGACCCGTCGTCCCTTCAGTGGGATGCTCGAACTGCCGCCGAAAGCCCGAGCACCCTCGGATGACCTGTCGCTGGGTGGCGAGCTCTTCCGTTCATCCACACGAACGCGCGGTTCGCGCGACACAGCAGGCAAGGCTAGCGCTCCAGCTCGCGTCTCTTTCCATGCGCCCGGACTCTCCCCGACTGCAAGCTCAAGCTCCCGACTCCGACACAGCCCAGATTCCACGCAGCTCCTTGCGCTTCTGGCTTCCTCCGACTTCCCGACTCTCAGAACTGACTCAGACCGGCGACGATCGAACTCGACTGCACCAACTCGACGCGAGCTGGCGCTCTGCTCGTCCTTTTATAGGCTGGTTGAGACGCGGTTTGGGCTCCGATCTCGACCTTGACCCTCGCGGAAAAGCGGACGTGCGCAAGATTCCTGGCGAAGCCTCTCACTCCGATCGCCTCTGACCTCTACCTCTGTGCGAAAGCGACTGGCGCGGATCACCAAGCTTGATCCGACGAGCAACCTCGTCGCGGTCGGCCCTGTAGCGACGCCGCTCGATGCGGATTCACCGCGGCTGGCGCAAAGATGCGTCGTTTCGAGACGAAGTGTGAAGCGATGTTTGTGTGTGGAGATGTTGAGGTTGTGGCGAGTGGTGAGGATGGTGGTTTGTTGAGAGGCCAGGGTGTGGTTGTGGTGGTGGAAGGCGGTTGGTGTGAAGCGGTTGTTGGAGCGATTTGTGGTGGTGGTGGTTGTTGTGAAGCAGTTGCTGAGAAAGATGTTGGTGGTGGACGTGGTTGGTCCAAAATAACGATAGTAAAGAATAACGGCTAACTCAAAAGATCACAGGCCCGGTAACATGAATAGTTCTTTTAACAACGGTGGGGAAAATCTTATCTGAACACGGACTTATCGGCCTAACTGATCTAGGGACGTTTTATGTGTTCTGTAATTTCCAGCCGTAACAATATATATGTATATCATAATATTATATGTTATATGACTTA
>CM068952.1:107376813-107391176 GCA_035128595.1 Eptatretus atami | reverse complement strand
CTCTCTCCCTTCGGTTTTTTCTCTCTCTATTTATCCCTCGTACCGTCCGTGCCCTAATCCCAATAGTACACTGCCTTGCACACTCCCTGCAATGCCCCCCACCATCCATCCATCCATCCATCCATTGGGACCATCAACATCACTCTCTGCTTTCACAGTTACCACTATCTCTCAACCATAACGTCGCCCCCACCACATTAAAATACATCAATCTCTTCCACCTTTACCCATCGGTGTTCACACCCCCCCCCCCATGCATCACATCTCCACTCTAATTAATGACTACTGTTTCGACCTTCACAACAATTACATTTGCCTTCTCTTGTCTGACACCTCTCAACACTGCATTCACCATCATACCAACTACCCTAGTGCTCTTGTTACCACACACACACACACACACAACACACACACACACACACACACACACACACACACACACACACACACACTTCTGAAACCTGTTGGTGCCGCCAAAGCAGCTTACTGAGCTCGGGTAATACACTGGGTGGTTTGCCATTGCCTTCCTCTCAGTTGGGTCAGGATTTTGTAATTTGTTCATGGTGCCTGTGAGAGCTCACCCTGCTCTTTACGAAGGACACCGTGGGGTCTTCAACGTCCACCAACTAATGCTGGCAGTGGGACACCACTTGTTTAACGTCCATCTGAGGGACGACACACACATTGATGAACCAACCTGCTTGTGAAACACCAGGACAACAGTTTATTGCTGCGTCGGGATTCAAACCCAGGCTAGACAGCTTAGAGGCGAGTAGTAGTTTATACCTCTCGGCCATCCTGCCAGCCCTGTAGAAACGCTACTGGCTCACTAATGACCTTTGGGGGAGGGTAATCTGCATGCCCCATTTGGTCTGGTCTAGTATGACATATCCAAACATTGTGGTTCACTCCGAATACCTCCAGACAATTTGAGATTCACACCAAAATACAGCTTACAAAGAGGCGGTGATGGACGAAATGTTCCCAATTCGATTGTTGAAACCTGCGTCTGTCATCACATCATCACTCTATATTCTCACAACTACAATTGTATCCTTTTTAATAGACACCACGACTGTTCATATACAAAAATTCAGCCACCACCAATGTGTATCCACCCAGCAGGCAAAGGCCTGCCTCTTCACCAACCTTGTGGTCTTCATCTGGGACTGTGTATAGGTATCGTATGCCAGGTGTTGGTTTCAAAAGACCACAAACTTCCTCATCATTATCACCACGAACCTCCTAGCACTATTTATACCCGATATTTTACCCCATCATCATAACCAGTATCAACCCCACCCACATCCCATCCCATCCCACACTTCACTACTTTATGCCCTCTCAACTCTACACCCAACCCAATTATAATTACCTTTAGCATTCCATTTCCTCAATAATAATCACTACAGTTATCTCTGCTCTTTCATCAACTCGATCATTTATTCACCCATACTAACTCATTCCTCCACCCTCTCCTTCATACTACATCCACTCTGACCACTCTCAACTTTATTCTTCCTCCGAGCTATCACCAGCACGATTACCTTTCCTTTTCTCAACTAATCATCACCTCCAGCCCAGACACCAGACACCAGACACCAGACCTTCTCCTCATATCACTCTCATCAACATTACCACATTCTTTCCTTTATATCTTCACTTCAAGGCCAAGTTGTCGAATAATCTCAATATAATAATCGCTCCTCAAGTTTGGGTAACCCATTTTCTCTCTTACTTTACAAAACGAAACATTAATACTGTACAAGGAAATACAAGGAAGTTCCATGCAGGAGGAGGTCATCAAGCCCATGCATTTCTATCAATGCCTGTGCATCCTTTATCTCCAGTGCTTCTTGGTACCTGTCTAATTCCAAGTTAAACCTAGCTACCATTTCTGCTGCCACTACCTTTCCAGGAAGAAAGAATCACCTCTCCAATGATTGTTCAATATAATTAGATGACCATTACAATATATATATATATATATATATATATATATATATATATATATAGTATATATATATTGTTGCGAATTCGCGCCCGCGGCGTGCGAACGGCCACGTGACTCGAATCGCGGCACGTCGCCCACCGGACGGACAATTCTGTCGTGACCCTCTCGGACTAACGCCGGGAGCCAGTCACGGGTGGGCCTTTCGGCCTCACCACGATCGTGCCAATCGGCACCCGCGTGGGATAGGGTTGTTCGCCAAACTCGACCTACCTAAGTACCCACCGGATGGTAAACCGGGCGATCGCACTCGCCGCAGGTCGACTTCGGACACGAACCGCTTAAGCGGTCGTTCCGTGCTATCGGGATAACCGAGCGGTGTATCGTCGGCCTCGACGGTTCCAATTAATTATCGGGCGTATCAGGCCACTACGAACCCTTTTACGCGAAGCAAGATGGAGATTCAACGAAGGAAAGGACGCAGCGAAACGGGGAACAATTCAACACAAAGCACATTTATTTCACCACACGGATAGCACACATATACAGCCATACAGTAATCACAAATGCACATATATCAATTTAAAACAAAAACAACATGCAGAGCTACGACCGAATACGCGTACACACGGCAACACTTATACAGTTCTACTTTAGGACGGCGCCAACACAGTTACTCAAAAGCAAGAAGCCACCCTCATAGGCAAGGGGGCAGACGGGCCTGTAGGCCAATATTTGCGCGGGACCTGCAGGAGCGGCCAGGTCGCGAGACCGGGGGGTCCTACCCGCGTCCTTTTGACGAGCCGCAAATGTCGCTGCGCGGCGGTGCCCCAACTTCGTGCTCCTTCGCAGGTTTTGTTGGCACCGCTTGGAGTGGGGTGGGAACGGGGCCCCTTTTTGCACTCTCTCAGCGCGGGGAAGGAGGGGGATTGTTAATGCCCTGGGGAGGAGAATGGCTTGCTGCTTGGGTCCCGCGACGAGCGATCCGCCGCGACCTCGTCGCCGACCGCCGTCTCCCTGCCTCGGACCCGAGCTCCTTGGCCTCCTCCCACAATTCTCTCACACACGCCGCCACTGCCACACTCCGCCCGATGACTCTGCCAAAACTCTCTGCTTCTGCCTCTCCTCTCTTCTCTGCACCCGACTCGACTCCCAAGACTCTCTGCTTCTGCCTCTCCTCTCCTCTCTGCACCCGACTCGACTGCCCCGGCTCCCGCCTCTCCCGACTGCCACTCCACCGACTCCAGACTTGACTGACTTTCACTGCCGTGCGCTCGGCGTTTTATCGGCCGGCAGGAGAACCAATATGCAGATTTTTGGATCAGGATGAGCTCAGGGGCGGAGCCACGCTCGCCCATTGGCCGGATGTAAAGTGGGTGTGTAGCATTCCTGATCCGAATTTTCATATATGGATTCCACACAGACGCGCCTGGAGGCGGGGCCAAGCCGCTCCGCGCTTGCTGATTGGACGGATCAGAAGTGGGCGTGTAGCATTCCTGATCCGAATTCTCTCTCGGAAAGGCCGCTATTTGCACTCGCGGCTCGGTGCGTATGCGGAACGAGCCCAAGACAGCACGACGCTCAGTGTTCACAGGTGGTGCGGGAATGGCCGTAGCAGGAGAGAGGTGAGGGTGGTGGAGGGTTTTGGTGGTGGTTTGATGGTTATGGCGGTTGATTCAAAATAAAGATAGAACAGAAAAACGCCTAACTCAAAGCGTCGCAGCCCGAATGAATCACATTAATTCCCTCTAAACAACGGGTTTGGGGCTAACTACACATGTACTTCAGAAATACCTCACCTACGGACCTGAATGGTGGTTGCGATATTCCACAGCCGTAACAATATATATATATATATTATATATATATATATATATATATATATATATATGTTGAGTGATACAAATGAGGTATTTGTTTATAGCACCCTTCATGTTGTATGATGTTGCACCTTTAATGTGTGACTGAGGCCAAGGCGTACACTCGATCACGCTCCCCTTTCTTTCTCTCCAAGGATTGTTGTCCTCTGTAGTTTGTCATGAAGCTTCTTTCTTGCAACATGTCCTTTTCACCTTAAATATATTGTTACGAATTTCGGTCCGCCCGGCGTGCGATCGGCCACGTAACTCAATCGCGACCGCGTCGCCCACCGGAACGGACAATTCAGTCGTGACCCTCCTGGAACTACCGCCAGGAGCAGTCACGGGTGGGTCTTTCGACCCCACCACAATCGTGCCAATCGGCCACCCGCGCAGGATAGGGTTGTTCGCCAAACTCGACCTACCTAAGTACCTGCGCGAGGTAGTACCGGGCGATCGTACCTCGCGCTGCGGCCTAGGACACGAACCGCTTAAGCGGTCCGTTCCGTGCTTCAGTGATAACCGAGCGGTGTTATCGCCGACCCCGACGGATGTGATTCTATTTACTGGGTGCTTACACCCTTTACCAATTCCTTCCGTGATGCAAGATGGACTTTCAAACAAGGGAAAGGACGCAACGAAACGGGGAACAGTTCACAAGCACATTTATTTCACACTCAGACAAGGCACGTATTTACAGCCATACAGTAATCAGCACGTATACAGTGAAGCAATGAAAGCAAGCAAAGGCAGAGTTACAACCGAATATTTATTCACACAATTACTTAAACATTACTTTACAAGACGGCGCACCACATGCACTTACACAAAAGCAAGAAAAAGCCACCCTCCAAGACAAGGGTGGCAGACAGGTCCGTGGACCAAATGTACGTGGAACCTGGATGAGCGGCCAGGTCCACGAGACCGAGGGTCTTACCCGCGCCTCGTGGCGCGATGGCGGGCAAGCCGCGATGTCAGCGTAGCTGCGCCTGGCTTCGTGCCCCTGGCGTGGCCGGTGAGCTCTCTCCGGCGTTCTCCGGCAGGCACGTGTTTCACCGTCGGCACCACGGTTGGGGGGGGAACGGACGGGGTTACCGGCGCTTTCTTAGCGCGGAGCTCGGTAAGGAGAGAGGGAATTGCTGAGCTCCGTCCAACGAGTTGACGCTCTGGACCGCACTGGCTCCGGCGAACTCCTCCTGGCTGTGGCCTCCACACGCCCCTTCTCCGGCGGCGGTCCCCACTCAGCCCTCCTCCGCGTCCCTGCTCCACTCAGCAACTCGTCCTCCTCGCCCCTCAACTTCGACCTGAGCTCCGAGCTCCTTCCTCTCCGTTGATCGGCCCCCTTCTGCCTTTCCCCGTCTGCTTCGAGCTCCGTCTCCCGACTCTGCCCCACCGATACTGCCTCGAGCTGCGTTGTGCTCGCGCTTATATAGGCCGGGGGAGGAGTGCATATGTAAATTTGTGGATCCCAGCGGGTTTGGAGGCGGGGCTACACCACCTGATGCTCAGCCATTGGATGGATGAAAAGTGGGCGTGAATGATTCCTGATCCGATTTCTTCTTCGAAAGGATCCCATTCACAACCCATGGCACGACGTTCGGTAGAAAGGCGAAGGTGGTGGGAGTTTGCTGTGGTGGTTTGGGAAGGGTGTTGGTGGTGGCGATTTGGTTGTTGGCGGGCATCGTTTGAGAGTGGGGGTGAGGCGATGTTTGCGGGGTGGGGTTGTGGAGGTGAAGGGGGCGAAGGTGGTGGTGGTTTGGTGTAGTTGTTTGGGAGCGTTGTTGGTGGTGGCGATTTGGTTGTTGGGGGATGATTGGTCCAAAATAATGATAGAGAAAAGAAAAACGGCTATCTCAAAGGATCACAGCCCTGTGAACACGGAAATTCCCTCTAAACAACGGTGGGGAACTATCTGCACATAAACTTAGCGTCATAACTGATCTAAGGTCCTTTATGGTGGTCTGCGAATTTCCACAGCCGTAACAATATCTCTTCCTTTTACTCTCGCTTGTGTAGCTACGCATACATGTCTTCTTTTATGTTTTCCTTCTTCGCAGGTTCGTTCGGTTATTTCTCTGTAATAAGCTCATAGTGTGGGTCCCGGTGTCCGGCCGTTCGTACGTATGTTAACATTTGACTGAAACATCTTCTTCTTACAAAGTACCCGACCGGTATGGACCAAATTTGGTACGATGCATCAGGATAGCATGGTCTCATGGGGTTGTGCTCCCCATCCTGATGCACCCCCAACAAGAGGGGGAAGGGGGTTTTTTACTCAAAATATTGGTATATTACTCAAAAATGGCCAAACAGATCGACCAAACTCGCCACGAGGCATCGTGTCCATACCCTAACCTTAAGTTGTGCTCCTCATGGCTGTATCTCCCCCAAAAGGGGGTCAAGGGCTGGGCCCCCTCCCCAAATCCCTCATTTTCATGAAAACATCTTATCCACAACTACCTGAGCGATACGGAAGAAATTTGGTACAATGCATCAGGACAGTAAGGTCTCATGGGGTTGTGCTCCCCATCTGGATCCACCCATTTAAAGCAGGTAAAAGGGGGATTTTGCCATAAATATTGGTATTTCATTCAAAAATCTTCTCAGAAACTGGATCCAGACCAAAATGGCCATGCAGCATCGTGACCATGCCCTATCCTTAAGTTGTGCTCCTCATGGTCGTATCTCCCGTGGAAAGGGGGCCACGGCCTCACCTCCCCGAATCCCTCATATTCACGAAAACATATTTTCCTCACAAACTACATGATCGACACAGACCAAATTTGGTACGATACATCAAAACAGCAGGGTTTCATGGGGTTGTGCTCCTCATCTGGAACATGCTACAAGAGGCTGAAAAGGGGGTTTTGCCTCAAATTCAGGTAATTTATTTCAAAATTTTCTCAGAAACCATCAGCTAGATGCAGACCAAACTCTTCATGAAACACAAGGACCATACAGTTAACTTAAGTTGTGCTCCCCATGACCGTACCACTTCAGGAAGAAGGGGTCAAAGCCCCTTCCCCCTAATCCCCCATTTTCACCCCGCCTGTTGGGAAAATAACCGTCAGTCCCCCATGGGGCTATATATATTTTTTCTACATCACAAAAACTGTATTGCATTTCTAGGTTTTAAAGTATGAGCTCTGCAGATATTTGTGTTACATACAGTATCGATAGTTACAAAAATGACTTTGGGGTTAATTATGCAATTGTTATATCCTAATGAATATCAGCATAAATGTTTGTAAACCCCAATTAGCAATGACCAGAATTGTGTGTGTAGTTAGATTCCCTGTCACCCTTTATCCCATTCATGTTAAATCTTTAAATCATCCCCATTGTACTTTCATACATAAATCACACTCACCAATGGCTGTTCCACATGTGTTACTACAGAGCCTGCGGGTTTTTACAACCATGGCTGGTTCACGTGTGCTACCTCACCCAACCGAGAGCACATGCGCAAGATCTGCATAGTAAGGTGGTGGGAGCACTGGCAATATAAGGCCACAAAGCCCCTCATGCAAGGCAGATCGAAGAAGATGCAGCCGGGACGCCCAGCCAGTGACCTGGAACTCTCATCTCGTCTCTTTCTGAGACGCACAGCTGGGAACATCATTGCTCTCTTCTCCTCTCAGATTCACACCCTGGGACTCGCACAGCCCAGAGCACCCAGTTAATGGGCATGCTCCCCCTCCCAGAGAGCGAGCACGCAACCATCGGTGCAGCAACAGACAGCCAGGGGCAAGGCCAGAGCGAGAGAGGTGCCCGAAAACATGCCTCCATCCTTTCTTTCAATATCTGAGAAGGATGTGAATTCAACAAATTACTGAAATTCTTTAGTAAAATCTACCAGGAGATCGTCTGGGTATTTTTGACACAGTCTTCTGGTACCGGCACTGACCAGGAACTTGAGATAACAGGTGAAAAATTCACTAGAGCACTAAACGTTTTGTCAAGATCAGCATACGCCTTGATCCGATGCTCTAATGCATTCCTGAGTTTATCAATGTTCCTGATGAAGGTATTAACTTTGAAGGCTTCTATGTTTATGAATGTGTGGGAAGTTGCGTCGTTGCACATCTTCTGTCTTTTGCGATATGTGGCTGATTTATACTTTGGGAGTTTTGGTTAGTAGACCTGGCAGCATCCTGAGCCTCATACTCATCAAAACTGCCCCCACACTTGTTGAAGAACAGCTTCAAGACTCCTCAATGGATTTACAAAAGTCAAAATATCCATCTGAGCATTTTGCAAGCTTAGACTGCATCGTTTGAACAGGTGAAATACATCTTTCCAGACCTCGCACAAAATACCAGTCTCCAAAGTGTGCATCTCATCACTTGGGCTATTTGCACCTCTTCTGGTTTATGGTTTTTACCTGCGACGTGTCACAAGTCTACAAGAGCTCCGCATTGCTGTTGTTGAGGTTCCAGTTGGGGGTCGATTTTTGAAATGCGCATTGGTCGGACAGCTGCTGGACCACACCCACATCTGACGCTTGACTCCACCCAGCATGGCACCCAGACAAAATGATATGGCCGCCATCTTTATTTTCTGATGGGCCTAACAGATTGAGCCTGTAGGCTGCTGCTGAGTATACATTGCCCGAGTTTGTTTTTTTTGTGTGTGGTTGTGACCACAGTGTGGTCATTTCTCACTTGTTGACATTCAAAAGTCCTCAGAGGTGGTGTACCTTTCTGTACCACATCTTGGCTTTGGCTTCCTTTAGTTTTTGCCAGCCTCCTTTCTTAGACGATCTGGTTGATCAACCATCAATGCACAATATCTGAAAAGAAAAAGATTCAAAAGTTTGATGGCCAAAAGAAATATGCGAGGGCCGAAAGGTATAGCCCTGTTAGCCTATGGATTAATATGACTGCTTGGAGTCTATGTTGATATTGCATAAAGGAGCGGTGTTGTTCACACCAGAATCTAACCAGATATACCCTCATTTCCTGAAAAAGTGTTGTTTTGACCTGGTTGCGAAAGAGACAGACAATGTTAACTAGGCTATGAGTTGTGGGGGTGTAACCACTATGTCGGCATTAGAAGCAGGGTGGCACTCAACCCCACAACCAACAGCCCAGGGAAGGGGAACATATATGGTTTTGCCCCTCAACTTGTGTCACCTACCCCTCAGTTTTAATACTGCCTATTTTATAATGGCTACTTTTCTATTGTTCCCTATTAAGTCTCAGGTTCCACACTCCCCACCCCTCCATCGGTGATGCCCACAAGGTTTTTTTGATAGCTGAAGAGGAGGCGTAAAATAAATCCCACGTGAACATTGACCTCATCCGGAGGTATTAAGCAATATGAATCACGAAGTGAGAATAAGGTAGGTGTATTGCAGAATAAGGTAGAGAACAAAGGGATTATACCGGTGCTGATGTCACTTCCACCCTTCCCACATTGCACTTGTTGGAGTTTCTGCACCTCAATTGAGCAGTGTCCTCCCCACCTTGAAATATCTTCTGACAACCATGACTCAGTTAGTGTAAATGTTTTTTTTTTTTAATTGTAACAAGGAAGCAACTTTTTATATTTTAACAGTGTCCAAAATCGAGTTAAAAGATTACAATTGAGTGCTTCTAAGGCTTCAATGTGGTCAGGTGACAAAGATCGATCACTCGTGGCAACTTTCACTGACTTTTCAACCTAATGAAGAGAATCCAGGGGTGTTCAGTTACCAATCAGCCTTTCCTCATCAACGGTTTTGAATGCAGTGCTTGCTTGAGTTCTTAAGCCACTTGGCGAGTACTCTACAAGAAACTTTGTAACTGAACATACCCGTTATGAAGGAAGATGGTGCCATTTGAAAAAAAGCTGCCAACTGAAAAGCATGACAATGGAGGGTTTTCAGAGTTATCCCATAATGCCGTGAGCACAGCCATGTTGGGTGTATTCACTTCCCTGGCTATGATAGCATCAGTAGCTCTACAATCTAGCACGTTTATCTCATTATTCTGACAAACTGCAATGGAAGGTTATGCTAATTCTATGGCATTGTTTACCTTTTCTCGCTTGTTCAGCTTGCCAACCAATATGGCGCCCGCACACTGCATCATGGGCACTGAAACCCCTCTATACAATGGGTCTTGGCATGGTACCAAAGGTCCAACTGATTATCCTGAAGGAATTTATGTGCCACATTCCCAATTCTCCAAATTATCTTGCCATGATAAAATCACAAGGATTGCCCAGTGATGAACCCTTGCAATTCTGACCAAAATCCACTTTACCGATACTCAAATGTTTTCCATGGATATGAGTGTAAAGAGAGCAAAGCCAACAGGTTCATAAAAAAAATAGGGGCAACACCCATGAGCACGGACCTGGTAGTGGCTGGTTAAGAAAACTAGGGAACCACTGGTAGGCACGGATAACCCACAAAATATGTAACGGAGAAGAAAGTAAATACCTTTGGATTTTTTTTTTAATGTAGTGAGCAAACTTTGGTACATCACGGGTGATGAAGATTGTGGTCAAGTTTCATCAGAATAGTATTGTAGTTTCTGAGAAGAAAGCAAATACCTATTTGGGGGGGGGGGGGCAACCCCATAGACCCCCTTAATGCCCGATTATTTTTCATGCCATGAACAAACTTTGGTACATCATGGGTGGTGAAGGTTGTGGTCAAGTTTCATCGAAATCGTATGTGTAGTTTCAGAGAATAAGTTGCAAGTATTTGTGGATGGACGGACGGAGGGACGGTGCGCCATCCCATAAACTTCCCGGAACTACCTTCCAGGTGAGTGAAAAATCAATCTTCAGCACTGCAATTTCAATCATTTCCCATTGCTGTACACACTTTTGAGGCCTACTTATGCAAATGCCAGACAACAATGAATGGAAGTTGCTGCATCTTGGATATTATTTTCGACAAAAGTATGCTATAATATAATCCGATACAGCAAACGCACAAAGTAAATTGTACAATGTAAAAATCTATGCACCTATCTATACGACATACAAAACCAATACAATCACTCAAACAACATGTAACATCATTAACCCCTTAACAGTACGATTGAATGCTTTGGTGTTCATGATTCACTACAACAAATTGCAAACTTAGAGTAATATTCTGGAAGTACTTGAATGAAGGATTGATCTGACTCATTGACATGATGGTGTTATTAAATGGGGATGGGGATGTGGGGGAGGGGGTGCAGTGTCATTGAGTGTACACTGTGTTTGCCAATCCTGGATTTAATATTGTCATATTGACATTAAGGTAGTTTTGCTATGCTTTTAAATATTGAAATTTCATGTCTCTGTCATCTTGCCTGTTCAACCCTTTGAAAGAGTCGTGCCATAATCGCAGGACAGAAAAGGACTCCTGAATTATGTTTAAATCTCGACTTTGAGGAACCAGAGCGAGGCTGAGAAATCAGAGATCTACACAAAATGTTCCTGTCACAAGTAAAAGGCACAATAGGGTGGCCTATGGTATGAAAGAGAGTGAGATTTTCAAAGCTTCTGGTCCTTCACTGATGTTCCGGAGTGCGAATCGAAGTTGAAGACCAGAAACGAGTGAGATGTTGAGAAAGCATAAGAAGGCTGATAGAGGCACAATTTAGGTCGAGGGAGTCACAGTGGACAGGCCGCAGTGGCAGACGGTGTTTATTGTGAATGGCCTCTGCTGGAGAGCGATTCCAGATCCGCGAGTTTCAATCGGGCTGTGTCCTGTGTTGAAACGGTGCCTCTAGTTTTGAGGTCGCTGTGTGCATGGTGTGCACTGCACAATGCACATAATCTCTTCCTAACCGCTCAATTGGTGTTGCACTGCCGATGGGCATATATCCAAGTCAGTTCCCCCTCTTTCACAGTCCAACCAGCAGAGCATGCATTGCGTCGTGGAGTGCTGGTATGATGCCGAGTCACTGATGGATTCATCTGTCTATGATCTTTATTAACCCTCAACATAAAATTGTCTGCACTACATGCAACCTGTGAATATACAATTTTTCACTGTAAATCTTGATTTTGCCATTGCCTGTCTTGACTGGAATCAAATGTTTCATGAAAGCCTACTTGCGTCAATTAATCATGCAACTAGTAAGGGGAATCTTCATTGAATTTATTTTTATTTTGTGGAGTTTTTGACACCCCTACCCAAATGCAGCTCTGTAGGCCAACCTGCAGCTTATCTTTACACCAATGTATTTTTTCAACCACCTTTCCACTGCATTGAGCACAGGTCGTGGTGCGGTTTCAGATGTCCCCGAATTTCTTTTCAGAAGGAACGTTCTCCATTTCACCACTGACATTACTGTCACCTGGTTCAAGGCAGTGCACTTGAATATATAGGCCTTATTGCCACCACTGTCACCAGCACACTCACTTTCTTCAAGCCATTGTCCTCAATGAGCTGAGGAAATGTTGCTGCAGGCAATGACATCGTGACTGCTCCGGTCACTCAAACTCCATTAATGGTCTTCCATTCCATCTTGGTCTTCCGTTTCATTATGTTTGGATCATATCCTGATGCTGTGTGGACTGTGCTTCCTCGCTGACGGACCTCTGCTAGCTTGTACATGTTGCTAGGTTTGAGCCTGGGGAGTAACTTCTGATATCTATCTGTCCAGGTTCTTCTCGACATCTTTGCTCTTTGGTCCTTTCACATTTCCTTCTAATATTTTTTTCACAATTCTCTTTATTCATTTTTATTCTTGCTTTTTCTTCTCTTTCATCTCTTTTTACTCTCTCTTTCTCTTTTTCGTTATCTATCTCTCTAAGGAGAAGTTAATTCTTGCAGAAATTTTCCTGTAAGGCTCACTTGGCTGGGCCTGGATGGGTTCGAGGGGAGTGGAGTAGCGGCTGAAACCCGAATCCTATACAGGTTCCTCCTGATGACTCCATCTTTGCTCTTCATTTCTTCGGGTTCCTTCTTGGTCTTCTGTTTCATTAAGGTTGAGACACCATCTTCTACTTTCTGCGCATGGTGCTCACACAATGGCAGATTTTGGACATTTACTTTCAGAAACTTTGGAAATGCTATCATTTTGCTTTGCTGAGGAAGGATTTCATAGAAACCAGACAGCAGACGAAAATTTCATTTTCAGAAGTCGCTTTCAGGAACAGTACCCAATACATAAACAAACTCGAGAGTTCATAGAACACGATACTCTACACAGTATTAACTTTATACTTCAATTTAAATAAAATAAAGATTATTTTAAAAAAAATCCTGAAGTTTATAACTGTTGAAGCAGTCTTATATACCACCCTATAAAACATGTCCAAGTATATACTGCAAAACTGGAGGTTCTTGGAAGTGCAAAGAAGGTGATTTCTGCTCAACAGTGTATAAGTATATAATTTAATTGAAATAAAAGAAAGATTGGAAAAGTCGTCCAAATAAATGAATTCCGAAATTTACCGCCATTTACCCAGTGTCTATTTACATCACCCCATCTAGAACATTACATTAGTTATTCGTGCCTGTTGTTTGTGTCCTTCATAACATCCTTAGAACAGTAAGATTCCTGTTCGGAATGATTTTCAATTTTGTTTGAGTGTCAGACAGACAGAGTAAAATATCTCACTCCGCTCTGCACATGTGCGATCGGGACAAATTCGCTTGGCGTGCGCAGGGGCAGCGTACTAACGCCTTGGATGCTGCACCAAGCCTCCTTCCTGCACCCTCCTGGATACAAAGGTGAAACTTAATTGAGTTACTTCCTGCCTGCGGGGGGGGTTAAAGTGGGGTAGAGTTGGGGGGGGAGCTTGGGGCTCGTTTCTTCCTCCTTGAACTTCTTCCTTCGTTTCCAGCTCCTTCCATTGCAGATGGACAAACAAGAATGCCCTTCCAGTCCAGCAGAAGGCCAGGATGAAGACAAGTCCTACATTCTGTCTGTAACATCCTACAATAACCAGCATGAAACAAATTCGGCCAGCAGCCCACATAGCGTACCATGCATCTCCCCCACAACAAATTGCCACTGAATTTTTTTTAATCCTTGGGGTGTACTCAACCCCATATCAAGACGTGGTAACAGTAAAATAACTCATTCCCACTATGATTTTTCAGACCATTTCTCACACCACCCTATATATCCGTATTTTTCATTAAAATGACATCCGCGAATGACTAAAATGTTTATAGTTTCTTCAAGTCACTGTAATCATATATATGGGCCCAAATGGCCTTGTAATATACCAAATTAAAGCCCATTATCTCAACAAAAAAGAATAACCATATCATTGTTGTGTCACTTTTATTGTTGCACGACTAAACTTCAATTAATGTATGTACTCTATCCCTGCTACAAAATTCGGATGAATTCTTTAAAATTTTCAAATTGTGCTCGTTTTATTGGTAATATGCCCAACATCCACAGGAAGATATTTCTAGACCTCTCATACATATTTTACAGCTGTTATCACTCCAATATCCATCACAACATCAGATGCACTAAGAACATTGTGTATCGTTGATGTTATGTAATATCAGATAACGACCCATCTTGCTAATACTAACAAACAAAAATATAAATGAACAAATGAGTTAGTGGGTAGATCATGAGTTCACGTACCTATGC
>CM068952.1:107333577-107355842 GCA_035128595.1 Eptatretus atami | reverse complement strand
CTGCACACGAAGGGAAGGGGTATTGACGGATTTATTAAAGCTGGTATTGGTGTGGCGCAGGCATGATGGGCCGAATGGCCTCCTCCTGTGCATAATTTCCTTGTAAAAAAACATCAGATTTTTTACAACTAAAATGGCTGCCAGTCGGCCATCTTGGATCTGATCTTGAAACAAAATGACGTGCATATGTAAGCCATCATTCATTATTATCTGTGTGCCAAGTTTGAACAACATCGGTAAATGCTTGTCTGAGAAATGATTGAGGACATGTTCAACATCAGATTTTTTACAACTAAAATGGCCGCCAGTCAGCCATCTTGGATCTCATGTCGAAAAAAAATGACGTGTATATGTAAGCCATCATTCATAATCTTTGTGTTAAGTTTGAACAACATCGGTAAATGCATGTCCGGAAATGGTTGAGGACGTGTTCAACATCGGGGTTTTTTTTACAACTAAAATGGCCACCAGTCTACCATTCATCCATATCTGATGATATCGCAAAGTAAAGTTAGGTGCAAGTGTATGCCATTGTGGACTGTGCTTGCACCAAGTTTTAACAAAATCGGACCATGCAAGTCAGAGAAATGGTTGGGGATACATTGAAGCAACAAAATTGCCACTAGTCGGCCATCTTGGATCTAATCTCAAAACAAAATGACGTGCATATATATGCATCAATCATTATCGGTGTGCCAAGTTTGAACATCATCAGTAAATGCATGTCTGAGAAATGGTTGAGGACATGTTCAATATCGGGTTTTTTGCAACGAAAATAGCCGTCAGTCAGCCATCTTGGATCTGATATCGAAAAAAATGACATGCATATGTCAGCCATCATTCATTATCTGTGTGCCATGTTTGAACCAGATCGGTAAATGCATATCCGTGAAATGGTTGTGGACATGTTCGACACCGGGTTTTTTATTTTTCACAACTAAAATGGCCGTGTTGGCCATCTTCGATCTGACATCGAAAAAAAATGACATGCTGATGTATTCCATCATGTGTTGCCTTTGTTCCTTGTACGAATAAAATTGGTTTATATAGGTCCGAAATATGGTTGCGGATGCACACATGCACGCACGTACGCATAAACACGAATATCAAGACCAAATCCATAAGCTCCCGTTTCGGACTAAGTCCAACAGGGGCTAATAAACTCCTTGTCTTCAGTGTGCCTGGTGTTGGCTTAATGGTTAGGGTGGTAGGTCTTGGATTCAAGGGTCCTGAGTTCAAATCCCGCTCAGCTGTTGAATTAATACCAGGTAGGGTTGACTCTGCCTGTCATCCTTCGGAGGTCGCAAAATGAGCTTGCCAGCATGCTGGTATACTGTGTCGGAGTGGTGACCCATCCAGGATTGTGCCCAATAGCCAAGGAGATTGCTTAAGCAGCACAAATGCTCTGCACAGGGTATGGTCCCAATCTCCTCCTCCTCCTTCAGTGTGCCACATGCTTTTTCTCATGCTCCTTTATAAATAAACCCAATGACAATTCAGTTCAACCTGCTCGTAGCATCCTTTCCTCCATTGGTCCAGCACAGTCCACAGTATTATTAGCCGGGAAGTTTTACCCCAGATGATTTGCTCTCACTAGCCAGCGTACACTCATTGTATCACTCACCAGTAATCCGAGTGTGCGCTGTGGACACAAAACTCGGTTAATTTCGTCAGCTCCCAAGTAAATGGTGTTCTACAGATAACCCTTTTAGAGTTGACGAAGTTAATTGACGTTCATGGTTGCTTCGCAACCCGCCGGGCTGGCAGAGTTTTCTGCTGTACATCAGCCTACAGTGCCGGGCGTTCGAAAGGAACGCGAGTGCTTCCCCTCTTGGCGAACCTCGAACCCCATGTCCATAACAGTATTTATAAAAACTCAATCAAAACAGATTGTGTAACCTTGAACTTTTGATACTCAGTCACGGTTTCCACTCCTTCCTTTAAAGGCAACCAAAACAAAGACATAAATTGTCCACATATTTAATATACAATGTTTTGAAATGCTTGTATGGTATGTAACTGCACTACTGTGTTTTCCAGGCTGAAGTTAGCATGCCTTTGATGCCACCTATCTCACTTCTGCAGACTTTGCAGAGTAGCCATCAAGCTTGACACGTGTTTAGAAAACAGTCAGGAAACATCCGCCTTGGAATGAATGGTTTTGCTCTGTAAACCAACTGCGGTATAGTGGAGATAATACTTCTTCATTATCATGTTTATGTGGATAAGCAGTTCCAAGATTAAACCAAGTGCTGTTCATTAGAATTACAGTAGATACCATAAACACCATAAAATTTGTAGTGCATAAAGCCCAGGAAAAAAATGCTTCTCTTCAGGGGACTTTCAAAAGAGTACCAAAGTTATTTATGAGGTATATAATCCATAGTACAAAATAGTTATTGTGTGCAAGTTAACCTAAACAACATTATTATTGTAACTTTTCATGGGTTCTGTGTTGGCTCAGCTGGATTAGCTTTTGTATTCTAATCTTGTAATTGTAGATTCAAATTTCAACTCCACTGGGATGGCAACAGCAAACCACCCTATGTACAGTCGTTCATTGTCTAATGTCTATGAAGTTGTTTTGGAAGCACTACCTTCCTCCCTCCTCGGAGATTGGTAATCGGGCCTGCTGTTGGACAATTAATGACAATAATGATACATCATGATGAATTATATTTCTAGATAAGTCAACACAACTCAAATAATGTGCATATGTATATACAAATAACATATAATGGTTTTCAGCTTCCTCCGCACATGTATTTGTTTCTTTATGCTCCAAGAGAATGGCCTCCAAATTGAAGGATACCCTTCCGGATTTGTCTCGTCTCACTGATGACAATGATTACCTGCATTGTTGATGTCCTCAGAACTGTATCTGTTTGCCCGTCTTCTCATGCATTTATTTTGTGTTTTTGTACCGAGAGTGTGTGTGTGTGTGTGTGTGTGTGTGTGTGTGTGTGTGTGTGTGTGTGTGTGTGTGTGTGTGTGTGTGTGTGTGTGTGTGTGTGTGTGTACACTGTGTAACCATGTGTATGTGTCTGCTTCATTCATTAACCCTTTCAATTCTTGTTCTCTCCTTCTTATCCTTTTCCGAACATTCTCAATTTTCGATCACAAGTTGTTTTTTTTAATCATATTTAAAACTCCTACTCTGTCCAGCTTGCCCCATCCATGCTGGACAAGGTTAATTTATAATGTTCTTCTCCATCTGTCTACTTCTTCCATTTCCTCACCCCTGTGTTCTCTTATCTCACTTGTTTCCTTCAATCCACAACTCCCCCACACCTCTCCCCACCCCCGTTTTCTTTCCTTTTCTCTGTCACAAAGCTGCATTTCATGTCTTATCATGTTCTTACAGTGCTGCTTTCATTCGCTGCTTAACTTTGGAGCCAGAAATTGCTGAGCTTGGATTTTGAATTTTGAAAAGGAACCCGATTTGCAACAAATGCAGATGTATCATGGTTGTTAACACCCACATGCCCTCAGCCTCTGCATCTCCCCACTCCAACCCCCCATCCCCGATCTCACAGTCCCATCCTCACCCGGATGCCACTGCCCCTCTTGTGCACCTATGTCTTATGCTCCCATCCTCTGTCTGCACTCTTCCACCACCCGCACGACTCTTCAACATCCTTGCCCATGCTACCCCACACTGCAGCTATTCCTCCCCCTTTCCTTATAGTATGGACCCCTGACGTTGAGCACTCCATTCTAACATCACCGATCTCCCAATACAGGTTGCTGTTGCTACTCCAAGCATTGTATGTCTAACAAAAACGTTCCTCTCACCGCATGGCCCCGGCTCTTCTTTGTCTTCCCTGGCTTATTTTTCTGTTATTACAGGCCAGACCTCTGTATACTGTGGTAGTTGGATTGTTGTTTATGTCAAGAGTTCTATCACCCATTGCCTATCTTCGACACTGACACTTTATTACCTCCTGAAATATATTGAAGTACACATTGCTCTTCACAATCATCTCATGTTTGTCTGCATGATGTACCACCCACATAATGATCATCACTCCAGAGATGGTCGCTGGAGGATGATCCAGAACTGCGGGGTCTACCGGAGTGCTCAGTTCCTCAATACTGACCACCGGCTTGTTGTAGCAACTCTTAAGTTTCACCTTAAATACAGGAGAATGGTAACATCCCAGCTTAGGCTGGATGTTGGCAAGCTCAAGGATGAGAGAGTAGCTGAGGAGTTTGCAAACAAGCTGAGATGAGATTTGAGGTGTCTGGGAGCTTTGAGAGATCCTGAAGAGTTGTGGAGTGCATTCAAGACCACCATCCTTGATGTTGCCTGTGGATGTCTTGGAACTCACCGTAGGGCGAAGAAGAATTTTGTATCTCAAGGGACACTGGATACCATTGACCAGAGTCACAGGGCCAGGCTGAAAGGCAGAGCTGAGCTGTTCAGGGAGCTGAGGCGAAAAACTGTACATACGCTAAGGGTGGACAAGGAGGCCAATGTGCGAGGAATCTGTGAGGGGGTAGAGCATCACCTGTGGATAAGTGATTCTCGTCCTGCTTACAGAGGAATTCGCGCATTGCGTTCCTCCAAGCCCATCCCTCGGTGTACTGCAGTTAGAGCAGAGGGTGGTGGGCTCTTGATAGAGGAGTACGAAGTGAAGGCCCGCTGGGCCAGTTACTTTGAGCGGTTGTACCAGGCTGATCCACCAGCTGTCGAGTTGGACATCAGGGGTGTTCCAATTACTGTTGCTGACCCTCCAATCAATTGTGGTTCACCTTCGTTTGTGGAAACACAGGCTGCGGTGAACCAGTTGAAATGGGGTAAAGCTCCAGGGATCTGTGGCATCCCATGGCTGAACTTCTCAAGGCTGTGGAAATGCTGCACTCGTGTCGTTGCATGCACTCTGTGCTTCGCCTGGAACACAGGCATCATCCCAATTTACTGGAAGAGGGGGCCTTGTTGTCCCTCTTGGAAAGGGAGGGTGATACGCCAAGCGATGCAACAACTACCGAGAGGTGACGCTGCTCTCAGTGCCGGGCAAGGTCTTTGCTCGGATAATTCTTGATAGGGTTCACCACCATCGTCCTTGAGCACCAGCATCCAGAGCAATTAGGCTTTACACCAAGAGGTCAACGATTGACCGTATCCTTGCTCTTCGGTCCTCACCGAACGCAGACGAGAGTTTCGGCAGGGCTGCTTGCAGCCTATGTTGATCTCTGTAAGATGATTTAATTCAGTGAATCGGGATGCCCTCTGGAGGATTCTTGGACTTGTTGGGTGCCACCAAAACTGATCAATCTGATGTCTGAACTCTACTCTGATACGGAGAGTTGCTGTGGGATTGGTGGTACCATCTCTGACTTATTTCCAGTTGTTACTGGAGTTCGTCAGGGGTGTGTACTGGCCCCCACACTTTTCAGCACTTGTATGGACTGGATTCTGGGGAGGATGTCGGAGAGATCAAGCTGTGGTACCTCATTTGGATGTTCAAGATCTCTGACCTTGATTTTGCAGATGATACATCATCTTGTGGAGACTTTAGAATCCTTTTGAGGGGCCATCAAGGTGCTGAATGAGGTTGTTTGTGGTGAGGATGTTGAGGTCGTGGAGAGATTCACTTACCTTGTCAGTGATATTCATGTCTCTGCTGGCTGTGAGTTAGAGGTCAACAGACGTCTGGGTCAGACCTGGGGATTCATGGATTCACTGGATCATGGGGTGTGGCGTTGCCGGTACCTGTGCGGGAGGACGAAAGTCTGAGTCTTCGCTTTGCCACCCGCGTACTCCAGGGGCCTCCAACTAGCCATCCCCAGGAGATGCCTGCCCATCCCCATCTCCTTGAGATGCCGATCAACCTGCTGCAACCACGAGCACGTGGTCAGCCCATTGGCCTCTCCATTCACGAGACTCCCTCGCTAAGAGAATCTGTGAGCAGGATCAGCGTCAGGAAATGAGCCACATGTACATACAGCCGCCGCTGACGCTCACGGACTATGCAGGTAACAAATCTCATTTGAGTCTCTCTCAGCAACCGCTCGTTGGACACAAAGTCCGACCAGCGATAGCCAAGGATTTCCAAAGAGACTGGACCAAAGAATTAAGTCTCCGTCTCAGATCCCTGGTCAGAGTCCAAGTCTCACATCCATAAAGCAGACTGGAGCACCAAGGACCTGAAGACTCAGACTTTCGTCCTCCCGCACAGGTACCGCAACGCCACACCCATGATCCAGTGATCCATGAATCCCCAGGTCTGACCCAGACGTCTGTTGACCTCTAACTCACAGCCAGCAGAGACATGAATATCACTGACAAGGTAAGTGATCTCTCCACGACCTCAACATCCTCACACAACAAGACTCCTCATTCAGCACCTTGATGCCCCTCAAAAGGATTTCTAAAGTCTCCACAAAGATGACTGTATCATCTGCAAAATCAGGTCAGAGATCTTGACATTCCCAAATGAGGTACACAGCTTGATCTCTCCGACATCCTCCCAGAATCCAGTCCATACAAGTGCTGAAAAGTGTGGGGCCAGTACACACCCCTGACGAACTCCAGTAACAACTGGAAATAATCAGAGATGGTACCACCATACCCCACAGCACTCTCCGTATCAGATAGAGTTCAGACATCAGATTGATCAGTTTTGGTGGCACCCCACAAGTCCAAGAATCCTCCAGAGGCATCCCGATTCACTGAATTAAAACTTACAGAGATCAACATAGGCTGCAAGCAGCCCCTGCCGAAACTCTCGCTGCGTTCGGTGAGCCGAAGAGCAAGGATACGGTCATCGTTGACCTCTTTGGTTAAAGCCAATTGCTCTGGATGCTGTGCTCAAGCAGATGTGGTGAACCCTATCAAGAATTATCCGAGCAAAGACCTTGCCGGCACTGAGAGCAGCGTCACCTCTCGTAGTTGTTGCAGTCTTGGCGATTCACCTTCCCTTTCCAGAGAGGACAACAAGGCCCCTCTTCCAGTAAATTGGGATGATGCCTGTGTTCCGGCAGAGCACAGAACTGCATGCAACGACACGAGGCAGCATTTCCACCAGCCTTGAGAAGTTCAGCATGGATGCCACAGATCCCTGGAGCTTTACCCCATTTCAACTGGTTCACCGCAGCCTGTTTTCCACAAACGAAGTGAACCACAATTGATTGGAGGGTCAGCAACAGTAATTGGAACACCCCTGATGTCCAACTCGACAGCTGGTGGATCAGCCTGGTACAACCTCAAAGTAACTGCCCAGCGGGCCTTCACTTCGTACTCCTCTATCAAGAGCCCACACCCTCTGCTCTAACTGCAGTACACCGAGGGATGGGCTTGGAGGAACGCAAATGCGGCAATTCCTCTGTAAGCAGGACGAGAATCACTTATCCACAGTGATGCTCTACCCCCTCACAGATTCCTCGCACATTGGCCTCCTTGTCCACCCTTAGCGTATGTACAGTTTTCGCCTCAGCTCCCTGAACAGCTCAGCTCTGCTTCAGCCTGGCCCGGACTCTGGTCAATGTATCCAGTGTCCTTGAGATACAAAATTCTTCTTCGCCTACGTGAGTTCCAAGACATCCACAGCAACATCAAGGTGGTGGTCTTGAATGCACTCCACAACTCTCAGGATCTCTCAAAGCTCCCAGACACCTCAAATCTCATCTCAGCTGTTTGCAAACTCCTCAGCTACTCTCTCATCCTTGAGCTTGCCAACATCCAGCCTAAGCTGGGATGTTACCATTCTCCTGTATTAAGGTGAAACTTAAGAGTGCTACAACAAGCCGGTGGTCAGTATTGAGGAACTGAGCAACTCCGTAGACCCGCAGTTCTGGATCATCCTCCAGCGACCATCTCTGGAGTGATGATCATTATGTGGTGGTACATCATGCAGACAAACATGAGATGATTGTGAAGCAATGTGTACTTCAATATATTTCAGGAGGTAATAAAGTGTCAGTGTCGAAGATAGGCAATGGGTGATAGAACTCTTGACATAAACAACAATCCAACTACCACAGTATACAGAGGTCTGGCCTGTAATAACAGAAAATAAGCCGGGAAGACAAGAAGAGCCGGGGCCATGCGTGAGAGGAACGTTTTTGTTAGACATACAATGCTTGGAGTAGCAACAGCAACCTGTATGGGAGATCGGTGATGTTAGAATGGAGTGCTCAACGTCAGGGTCCATACTATAAGGAAAGGGGGAGAATAGCTGCAGTGTGGTAGCATGGCAAGGATGTTGAAGAGTCGTGCGGGTGGAAGAGTGCAGACAGAGGATGGAGCATAAGACATAGGTGCACAAAGAGGCAGGGCATCCGGGTGAGATGGGACTGTGAGATCGGGATGGGGGGTTGGAGTGGGGAGATGCAGAGGCTGAGGGCATGTGGGTGTTACAACCATGATACATCTGCATTTGCAAATCGGTTCCTTTCAAAATCAAAATCCAAGCCCAGCAATTCTGGCTCCAAAGTTAAGCAGCGAATGAAAGCAGCACTGTAAGAACATGATAAGACATGAAATGCAGCTTTTGACAGAGAAAGGAAAGAAAACGGGGGTGGGAGAGTGTGGGGGAGTTGGGATTGAAGAAACAAGTGAGATAAGAGACACAGGGTGAGGAAATGGAAGAAGTAGACAGATGGAGAAGAACATATAAATTAACCTTTCAGCATGGATGGGGCAAGCTGGACAGAGTAGGAGTTTTAAATATGATTAAAAAAAACAACTTGTGATCGAAAATTGAGAATGTTCGGAAAAGGATAAGAAGAGAGAACAAGAATTGAAAGGGTTAATGATAGAAGCAGACACATACACATGGTTACACAGTGTACACACACACACACACACACACACACACACACACACACACACACACAACACACACTCTCGTACAAAAACACAAAATAAATGCATGAGAAGACGGCAAACAGATACAGTTCTGAGGACATCAACAATGCAGGTAATCATTTCATCAGTGAGACGAGACAAATCCGGAAGGGTATCTTCAATTTGGAGCCATTCTCTTGGAGCATAAAGAAACAATACATGTGCGGAGGAAGCTAAAACCATTAATGTTATTTGTATTACATATGCACATATTGAGGTGTGTTGACTTATCTAGAAATAATTCATCATGATGTATCATTATTGTCATTAATGTGTCAACAGCAGGCCCGATTACACAATCCCGAGGAGGAGGAAGGTAGTCTTCCAAAACAACTTCATAGACATTAGACAATGAACGACTTACATAGGGTTGTTTGCTGTGCCACCCAGTGAGTTGAAATTGAATCTACAATTACAAGATTAGAATACAAAAGCTAATCCAGCTGAGCCAACACAGAACCCATGAAAAGTTACAATAATATGTTTGTTTTGTTAACTTGCACACAATAACTATTTTGTACTATGGATTATATACTCATAAATATCTTGGTACTCTTTTGAAAGTCCCCTGAAGAGAAAGCATTTTTTTCCTGGGTTTATGCACTACAAATTTATGGTGTTTATGGTATCTACTGTAATTCTAATGAACAGCACTTGGTTAATCTTGGAACTGCTTATCCACATAAACATGATAATGAAGAAGTATTATCTCCACTATACCGCAGTTGGTTTACAGACAAACCATTCATTCAAGGCGGATGTTTCCTGACTGTTTCTAAACACGTGTCAAGCTTGATGCTACTCTGCAAAGTCTGCAGAAGTGAGATAGGTGCATCAAAGGCATGCTAACTTCAGCCTGGAAAACACAGTAGTGCATTACATACCATACAAGCATTTCAAAACATTGTATTATTAAATATGTGGACAATTTATGTCTTTGTTTTGGTTGCTTTAAAGAAGGAGTGGAAACCTGACTGAGTATCAAAAGTTCAAGGTTACACAATCTGTTTGATTGAGTTTTTATAAATATGTTATGACATGGGTTCGAGGTCGCCAAGAGGGGAAGCACTCGCGTTCCTTTCGAACGCCCGCACTGTAGGCTGATGTACAGCAGAAAACTCTGCCAGCCCGGCGGGTTGCGAAGCAACCATGAACGTCAATTAACTCGTCAACTCTAAAGGGTTATCTGTAGAACACCATTTACTTGGAGCTGACGAAATTAACGAGTTTTGTGTCCACACGCACACTCGGATTACTGGTGAGTGATACAATGAGTGTACGCGGCTAGTGAGAGCAAATCACTGGGGTAAAACTTCCCGGCTAATAATACTGTGGACTGTGCTGGACCAATGGAGAAAGGATGCTACGAGCAGGTTGAACTGAATTGTCATTGGTTATTTATAAAGGAGCATGAGAAAAAGCATGTGGCACACTGAAGGAGGAGGAGGAATTGGGACCATACCCTGTGCAGAGCATTTGTGCTGCTTAAGCAATCTCCTTGGCTATTGGGCACAATCCTGGATGGGTCACCACTCCGACACAGTATACCAGCATGCTGGCACTCATTTTGCCGACCTCGGAAGGATGACAGGCAGAGTCAACCCTACCTGTATTAATTCAAAGCTGAGCGGGATTTGAACTCAGGACCCTTGAATCCAAGACCTACCACCCTAACCATTAAGCCAACACCAGGCACACTGAAGACAAGGAGTTTATTAGCCCTGTTGGACTAGTCCGAAACGAGCTTAGGATTTGGTCTGATATTCGGTTATGCGTACGTGCGTGCATGTGTGCATCCGCAACCATATTTCGGACCTATATAAACCAATTTTATTCGTACAAGAACAAAGGCAACACATGATGAATACATCAGCATGTCATTTTTTCGATGTCAGATCGAAGATGGCCAACACGGCCATTTTAGTTGTGAAAAATAAAAAACCCGTGTCGAACATTCCACAACCATTTCACGATATGCATTTACCGATCTGGTTCAAACATGGCACACATAATGAATGATGCTGACATATGCATTCATTTTTCGATATCAGATCCAAGATGGCTGACTGACGGCTATTTTCGTTGCAAAAAAACCCGATATTGAACATGTCCTCAACCATTTCTCAGACATGCATTTACTGATGATGTTCAAACTTGGCACACCGATAATGATGATGCATATATATGCACGTCATTGTTTTGAGATTAGATCCAAGATGCCGACTAGTGGCAATTTTGTTGCTTCAATGTATCCCCAACCATTTCTCTGACTTGCATGGTCCGATTTGGTAAAACTTGTGCAAGCACAGCCACAATGCATACACTTGCACCTACTTTACTTTGCGATATCATCAGATATGGATGAATGGACTGGTGGCCATTTAGTTGTAAAAAAAACCCGATGTTGAACACGTCCTCAACCATTCCGGACATGCATTTACCGATGTTGTTCAAACTTAACACAAAGATTATGAATTATGGCTTACATATACACGTCATTTTTTTCGACATGAATCCAGATGCTGACTGGCGGCCATTTAGTTGTAAAAAATCTGATGTGAACATGTCCCAATCATTTCTCAGACAAGCATTTACCGATGTGGTTCAAACTTGGCACACAGATAATAATGAATGATGGCTTACATATGCACGTCATTTGTTTCAAGATCAGATCAAGTGCCGACTGGCAGCCATTTTAGTTGTAAAAATCTGAGTTTTTTACAAGAAATTATGCACAGGAGAGGCCATTCGGCCCATCATGCCTGCGCCACACCATACCGCTTTAATAAAATCCGTCAATACCCCTTCCCTTCGGTGCAGCCTTTTGGCTGCAACACTGGTACTTCATTTCGCCGACCTCAGAAGGATGATAGCTGAGTCAACCCCCTGGTGTAATTCATTGGAAAACAGAGCTTGAACTCAGGACCCTAGGATCCAAAGCCACCACCCTAACCCTAAGCAACACCAGCAGGACATGTAACATGTCCTCAATCATTCTTAGAATAGCATTTACCGATGTTGTTCAAACTGTCACACAGATAATGAATAATGGGTTACATAAGCACGTCATTTTTTTTTCGAGATCAGATCCAAGATGGCCGACTGGTGGAGATTTTGTTACTTAAATGTCCCCAACCATTCTCAGAACATGCATGGTCCGTTTGTTCAAACCTGGCACAAGTACATACATGATGCACAAGTGCACTGACTTTATTTTGCGATCTGATCAAAGATGGCCAAAGATCAAAGACAGACTCGGCCATTTTGTTAGTTTACATAATGGGCTAGCCCTTTAACTCCATTCAGCAAAATTACTAAAACAATGGGGTCTATGACATTTTGTCTTTTTACTTGTTCACGGGGTATCGTAGAGCAGGATATACATATCATTGTGATGCGCAAAAGACATACAGTGACACATTCATCCAGCAAAGAGACAAAGAGCAGAGCGAACACAATTCTATCTCTAGCTTACACACACTTACACAAACAAAAGAGGCGCCATCAGATAATTCTGCGGAAGGGTCAAATAGCAAGAGAGATGAGAGAAAAGCTGAGGCATTGGCGATCTCTGGCTTACCCGGAGGTCATACATGCGGGCACATGCTAGTCCAAAGTGCAAGGAAGGAAAGGATGGGGATCATGAAGAAAAGGGGTGTCTTGGTGCAATGTAAAGAATGTGGTGAGATACGGTGCCAGCGCATAGTAGAGGAGAAAGGCAGGGTGCGAGTCAGTGGTCACTCTAAAAAGAGCGGTTCTTCGGGCCTTGCCCGTGCTGATAACTCTTATGCGTCCAGAGTAGACGAGTTAAAAAGACAGAAGGAATGTGTGAGAATGACTATTGCCTATCATTATTGCTGATTTTGCCTCTCTCCCAATACTGTGCCCGTACTGCTGGGCACTTGATCTGCTTTCCAGCGCTCCGTTCATTTCGTTCCAACCACCACCAACCAGCTTCTTGCTCAAAGAATTCACTCAAACTTCAAGCTGAAGATGCATAACTCCAGCAAAAACTCTCAGAATTGTGAACTCAACTGCCCCGTGATCAACGTGATATTTAGGTGGGGAGGGGGCGGGGGCGGAGGGAGGGTGGAGTTGGGGGATCAAGGATGAATCCCCACCCGTTGTGGAGTGGTCTCTGGGAGAGGTCACGCGCCACTTCTTCCCCGAACTGGCGTGTGCATTGGTTAAATGGCTCCGGGTGACGTCATCCTCCTCACGAGGCGCCACGCTGGATCTGCCTCCAGTTATCCCTGAAGACGCCACGCAGGTCAGCTCCTGACTTAATATTGGGCCAATGTGCAGTGGTCCCCATCTGCCTCTCGAACCCCGGGAAGGGCGCAGATGGTTTTGTGGATAGCAAGGCAATCCCACTGTTAGAGAACATGAAGAATGGCAAGCGCACACTTGTGTCTTGGTGTAAAAGGCTCGATTGTAACGGTGCTGAGCTGGAGTCTGATTGTGAGCCAAATGTGTCCGTGGGTGAGCAAGATGGTCCAGAGGTTCATGAAGGCATTGGGTAGTGTGAACTGAATGAGGTTGATGTGGTTTCACGGAGAAGCTGAAAAGGTGAGCTTGAATGGTACTGTTTAATAGAATAAAGTCCAGGGTGTATTTGAAGCAGCAGGGTGTTATCGCTGGCATCATGGAGAATGTGGTTCAGAAGGCTATGGTGTGGAGGATGTCAGTCTGGTTGTAGCAAGCAGATTCAAACAGGTTTTGGCACACGTATACAAATTAGCTGCTAGCAGTATGTGCTTCAGGCGTGAAGAGAAGTTTGTGTGCACGGATGGAAATGGGGAAGAATGGGGGGGAAAAAACCTACCTTTATCCCTCAGAACAAAATTCACTTGTAACCCATTAGATACAAGGAAAAGACCCTATCTGAAGGCCACAGGAGGAGACCCTATCTGAAAGACCCTATCTAAACAAGTAATGAAATAACAAATTAGGGAACCACTATATGTTGTGTGCCATTGCCTTGGGGTCACGATTCTCAGAACCATCACAATACTATACAAAACTAGATTGCACTCAAGAGAGCGCATACCTCTGCCAGGCTGAACAGTTTACGTTTGTATCCCACTGATAGCCGGATCTGAATTTGGACCTGAAACAAAATTTAATTCGTGTTTTTGTCACCTAGCCAACTCGCCCAATAAGTTTGTGCATAATCCATCCAACAACTTTTTGAGATCGTGCTATATATCGTTTTGGCCCGATGTCTTCAAAGTGTAAAGAATCACTTTACAAATTATGAAATCAGATCCAGATCCAGATCCGGATCTTCACCAAAATCTAACCAATTTATCCTGTTACACACCCAATCTGCCCACGAAATTTCATCAGAATCCGTCACAACTTCTTGAGATATCCTGCACACAAACAAACAAACAGACAGGGTGAAAACATACCTCCGTCCATCACAGATGGCAGAGGTAACAAGTAAAAAGACATAAAATGTCATAGCCCCCGTTGTTTTAGTAATTTTGCTATACGGAGTAAAGGGCGAGCCCATATTTATGTACACCTAAAAGGCCGCCAGTCTAACCAGTTGGCCATCTTTCATCACATCGCAAAATAAAGAGAGTGCACGTTTAACGATCAGTACTGTGCTCGTGCCAAGTTAACCAAATCGGACCATGGATGTGCGAGAAATAATGGGACATATTTAAGAAACAAATGGCCGCCAGTCGGCCATCTGGATCTGATCTCGAAAAAAAAAATGGTCACATTTGAAAGCCATCATCGTCAGCGTGTGCCAAGTTTGAACAACATCGTAAATGCAAGTCTGAGAAATGGTTGAGGCGTGCGTGTTTGACATGGGATTTTTTTTACAACTAAAATGGCCGCCAGTTGCCATCTTTTATCAGATCGCGAAACAAGTGATGTGCAATGATACCCATATGTTGGCTTTGTCAAGTATGGATAAAATCAGTCCATACATGTCCGAGATATGTTGTGGACACACGCACGCACACAAAATTGAGATCAAATCCATAAGCCACGTTTCAGACTAGTCCAACAGGGCTAATAATGTAAGTTACTCTAGTTACATAGGACACAACCACAAAAAAAAACTTCAGTTGATGTTAATACTTTATTCAACTATGTTAAACTTGCAGAAGCTCGTGGGTAAAAATGCAACGACAGAAAGCCTTAGCATATTATTATATAGAAAGGAGAAGATAGGAAATCAGACACCCTTCCCCGGAGAAGCAAAGTTCGCTACGACACTGTACACTGTGCTCAATACACTAACGGGTTGAAGACTGTGTGGTGGTGAACAGCCGGCCCAGCGTGGGCAATGTGAGCACATCTCCACGGCCTCCCCCCGGAGAAGCAAAGTTGGTTATCTTAGCGATATGGTAGCTGAGGACGACGGCGATGTGAAAATCGAAGAGTGGTTTGCACCAGGGCACGACATCCACGTCTGACTGGGGGGGGGGGGTTCAGCGGTGGGTAGAGGCCGTTAGGGAAAAAGTCTTTACTCCCATAAGGATCGACCACCCTTGATGCCTTATCATATTAAAATAAAATAAGGCAATTCTCTCTATGTATGTGGGTGTGTACGGTTGAAAATCTTAGAAAAAAAACACGCTGGGCCGATCTCACAAAAATGTGCATACTTGCTCGTAGTACCCAGGGTCAGGTCATGGACACAAAAAAAAATCTTCCCCCTCCCCTGCAAGGAGAGAGAGAATGACTTGTGATTTTCACGCTGCACAAGTGCCACATTGCAAATGGTTTACTGACCCCTGCTGCACACAGGGGGTATTATGAGGCATGGCACAAAATATATTTACCCCACCTCCCCACTATCCTCCCTCCCCCAGGCTGCTACAAAGGGAGAGGGTGTTTCTAGTAATATGTAAATAACTAAAGCATATTTAATATGTAAGGAACGTAAATCATTTTTGTAGTGGTTCACAAAAAACAAGTTTAAAACAAGTGAAGGTCATGAAAAATCTGAACAACAAAGGGCAGCTGAAAGACATCCAAAAGGGTAGCGGGTATAGGCAGACAAGGCACAAACAGACCAACACATAAATGAGGAAAAGCAGAGTGTCGTGAAAAAGGAAGGCTGAGGCAACAAAGCAAAAGTTGTGCTTTCGTTACCTATTTAAAACACTGGCAAAACTCCAAATAAAAATTATTGCTGATATAGCAAGTAACTTTTACTGAATTACATCACAGTGGTGAAACTGTCAAGTATATTCTGATTGAGATGTCCACAACCATTCTTCTTCATCGTTTTTATGCAGCACAGGCTGAGCTGGCATCATGACTGAGGGGCATGCTGTGTGCCTGATGCAATACCCATTGCTAGTAAGGGAAAGAAATTAGAATTGGCCATGTGCCGGCGATAGCTTGCCTACTTTTCACGAAGGACACAGAGTGGATCGGTAAATGTTCCACAAGAGAATGCCCGCAGACGGGATGACCGAATTATAACGTCAACTACCGAGACAGCACACACCGTCGATGAATCACCACGCCTGGTGAACACCAGGATGAACAGTTTATATGCTGGGTCAGGAGTCAAAAACCACACATAGCAGCTTCGAGGCAAGTGAAGTACCTCTAGCGCCATCCTTCCAGCCCTCCACTCCCATTAATTGCATCTGGAAATGGACAAGCCTCATTTTCACACATAACTCTCCAATAAAATAACTCACGTTTTCATAGGGCACAAGTGGAGCTACCATAATATCGTGAACAGGTGTCTGATAGGTGGATTCCCATAAAGATGTACGGGCCTTTTTCATATTTGATTGGTCATCAAGAGTCGAGATGTGAATAATTAATGTTTCACAGATATGTAAAAATCGGTTTTCTATTTTTCTATTTGGAAATAATTACAGTGCCTGCCAAAATATTCACCTCCTCCAAAGTTTTCACATTTTTGAATGCCACCTGAGCATATTACCCTCCGCCTCCAAAGGTGAAGCGAGGTATGTTTTCACCCCTGTTGGTCGCTCGAAATAGGTGACCCCTTATTGTCATAATTCTGTCTGTTTGTTTGGCATGTTGTTTGGATGTTGTTCGTTTAGCATCAAGCAACATTGGGTAGAACGTGGGCGATTTGAACCAACTCGGGTGTAGGGGTACAATCTTGATGACCTAGTCTTTGGAAATTTGATGGTTGCTAGGGACCTTGTTCCTAGCAACAGCCGAAAACCCTTCAAAATCGGTACCGTTCACGGGCTAAATCAATTCCGAAAGCCATTATCCCACGAGGCTTATGAAATTTGGCATGCATCATCTACAGGTGGATGCCTCTCCAAATAATCCGGTTTTTTGAATATTGAATAGTTACACACGCACGCCCCTACAAATGGGGTATGCCGAAAATTGGTAAAATTGAAGGCCCCCTAGCGACCAGGTGGAGTGCAGCGATCCGAACTGGAAACTTTGCAGTTCATAGCACGCAATGAGTACTAAACACTTTGCCCTCAGGACATATGACGATATTGCTTAGGTCAGGGGTCAAAGGGCAAAAACGATAAATATGCGAGGCTGGAGGGCCTTCGTGCCAAACTGCTACTCCTCCTAGGGTTATGGTAGCAGATGGCATGAAATTCACACTAATCATCTGAATGCATTGTGCACAAACGATTGAGCCGGGTTTTCGATTTAATCTTGTTTCATCCACAGCACCCCCTCGAAACTTTGGGGATTCGGAATATACAAAACCGCATTTTCGGTACTTTTCATTCAAATTGATACTGGTAGGTTATCAGATAGATGAACCGATGAGATTGGTATGCATAAATCTTAAGTGATTCTCTACCGCTATACTGACATCCATTTTTTTCTAATATCTTATAGTTTCCAAAATGGTAACCCTCTCCAACTGGGTGTCCGAGGCCATTGAGCATATCCCGCTGAAAATCAAAGTACACTAGCTCCAAGGACGGTTGAAACCGAATCGAATGAAATCTTTAACATGCTTAAGACCGTTAATGAAGTACTACAACTTTGCTCATTTGCATAAGAAACCCTTATCTTCGAGTAGGTCAGGTCAAGTCAATAAGTTAGCATTTTTCAGGGCGAAATACCAATTCAGGCACCCTTGTCCTACACGATTAACCGATACGAAAGAAAGTTTCATAGGTACAGAGTACTCATGGTACTACAACTTTGCTTCAGAACATAGTGCACCTATCTCGCTAACGTCAGGGGATCAAAGGTCAATGAGTGCATTGTTCGGGCAAAGGACCATTCAAAGTCTCCTTGCTCCATACACGGTTAACCGATTCGATTGCCATTTCGTAAGTTACTTAGATACTAGATTAACTCAGAATCAGGGTTCAAAGGTCATCGGAAGCCGGCGACCCATGGCCGCCTTAACGGCTTTTCCGTCTGTTTGTGTCTGCAATCGCTCTACAGGTCACAAATAAAAACCGATGTCATGAAACTTCACCAAGTTGAGCGCTAGTCTCAACTGAGAAGCCGCTTATTTGAGGTCAAAGGTCAAATATAAGACGTACGTACTCATTAAATATGTACTTAGATGTGTGCAAAACCTTGGCCTATAACTTTGTGGTGTGTTATAAAATGTGGGCTTACTCACTGTGGCCCAACCTTTCATGGTCTAATGATCTTCAGGCCAAATTTTCTAAAATCGTCATTTTTCATCTGATGAACTTGAAATTTGAAAGAGATTTATATTTCAGGTCACTGGAATTCAACCCAGCCAATATTTTCAGGGCAACACAGACCAAGGTCAAAACAACTAGCGTGGAATTGTCAATTACAATTACTTGATTTGAAAGATGCAGTTGCAATTGTCATTGCATTCAACCACCAATAATTTTGAGGTCACCCAAATCTGTTTTATGGATTTGCAAGTATCGTGCTTATGCAGACATCTTTCTTGCTGTTTGTCTATCTGTGGCAAGGATCTCAAAAAAGTGTGGATGAATCCAGGATGAATTTGGGGGCAGTGGTGTGTTACAAGAACAACTGATTGGATTTTGTAGATCCGATCCGATCTGACATGTAGGTTTCCTGACATTAACCTCCTTCAACCAGTAACAGTGTTTCGTTTGATCGCTTCATTATGAATAAAAAAGTTCATTTGAAAAATTTCTACATATTACCATCCCACCACGGAAAGGTGAAGGAGGTTATGTTTTCACCCCTTTCTATCTGGTTTGTTTGTTTGTCTGTTGTTCGGTGTGCAGAGTATCTCAAAAAGTTGTGGACGGATTCAGATGAAATGTGACAGATTGATGGTGACCAAGACGAACTAAGATGTTTGGTTGTCGTATGGCAGCTTAGCTCCGCGGTAGCTACATTCTTTGAAGCGCGACTGTGTCCTGATGCAGTGCCCCTCATAACAGTACACAACTGGAACTGGTACTCATTTCGCCGACCTCGGAAGCAACAGGCTGAGTCACCCCTGGTGTATTAATTCACAGCTGACAGGTCTTAAATCAGCGACCCTGATCCAAAAAGCCGCCACCCTAACCACTGAGCCAACACCAGGCTACAGATTGGTGAAATTTGATTCTGGATTCAATGTTCTTCACCATTGATAGGTCAAAACGATATATAGCACGTATCTCAAAAATTGGGTGACGGGTTCCAGATGAAATGGTGGCAGTTGGGTTGTTACAAGAGAACGAAACTTGATTGGATTGGGAAGATCCGATCTGAATACTATAATTTTAAAGTGTTTTCACCTTGAGATAGGGCCAAAAAAATGATTTATAGCATGATATTTCAAAAAAAATTGTATTTGCCCGATAATTCTCGTGATCAGCATTGTGTGGAGGTATGCACTTCTACGAGTGCCCTTCTATAAGTTTGTCATTCATGCTAAATGTGGCATTATTGGTAGCGGGTGAATACTTTTGGCAAGCCACTGTAAGTCAACGCAAAAGGAAGTATGTACTGATGAATGTGCAAAACCTGTGGCTTAACTTATTGCAGTGTATTATAAAAATGTAGACTATTACTCACTGTGACCAAACCATGCATGGTCGAATGAATGTCTGGAGAAGAGGTTGTCAGTAGGCCTGGAAGATAGGTGAGATTATAGGACTGCGTTTTGAAAATTAGAGAGAAGAGCAAGACAAGAGATGGAGAGAATTCATCTGATGAGAAAAAAAAAATGGGAAAAAGAGTGGAGTTGGCAGAGATTGAAGGAAGGGAGTGAGAAGAATAGGCTGCACAACTAGGGTGTTACCAATCTATCAAGCGTGAAGGGCCAGGAGAAGATAGGACCAGATATAAGGTGATATTGGACGGCCAGCACTACCAACTGTTCGTATGAAAAAGCCCCAGTTCTTCATCTCCTGATAGGAATATCTTACCTGAGGGCTCAGATAAGTGTGGAGTCCCTGATGAAAGGTCATTTTTATGGCTGAAAACACTACTTGCTGAGCCATTTCCCCTTTTGGCAAAAAAAATCAACAACAAAACCTTTGCAGTTTGTTGTGCTTTAAGTTTTTCATTTCTGATTTCTCTTCAACTTTGTGAATGGAAGGATTCTCCCAACTGCAAACTTGTTGCTTGATGGTTCTTTTGATAGGAGAAGCTTGAATTCTACATTGAGGTTCGTCTTAGGCACTCTTCTCTGTGAATTGGCATTATGTTTTTGTATTCAAAGATGAAGGCAATGACGTCGTTAAAGACCTGGAAAAATAGCACAAAAGGCATAAAACAGAGCAGCGCAGAGGATACTACAAATAATACACACTGGAGGCCATCTGGTCAATGATGCAGATGTGTCAAAATTGGCCAGAATCCCTTTCTATCTCCAAGTGTGATAATCAACATAATCAATGGCAGGGCTGTACAGGGCTAAGGGAAAAAAGCATCTTAATGTTTGGATCCCAGATCGAACTGCTGTATTTGCAGAAAGAATTGGAGTCTGGGCCTTTTAGATAAATAGATCTTTCGACAATGCATCTTCTCTGAGCTGTGTTCCATGTGTGGGCTCAATTGTGTAAGAGTGAAAGCAAGATGGGGATCAATTTTCCGAAAACTGACACCATTTCCGGATTTATGATTTCAGAATGGTGAGAGTCTGAGAGGTCTAAACCCAGGTGAGTCTGATGCGACCTCTTGTGTGTGTGACCTGTAGAAAGACTGTAAATTGTCTTCTATGGAAATGGATTTCAGTGCAAAATTTCAAGGCTCATTGCTTGACCAATCGCTCTCACCTACACCATTTTGTGATAACTGTATAGTAATCCCAGGGGACCAAAAAATGTTTAAACAACCCCCAATTTGGCCTAAATTTTCAAAAACTCCTGAGGAACACCCTACCGCTAGGGTTTGAGGATGATGAAGTGTTTCCAGAAAGTTAAGATCTGTTGTTTGAAGTTTGATTAATTCCACAATATTGTTTGCCATTGATGTTATTATATTGCAATAGAGCATGTTGAGAGGATAGAGATTTTGGTCTAGTTGGTTTTAGATGTTGGAGTCCACGCAGTTGACGACTATGCTTTTCATGAATAGGGTGGAAAACTCAGGTTTCCTTAACATCAATAAATGATGATACAAGGTGGTGAGGTGCAGAGTTCATGATGGTGTAGGATTGAGTTCATCCAGTGTTGAAGAATGCTCCTCATAGAAGGCAAGTCATTAGTGGAATGCAAAGCAGAGATGATGAAATGGAGAGCAGTTGCAACAGGAGAGGTGGATGGAATGGTGCAGCTGGAAGCGGTTTGGGGTGATGAAGCGCATTATCTATGAGGCAAAAAAATGTATAAGAAAGAAAGAAGAGGTTGAGAGAAGGTGAGGTAAGTTGAGAAAGAAGAAGAAGAGAGAGAAATATAATGCAGTCGGACAGGCACAGCATGGGTTTGACCGTGAGGTGTGCAGTGAGAAATGTTTAAAGTAGTGCCAAAAAGAGTTGGAGGAACTGGAGCCCAATTACTAGTTGAAATTTCCTGTTGGGAGCAAAACATGATGTGCTTCCATTGCCAGCAAACTTGAGGTGGGTTTACAGAGGAGCTGCTCTTAGTGACGCTTGGCCGGGAACTATAAGAGCATCACTCAGTAAGTGTTGCAGTCAGAAGATATAGATGGTGCAGATTCACATGCTGGTGGTGGTAGTGGAATGTGCAAAAGAGGGATGAAATAAAGAGGGGGGGAGAGAGAGAAGAGAAGAGGAGGAGAGAGAGAGGCGAGAGAGAGAAGAAGGAGACGAGAGACGGACTGGACGGGAGAGGAGGAGAGGAGACGGACAAAGAAGGGAAGAGATGGGGAGGAGAGAGAGACGCGAGAGAAGAACAACTGGATGAGACAGTGTGGTACTGGAGGGAGACGGTGAGAGAGTACGGGGACGGACGATCGGTGCGGAGAGAGTGTGAGACAGAATGATGGAAGGTGGGAACGAAGCTGAGACTTTATGAGGAGGAACGAGACGATAAGAAGGGATCGTAGGAGAGAG
>CM068952.1:107256148-107266775 GCA_035128595.1 Eptatretus atami | reverse complement strand
GGTATTTTGTTGTTGTTGTTTCCTATTCTCTCGTGTGCACGCGTTAAATAATATTCACAAGATAGAAATAAAACCCAATTGTGTTTATACACCGCACAGCGTTTAAAAACAACCGGAAATTTCGTTTTATCAAAATGGCCCTGAATCTCTGACAAATCGTTTGAATTTCCCTGTGCCTGACCACTGACTTCGAACTATTCACCTGCTGCCCTCTCTCTCCAACATGGACACATGGTTAGTGGACAAATAAATTGGAAACACCAGCCAAGCATGTCAGCTTGTACGGTGTTGGAACTATCATTGATCCAGAGCGGCCGAAATGAATACAATATAATATTTATATATTTATATATGTTTGCCCACCAACAATCTTTGATTATTTCTACCAGGATCAAAATTTGTCCTCTCGACCAAGCTAGTCGGGGAAGAAATGGTTTGGGATGATGACAGACAACCATTTAAAGTAAGCAACCAATTACATTTTATTTTAGGAGATGCGGGCAGAGCATTGAGACCAATTAACATTTCTTTTAAATACTTTTCTTCATTCCAGTATAACTAAAAATGAAAAGAGATTGAGTTAACGTAGTTTTTTTTATAAACTTCAGAGTTTTTGTGATAACATTAGCAGAGACCCTACAACCATTGAAGACGGTACGCAGAATTCCAGACGAATTTGACCAAACTATCAGTTGTGTTTGTTTATTTTTTTTTAGGCTTGAAGCAACGACAAAGGGGGGACGTGGGAACTTCCCACCAAGACACCTGGACAGGATGAGGTGAGAGGTAACAAACGTGTGGGCCTGGAAAAACAGGCAATGTCACAAAGTGTTTTAAAAACTTTATCCAATATAAATACATTTATTTACACATGTAAAGTGTGCCAGCACAATAATTAACAGTAAATTATTTCACCTTTTTTTTCAGACTTTGGGTCGTTTAATTGTTCAGGGGTGTCATGGACTTACAATTGTTCCAATGATGGAAAGGTTGGTACAACTGCCAATTGGAAGAAAAAGATTAGAACAAGCAATGACACTTAGTGAACAGCAAGTTTTAATGCAGCTGCAGTAAAAAAAAAAAGCCATCTGTAGATAATAAAAAAGGTTGTAAAAACTGCCTCAAAACGTGTAAACAAGGCGAAAAGCATTTCTAGAGCACATCCCTAGGCCTTTTTCAAAATAGGACACGTACGTATAGCTGAAGGCCTTTATATCTTCCTTGTGAAGCCTGAAGGGTCGGGGTCGGTATAGGTGTGGTGCAACATCATGGAGTAGGGCACAGTATGTTGAATTTAGTTGCTATTTAATCTGTACTTACCTCTTTGATACTTGTTAGTATGGACATAGTCTTGCTGTGCTGTTTCCAGTTTGAGTTTCCAGTTTCTACAGAGTGCAATTTCTAGTTCACATCTGCGAATGATTCACAAAGTTGGAATTTTTGAGAGGCAGAGTTTTGTAATGGTTTCTCTCAATTTCAGATTTGTGCTGTATTAAGAAATGCGTACTCTTCATTTTTAATTTTCATTTCGGAACGACACTTCATGTGACTGCAAGCATAAGCCTGTCACATTTTTTTTTTATAGTCAGTGGTGAGTTGTAGCAGTCATGTATATGCTAACCGTTACATGAATGAGGATGCAAATAAATACTAGGTCATATGAACCAAAGGGCTGTGCTCGCTAGAATATCAAAACCAGTGTCAGAGTCCTTTTCAGGTGCATGTTCTGTATGCATCCTCCATTTGTCGACTGAAAGATTTTACCTGACACAAAGCGTTCAGTTGTTCATTCATTTATCACAATATGCAGAATCAGTTTGCACTATGCAATAGTAAAGATTTTATCGACCTGCAACTGAGCAAAAGCAGAGCTCTTAGTTGGAGTCTTCGTCACACTTAATCCTTGTTCTCAGTTTAATTTATCAGCAGTATATTAGTAAGACTTGCCTCTCTGGTGCGCAGTACTTGCAGAACCATTGTTCATGGAGCAGGGCTTCTTCCAAGTGATCTATGCATTGTTCCATTTGCAAATCATGTGGATTCAGATGTCGTTCATGTAATTTAGAGCAGCCTTTGGCTGGTACAAGTCGTACGGTTATCTGTGCTAATGCATTTGTCTGCATTGGAAAAGATAACAATGATTTGCAACTGAAGTTACATGACAATTTGTTTTGCTGTGGAATTAAGCACAATGAGGTTCAAGAAGTTAAATCAAACAGTTTGATTATCATCGTGAAAAACGAGCACTTTATCAGTGATATTTTAGTCATCATTCTGTTGACTGTGACAACTGCTGCAAGCTTCGAATCAGTTATAACTACTTAGAGTAGTTTATCTTTTTTTATGAGTGAAATTCAGTTCTCGGGAAGACAAGTTTTTGTACACTTTAAAACTAACTTATTCATGAGAGTAAGAAATGTTTTCCACCTCAGATCACTAATATCTTTTCAGACAAATAGATAACCCTGTCAATACCAAAAAAGACGTAACCTAATTAAACAAGTCAGAATAATTTGGCTTCCTTCAGGATGGCCTAATTCACCGATGTAAGACATTGTCCACAAATGTCGAGGACTCCAAAACATTCAACTTTGCAGAAGCATCGCGTAGCATCAATTTTTTTCTTGTAAGAGAATGGATTGCACTTGAAAACTTCAAACGAAATGAAACTTCTTATTTTGAGTAGCAGTACATGGTCACAGGTAGATCATTTGCTGAGGGATGGTAGTGTGGCCACTGATTGCGATTGCCCTGTAAGTTAAATTTGTTTAGGTGCTGATGTATAGCTATCTACTCTTTGCGATAGACACCGTGATCTTAACTTCACAAAATCATGCCAGTAAGGGGTTGACAATTTGAACCTCTATCTAAGGATTATACCCTTGATCCTCACCTGCGAACACCAGTGTGACAGTTTAGAGCTGGGTCAATATTCATATCAAGGCTAAACTCAGAGTGATGTGCCATACTCTCGGCATGGCATCCTGCCAGCCCTTGACAATGAAACGAAAAACTAGGGATAAGATTGTGCTGTAAGTGTTTGACATTGCGAATATACAACAAGAACCGACAGCAAACTTGCAATGCTAGGTTTTTTTTTTTTAAAACTGAGATTTCAAGACTTCTTCTTTAAACGTCCACTTTTCCAGGTTCTTTGGTTGGTTGGGAAGTTTTGAGCCCAAGTCTTTCATCAACAGCTGGCAAGGCTTGATGCTCGACTAAGAAGTAGAGGACAGAATTTTGGGTTTTGCCATGTCGCTCAACCTACTTCTTCCGTGAGGACATGGGATCTCCATCCACGCATTCAATGCCGGCAGATGGACGCCCCCCTTCTCTCCCTCTTTATGGCTAACTCCATCCAGGATGGTACACAATTGAGGAAACAACCTGCTGTCAAAACCGAGACGAAAGTTTATAGCTGAGTCAGGATTATGTAATCCAGGTCTCGAAGCTTTTAGAGTAAGCTGTAATGAGACCTGACATATGAGTTACCAAAAGCTTTTCAAACATTATTAACAAATTTATTTTGAACAGGAAACCTCTACCCATTCGGCGGACAAATGAATAACAATCAACAGCAGCCTAATCATTAATGATTGCCAACAAATAGGCATGAACATCACATTTCTTGGTGTTTAGACTGTGCCAGGTTAGTGCACAAACCAAGTTTCCTCAGTCAGTTGCAGAGGAATTGCTGTTATCAGACTAATTGGCGACATGTCCGCCAGGATGTGAAGATTAGTGCATGTACCCAACATGCCAAGTGGGCTTGCTTTTTTTTCTGAGTGAGAATGAGACAGTTATCAAATTTCGGTTATTCATAATCGAAGAACTTTGTTCTGGACAGTATTTTCTGCATAACTCCTGAGGAATTCCATTCATTTGTCATGTTCTTGTGCCAAACAAATGTCTCAACAGAGCCTGGTCAGAGCTACATTCTCTATTGTTGGAGGACTCCCAATTCTTCAGATTTGGGCCTGGATCTTTATTATTCATATTGGTTTGTTGATGGTTTGTGGACCAATCTATGCTGTACGTCTGATGGATCAGTGATGTCAAATTTCAATGAGGACATCTCCAGCATTGTCATCCTGATAATTTGCATATATGGGGTTTACTAAGTTTATATTGCATTGTACAAAGTCCAGCACATGGAATTATCAACATATTGTTACATTCTCCAAACCTTTGACAAGATGAGTGTTTTTTTATTCAAAATTTTATACCTCCAATAAATGTATGTGTTGGGTGTGCAAAACAACCTTGGTCAACTAGAATACAATTGATGCATGACAATCTTTCATTTGTATTACGTTTTTCATGTTGTGATTTTTCATGCGTTTTTCCATACGACAGAGGGAGGAGGAGGACTAAAGAGCGAATAGTATGGGGTTTTCCATGCTGGAATAGTTATAACAGCGATTTTTTGATTGTCCTGGTCAGGACACGATGTGCGGGAGGCAGATGGAGCGTGGGGAGAGGAGCAGAGGAGTAGAGAAGCAGGGTAGGGTTCTTGTGCAGGGACTGAAGTTAGGGATACAACTGCAGTCTAAAATTGTACTTTTATGTCCCGTTGTATATTAAAGAGTTTATTTAAACCTTAATGCAGGCAGTCACAATTTTACCTTTCAATCTTTTAAGGAGACCAGGCAAATAAAGAGTGATTTTATCATTGTTTCTCATTATTATATTTAAAATTACAAGAAAATCAAACTATTAACGAAAGCATTTTTCGGCTTATTCTCAAGGTACTTGAATCACAAGCAAGAGAACAGGAACGTGATTGGGACGTGCATATATCAAGTTTTTTTTTGGGGCGGTTACCTTGTCGCGGCCTAGTCATGAGAGCTAACACCATATGCATCAGCAAGGGGCGAGCAAGAGGGTTGATGGAAGACAACGTGGGGAATCGAGACATAGGAGATCTTGGAGGAGAAGTGATGGGGACGGGAAATCGGAATATAAGAATAGATTCTACAGACTTTAGGAGGAAAGGGAATTTGAAGGAGGTGGGTCTTGGTGGTTATCGGAGTTAGAAAAGATCGAGATTTGGATAGGGGATGATAAAGTGGTGAAGGAACAGCCTGTTTATGATCGCTGAGGAAAGAATGGACTTTAATAGATGTGCAGGAGATTATTCCAAAAGTGAAGGAAAAGGGAAGAAAGATGTGAAGTGGCGTGATTTGTGATTTGGCTATTTTCCAGAAGGTCCACAGCCTGAATTCCGCAAGCCTGATGAGTACTGCTTCCCCTCTGGTGTCTTGCCTTTTCTGCTTCCTGTCTTAAACCAAGATTCATCATTGGCATTCTACCGCATGAGCTGAGGTCTATTCGGGCCTATCACTCAATACCGAAGGATTTGTGCGGTGTTGTTATTTGTACTACGTTCCTCTCCCGCCTCGCCCCACTGATTCTCTGCATTTTCCCCACCATTTCGCAGGGCGTCATGGTCCCAACAACCCCCTTTTGGTTAAACTACCAAAATACGGAATCACTGTACTTTACTCTTTCCTCTTTTTCCCCGCCTTTGGAATAAACAATCCTATTAATTCTATTCCATTTCCCAGCCTTCAAAGAGCTGTTACCACCACTCTTATCATACATCACAATCTCCGTCTTTTTACCCGTATCCCAAGCCACCTCCTTCAAAATTCCCTGCTTTCCTTCGGAAGATCCCTGTAATTCATTTCATTCCCAGTTCCGGTCATTCCCTCTCTTCACAGATTATTAAGTGTCTTTTCCCCAATGTTTTGTCTTACCCACTCCCTCCTCTTGTCTCAGCCCCTTGATGTGCTTGTGTGTTAGATACTCTACGAGCTCAAAGATATACAAAAAAAAAAATCAAATGGCAGTTGATTGTGGACCTTGAGCCCTGACAAATGTCGATAGGGACAAAATCGCAGAGAAGCAGGGGCGAGCTAGGGAGACGTAGAAGATAGAAGACCACGACGCTCGGGTGAGAAGAAGTAGAGAGGCCAAAGACTTCAAGCCTCATCGCGGGAGATGCACAATGATCGAAAAAGCTTGTTTTCACAAGCGTGAAGCGAGAAGGTGGAGGCCAGGGACCACCAGAGGGAGGCAGTAATCATCAGGCTGGGCCGAAGCTTTGTATGTGTCGAGCTCGTGAGTAGGAAGACTATTGCCGATGAGGAATTCAGATCAGCGACTCTTTGGGAGGCGACGGTTTGAATGTTGGACATTCCAAAGGTCATGGCAGTATGAATCCAGAAGCTTGAAGAAAGGTTATTCAAGATTGTTGAGAAAGTGATGGGGGGGGAGGGGTGGGTTTCTAAATGTCTTTCTGAGAATTAGTGGGAATGTGAGAATTTGTCGGATTGAAAAAACATTACTCACTGATTGGAATTTTGTGATTTTTTGATTTACCAGTATCTGAATGTAGGACGAACATAGATGCTGATTGCCGTCTGGGATACGATGTCGTACGGCCAGAGTTGAAGTCATAGCAAAGAGATAAGAGGATTCCAGAAGTGCGAGAGTCATTGATGAAAACCAGAAAAGAAACAGGACCCAAACGCTACCTTTAGGAACTCCGCCTGGACGGAAGAGGGATGAAAGAAACTCCATTTAGAGGCAAGTTGCTGCGACAGGAGGAAGTCTGCGCGCATTGAGTGGAGATGCCTTGCGATACTTAGAAGGAGTTGTTGTGAAGCAGGCAGCGGTCAGACCGTGTCAAATAGATGCGTATATGTATAGGATATGGCTCTGATTTCTATGTCCGGCATTGAGGACTCCATTCATTTTGGAGAGCAGAAGCGTTCAATCAGGGAGAGTGACCTGTCTGAACCAATTGAAAATCGAAGTCAGCATTGGAGAAGAGGAAGATTTAATTGGGAGGTGATGTTTCCAAACTGGCTATGAATTGAGAGGTGATTTGTTGTAGTGAGATCTGTTTTACCTTTTTATGCAGGCGTAATGTTGTGATTATCAAGCAGATTGGCGATACCTTGGCAACATGAGAGGAGTGAATAACAGAGAAAAGGGTGAGCAAAGAGCAAGAGCAGTTTTTGGAACGTGGGCTATGCGTCTGGACCGTTGCAGGAATTGAGTGAGGTTTGAAGCATCCATTGTCAGGAGAAAGGACCAGAGTAGGACGTTGGGGCGCTGGGCGGTAAGGTGTAGAAAACGATGGGTTTTGGACAGAAGATTTAACTGCAAAATGAGTTTAGGCATCGCTTTTACGAATGCAGGTTTTCACACAGTGCGCCATTTGACTAAGGAGGGGGATGGAGAGGGAACATCACACGAAACAGATTGATATACGCACCGATTTTGAGGAGGGAGAGAGGTTTGTAATTCGGACTTGAGCTTAGAAAGTGTTTTGTTTTATTTTTTTTCAGCTTTCCTGGGATGATTACAATCATTGTTCGAGTTTATGGAAGACTGGTTTCCCTCGTTGGGTTTTGTTTTCCTAAAACAATGTTTTAGGACAACTGCCTCCACAAGGCTTCAGTGACAAGGCGGAGGAAGGGTGGCAAACGTTGAACGAGAGACGGATAAATCTGGCATAGAGGGAGAAGAGAGTTTCTTTGAAAATAATTCCAGGTGAGTTGATGTTGGAGAACAGAGGGCAGGGGAACAGAACAAGCTATAAGTTTATGGATGTTGGACGCTGCCATTGGATTAGAGTTGCAATCCAGATCGACGATGGTGATGTGGCTTCATCTGATATAGCAAGAATGTACTTGGCAGGAAGTAGTCAAAAGAACGATTGGGACGGCAGGAAGAGCAGCAGATATGTCAGACATTGTCAATCAAATCCAGAGAGATGAATCGGTGTGGAGATTGAAGAGAGTGACTGATGTCAGTCCCAATGGTCGCCAGAAGTTCTGCTGAGGACCCATGACAGCGTGAAGAGAGGGTACTCAACACCTAGCAACTGGACTTGATGAACATTGCAAGTCGCACATTGGAAAGAGAGATTCTGATGAAAGATGGAAGATGTCCATGTTTTCGGATAATGAAGGTTTAGATGGAGTCATGACTGTTTCGGTGACGCACATTACAAATAGTAACATGACGTGGTGGAGGGGAAGCTAGCCAGAGTTTTGGAGTATGGGGGATGAGGGCAGTGATGGAGAGTGCAGGAATTAGAGTCATTTGTTAAAGAGCAACATCCATCCACAAGGGCGAGTTCCGTCGTTCATACGGATGAGGGAGTAACAGGGAGATACTTGGAGTCAGAATTCTTGGGGGAGTTTCTGTTTATAGGATTATGTCTGAGTTTGTTCAGTGAACCTATATGGAAAAGATTCTGAAGGTTGAGCGAGCTACGCGATATTGAGGTCACATGTTTGAAGAGCGAAGAGAAAGAGTTTTGGGGAGCCTGGTGGAGGGAAGGGGGAGGTAGGACAGGGGTGAAGGGAGAGGTGTTGAAGCAGCTTTAGTGTGACGAGGGAATTGCAGAATAGTGGGGAGTGCGGAAATGAAGGAGGAGAAAGCTCTTGGTGACTGGGGAGATAGTGTGGACACAGAAGAGGGGACAGAAGGCATGAGGATTTGGGAGGTGGAAGGAAGGACGTGGTGAGAGAGCAGTGAAGGAAGGCATTTGTGGATGTGAGAGGGGAACTTTGAAAGGTGATGAGGTGGTAGATGGAATGAGAGAGTGCAGTGGGAGAGGGTTGAGGAGAAAGTGAGGGAGAGTTTTTAGAGAGATGAGAGGGGTTGGGGAGAGAGGTGATGGTTGATTGAGAGAGAGGGGGTCGAGAGTGATGAGTTTGCACTGAAATGGAAAAAAAAGAATGGTGATGGAAAGCAGACATTCATAGGCAAACTGGGTTCATAAAAGTTTTAGGTCGAGGTAGACGATTAAATACATTCCTGATGATGCAAATTAAGCATTCAGGAAGGAGAAGAAGCACATGTACAGGTTGGAATTTTTTCGCAAGTAATGAACGGGGGCTTCGATTGAGAGCAGTCTGTTTAAATAGTAGAAGAGTAGTGCATATCTATGCTGACAGTAAAGTGTTACCACACATAGTTGAAGAAGGAGTGATAGACTTATAAGATCATTTTTCTTAATTGGAATTATTATTTTATATTGCTTTGAATAGAGTAAGTTATTCATCAGATTATGTCAGCAAGTGTTTGCAGAAATATTGTGAGCAAAAATACAAACAACCACCCAAGCCAAAACCCCCAAAACACAAGAGACCACAGCAGCACATGCAAAAACAGAACAACACAAACAAAACAGCAACACACCGACCACAAAAACCAGGGGACCAGCATGCAAATCGAAAACCAATACCCACAGCTAGTAAAGTATTACTGGATTCGGAAACAGCGCAGTTAATGTAACAAATCACGTAGGCTTCCGGAGAGCAACTTACTATGGAGGTGTTAGTCAAAAGTTTAAATTTTTTTTAAAAAGGCGATTGCCGTAACATTCGAGAAATGGGAACGTTGAGTAATCGTGGCAAGTGTTGGTGAATTTGAGACGGTAACGCATGGTGCGCATGCTGGTCCAATGAGCAGTACCAGGAAAGGTAAGAAGAACGTGGTTCAGAGGTGTGAGATCGATACAGGAGTATAATATGATTAGGCAGCTAGAGCGAACGTGAAATTATTTTACAATTCGTCCTGCGATTTACTATTACCTCAATTCTCTTCCACGACAACTAACCGACCTGAACAAGATTCATCTAAAAAAAAAAGATACAATTATACACAAACCTGACATTCAACAAACACACCGCCAAGAACAGCGTCATTAAAAAAAGATCTAGAGTTGAACGTCAGATCTTCTTACATTCGCTTTTGAATTACTATAACTTGTTCCAGCTGTATACCAATTTCCGTTTCTTGGCATGGTTCGGGCAATCAGCGATCAATAATGTAAATCACGTATATAAATGTATTTTTTGATGATCGGAGATTTATCTTTTAAATCAGTGGAGGAATATTATAACACTGTCTGATATTATTGGGTTAGTCTTGTCATGTCCCTGACGACTGCCCTTCTAATCTAACCAGGCATGCATCACTTACCCCCATGAACAAAAAACCAGAAACAAAAAAAAAACCAGAAGCAAAAAAAAAACGGAACACAAAGATCAAGGCAACGACACGGAATTCCATTGCCATGTTTTTGTGTCGTATGTTCATATTCTCTCGTGTGCAGCGTTAGATAATATTCAACAAGATAGAAATAAAACCACCAATTAGTCATGTTAATATACCACGACAGGTTTTAAAAAACAACGGTAAGACAAAAGGGTCCATAGCCAACAACGCATTCGAATCGTACAGGGGATAATTGTAGTGTTGTGTTCACTATTCTTCTGTGCACGCGGGTTTGATATAGTTATCTTCTTTGGGTGTTTGGTCTTTATTTTATTGTTATATTTTTAGTTTTCGTCACAGGTTAAGGCTCGGGGGGGGAGTTATTCTTTGGTCTTTTGTTTTTTTATTTGTTTATAGGGTATGGGGTATATTTTATTATGTGTTATTAATTATTTAAGTATGAAGTCACTGCGTTCGCTAATTAATTTATTTGATTATTTTTATGAAAGACAGTAAGTTCAGGAATGGAAGGTTAGGAGAATCGCTAGGTCATGCGGGAGGTCAGCTCAGTAGAATAAAGATGACGTGTGTGGCAAGGAGGAAG
>CM068952.1:107225334-107239358 GCA_035128595.1 Eptatretus atami | reverse complement strand
ACACCATTATTTAAGAAAGGATCCAGAGAAGAATTGGGAAAGTATAGACCTGTTAGTTGACCAGTTGTGGGGAAGGTGTTGGAGACATTAATTAAGGACCAAATGAGGAACCATTTAAACAAATACAAACTAATTAAAGGTTGTCAGCATGGGTTTACCAAAGTAGTTCCTGTTTAACAAATCTTTTAGAGTTCTATGAAGCAGTGTCTGATTGGTGGATGAGGGAAAGGCAGTGGACATAGTATATCTAGACTTTAAGAAGGCATTTGATAAGGTACTACATCAGAGGTTGTTAGCCAATGTGAGGGCTTGTGGAGTGGCTGGTCAGGTAGCTAATTAGATTGCAAACTGGTGTAGCAATAGGAAGCAAAGAGTGGCTGTGAGTTGGAGGATGTCTTGCTGGGAGGATGTAAGTCGTCGGGTACCTCAGGGATCAGCACTCAGACCATTACTATTCATTATTTACATCAACGATTTGGATAATGGGGTGAAGAGTAAGCTTTCGCAGATGACACAAAGCTTGGAGGTAAGGTGGATGCAGAGGGGGTGGTGATCAGATTCGGAAAAGTATTGATACTTCCATAGATTGGGCAAAAGATTGGCAGATGGAGTTTAACCTGAGCAAGTGTAAGTTATTGGGGATGGGAAAGAACAATGAAAATAGAGATTACATGATGTAAGGGGTAATTTTGTTGTGTGTCACACAGGAGAAGGATATGGTGGTGGTAATAGATACAGGAAGTAAGCAGGCAGCACAATGCCAGTCAGCTATATATAGGTAAAGAAAGTTGGGTTTTAGGCTATATTCGGAGGGGGATCATTTATAAATCAAAAGAGGTGCTGTTAACATTGTACAGGAATTTAGTGAGGCAACATCAAGAAGATTGTGTGCAGTTTTGGTCACCACAGTTCCGGAGGACATAGATGCCATCGAGAGGGTTCAGCGCAGGGCTACTGATTGATTCCGGGCCGAGCTAGACTCAGCTATTAGAAGCGGCTGAAGGAGACACGGCTTTATACACTAGAAAAGAGGCGATTACCAGGAGATATGATAGAGTTGTTTAATATAATGAAAGGTATATATAAAATGAGTGCAGATTAATTATTCAACAGAGTAGACAGTGATGGGTCAAGGGGCCATAGCCTGAGAGTAACGAAGAGGAGAGTTTAGATGGTAGTAAAGGCGCTGTCACACCTTGACGTTTTAGCCACAATGGCAACGTATAAAATGTATGTAAAACGTTGGCGTACGCTGAAGTTTTGAGGTTTTTAAAAAAAGTTTTGGTCGTATTCATAACGTGTTGGTCGTATGCATAACATATTAGTAACGGGCACAGAACGTTTCGTTGTCTTATAGATAACTTATACCAACGAATGCTTAGCCTGTTGTCGGCGTTCACAACCTATGCCCAACAATAGTTTAACTTAGGCATAGCGTGCTGCACGTATCGCCGACGAACTCGTGGCGTTCTCTGTTAAAAAGCTGCCGCACGCCGATTTAAATCATAACCACCTGAAATTGGAAGTGTCAACATCGCAGTCACACTTGACGATTTAGCCAGCATATGCCACCTATGAAAAATGTGTCTAAAATGCTGGCACACGTCGAATACGTATGGGTAAGTTGTGTATACGTTAGGAGCACGCTGAAAAACATTGAACTGCGCTGTCATATTCCGTGGTACATCTAGTACGTCGTGAAATTTCAAGCATGCTGAAAATTTTCGACGTACTCGACGTATGGCTCACAAGTTCCGCATACGCTGGCATAAGTTCTCGGCACGCTCCGCGATCGTTGACACACGTCGGACACACGTTACTTGTAAGTTACTCATAAGTCGAAACACGTCGAGGTAATGTTTAGCAAACCCGAAACTTAATTTTTAACCTATGAGTAACGTGCTTTGAACCTATGAGTAGCGTGCTTTGACCTACGTGTAACGTATCTCAAACGCACATTGTCGTATGTAGACGAATTTGATTGACGTCTTCCGGACGACCACAGAACTTACTGAACGTGTTTCTAACTTACATCTACCGTATAATGGCGATTTGGCAGCGTTTAGGGGAATTGGTATATACAAATGGGCTTCACAAGAGGAACCCGTCAGTGTTCCAGACTCCATATTGAGTAGATGTCAATGTCGGTAGTATCAGTAGTAGTAGTATTAGTGAGCGTTCATAGTAGTAGTAGTATAGGTCCATGTCAGTAGTAGTAGGTGAGCGTGATGGGAGGGTGTGGGTGATGATGGATCCTCGTTGCGTCACGAATAGGAGACTACTTTGCACCATTGTTCGATTTTTTTTCGGCTAATTTTTTTCTCATTCCCACGATGAACTATTTTTTGTTTCAGTTTTAAAGTATTCAAAACGACTTGGACAAATGCATAATGTACTAGTAATGAACAAAGAACGCTTCGATAACTTATAGATAAGTTATACCAACGATTGATTAGCGTGTTTTAGGCATCCACAACCTATGCCCAACGAGTCTAACGTATGCATAGCGTGGCAGCGTATCGTCGACGATTACGTGAGGTTTTCTATTCATAGGCTGCACTTCACTTTTAATAAATGGCTGTCACTCGCCTATTGTTTTTGGACGCTGGTGCTCGGCAATTGAAATGTTTTCATTTACGAGTTAAATCGCTTCCACAGCACTGCAGTCACGGCACCAACAGCAGCAGGCTCAGTGCCAGCCTCATGCAGGCTCAAGCGGATCCTGTAGAAGGTGTACTGCTTGGTTATCCTTGGACCCACTCGGCTAGCAGCTCGTCGAACATCGCTGGGGCATTCGCAGGAAGTTGATGAAGGATGCATGGCTCGTTCCGGAGTTCCACCATGACCTTGTCAAATATGCCGTAATGGTGTCGCCTCCCGATCCATGGTCTGACCCAGTTCCTTCTCCGTTCACGTCTTCTTCTCCCGGCTCTATTGGCACGCAACTGGTGCAGTGTCAACTCGATGAGGTCATGTTGATGTTCGAGGACAGGTAGGTATTGTCGTCTCAGCCTTGCCGTATCCTCCATCTCTCGAATGACATGGACATGTACTCACCATGAAGTCTAAAAAAAAGACGGGTTCCTCCTGCGAAGCCCCTTTTTATATACCAATTCCCCTAATCCGTGCCAATATGCCATTATACGGTATCTGTAAGTTAGAAACGTGTTCAGTAAGTTCTGTGGTCGTCCTGAAGACGTCAAATACGTCTACATACGTATTTGTGCGTAGGACATGCTTTACAAATAATTCCCAAGCACGTTACTCATAGGTTATAAATAAGTCACGGTACCTAAACATTACTTTGACGTGTTTCGACGTATGAGGAACTTTCAAGTAACGTGTTGCGAAGTGTGAACAACGTTCGTGTAGCGTGCTTACAAACGTTACTCATAGGTTAGAATGTTTCGGGTACGCTAAACATTACCTCGACGTGTTTCAACTTATGAGTAACTTACAAGTAACATCTGTCGACGTGTGTCAACGATCGCATAACGTGCCTACAACTTATGGCCAGCGTAGCGGAACGTGTGAGTCATACGCTGGCATACGTCGTAAAATTTCAAGCATGCAAAAATTGAGGACAACCAAAGTACAATGGTTAAAGCCAGCGTACTACGACGTATGGCAGTGTTTTTCAGCGTGCTCTTAACGTATACAAAACGTACCCATAACGTATTCGACTGGCAGCGTTTTAGACAAACTTTTCATAAATCGGCATACGCTGGCTAAATCGTCAAGGTGTGGAAGCGGCTTAAGGCAGGGGACTTTTACTCAGAGAGTAGTTAATGCATGGAATGGCCTCTCTGGAAAGGTAGAAATTAGAATTAGATAGGTACCTGGAAGTTGTGGAGATAGAGGGGTATAGGGAAGTTGACAGGACTTTTTAGTAGTTTGAGCATTGATAGGTGATTGTGTGCAAGTGTACGAAGTGCTCTTGGTGGGGGTCTCGTCAAGGGGTGTTGTGTGGTTGATGTGTGTTTTTAACCAAGCCCATGCCCCCTCCCCTGAGGAGAAGAAGGAAAATAAATACAAAAACTTAAAATAAATAGATTAAAATTAAGAAAATTGCATTTTCTTCTTTGGATCTAGTGCTGATAAATTTGTATGGTGTTCGTGCAGGCATGATGGGCTGAATGACCTCCACCTGTGTCTGTTTTCCTTGTATTTCCTTGTATTACCTCAATACAAGAATGAAGATTGTCTTGCACTCACCATAAAGTGATTTTAGGAGAAGTTCAATATGCACGAGATTGAGAGCAGACCACAGCATCTCCTTGTTAAATTCAATTGTTACCAAGATAAAATACAAATCCTTCGACACCAACGTCGGGTCCTTCCCAAATTCTCATACTTCTACGTTGAAGACCTCATTCAACAGAATTTTCAGGAGAAATTCTAATGATCAATACAGGTTGCCAAGGCTTACCAGGAAGGAAAAAAATACCATTTAATAGCTGGAAAATGGCATCACCATGCAGGAGTGTTTTCTACGTTTTATCAAACATAATGGAATCTCCACTACCTTCCTTGTTTCACCTGCTCCTGCTGGAAAACCAGCTGGCAATCCAACAAATACCTTCTTTGTAACCTGTCCAAGTTGTCCTGATGACCATGTTTATTAGCCCACGCTCGCGAAGTGAAAAACACGGTTAAGCAATCGGTCACATACGTACGTATGACATACGTATGTACATTGTACATGTCTGTATTTTGTTAAAAGCATACATCGAAAACCATCCAACGGAGGAAATTAAAACTTTACCACATGTCACATGACCATTTGGTATCGAGCATATTGAGCGTACAGCGAAAACCGATCAACGGAGGAAATTGAAACTTTACATGTTACATGACCATTTGATATCGAGCATATTGAGCGTACAGCGAAACCATTCAACGGAGGAAATTTAAACTTTACCACATGTCACATGACCATTTGATAGAGTGCATTTTGAGAGTACAGCGAAAACCATCCAACGGAGGAAATTTAAACTTTACCACATGTTGCATGACCATTTGATATCGCACATATTGAGAGTACAATGAAAACCGTCCAACGGAGGAAATTTAAACTTTACCACATGTTACATAACCATTTGATATCACACATATTGAGCGTACAGCGAAAACCGTTCAACGGAGGAAATTGAAACTTTACCACATGTCACATGAACATTTCATATCGCGCATATTGAGAGGACAGTGAAAACCGATCAACGAAGGAAATTGAAACTTTACCACATGTCACATGACCATTTGATAGAGTGCATATTGAGAGTACAGCGAAAACCATTCAACGGAGGAAATTGAAACTTCACCACATGTCACATGAACATTTGATATCGTGCATATTGAGAGGACAGTGAAGACCGTTCAACGGAGGAAATTGAAACTTCACCACATGTTACATGACCATTTGATATAGTGCATCTTGAGCGTACATTGAAAACCGTTCGAAATTGGAATCAATGTAATCGCTTCAGCCTTTACTCTGCTCAGCTGGTGATAAAAGCGAAAAAGAAGAAGAAGTACAATTTTTAGCGTTTTAATGATCTCCCGATTTATACTTTAACGATTTATTCTGGCGTCTTTATCAGCTTTGGTAGTTATAAAAACACTCGAGAACGAGAATAAAAAGCCACTTTGTAAAGGCTTTTCAAAGTATAATTTGTACACATTTACCTCAAAAATGTAGATAGATGCAATTACAAATTTTCCGCCAGAGGAGTTGGCTTGCACCAAGTCCTTCTCAAGGTGTGGGGTACATATTCCATGAACACCATCTAGTTAATGATATAATTGGTCTTGCTGGCAATTCAGCAAATGTCGCTTATGCAAATGATAGCACATGTAATTACTTTGAATGTAATGATCTTAATCTTAACAAGAAAGCATCTGAAAATGCAAAGCCCGTCCATGTCCGCTTTGTATTCAGACTTGCTTTGTAGTCTTTCATATACTAAACATGATGAAAACAGCTAAAAATATTTATAAAACAAAGATTTTAATTAAAACATTTATGGCTGGTCTACCACTTAATCGATGACATCATCCTTACAATCCTTATACCCCATTGGGAGTAGAATGAGATCTGCAAAGTTTCAATTTTTTCCGATCAGGGGTTTCAGAGATAAATGCTTAAATTTTCGTGTTTAATCCAAGATGGTTGCCATATCACGTGACCTATGACGTCACAATTATAATGAAAATATTTTCCATGGGGGTCACTCCTACCCTGAAAAATTGTGTCAATCAGACAAGTGGTTGCTCAGAAGAAAAAAATGTTAAAAAACAATAGAGCAAAAAAGGGGTCGAACAATAATAATAATCATGAAAATTATTTCAACAAAATTATAAGTTTGTCTTCTCCATATTCTCTCCATGTTCTCATAATAAATCTTTGAAAATTTGATGACGAAAGCCCAAATCGTAAAAAAGTTGCTGACCGGACACACACACACACACACACACACACACACACACACACACCACACACAACACACACAACACACACACGTGATTGCAAACCCTGTCTTCCGCTGCGTGGGGGACGGGCTTTTAATCTGAATCTTCCTTATACAAGTAAATTTTCCATCTATTACATGAACTCCAGAAGCCTCTAGACATTTTCACGATATCCAAGATTACTTATCTACCCTAAATTGCTCTTTTTCTGTTTCTGGTTTGACTGAAATTCGTGCAATTATAAAAACAGGTTGTATAAACGTTTTCTGCATAACCCAACATTAGCAAACTAACACAAATACAAGGATGCCCGGCAATCAGCTCCATGCAATTATCCATTCTTCAAAGATAAACTATTATGCCAAAAAGTTAGATTCTAATAAAACTCGTATTAAAAATACATGGTGTGAAATCAATATTTCTTTGGTAAGACCAACAAAAATAGGGGGATTACCCCTGGGCGCTCACCTGGTAGAATAATGATACTGAGGAGGAAGTCAACGTGGAAGAGAATCAGCAAAATGTACAAACGAACCAATGTTATAGCAAATACCTATTTTTGGGGACAATCCCCTCCCCACCACACCCCCGTAAACCCTATCAGACCCCGATTTAAAAAAATAGTATGAACAAACTGTAGTACTTCAAGGGTGATGAAGGTTATGGTGAAGTTTCATAAAAAATTGTGTGTGTAGGTGTGTAGTTTCTGATGTTGTGGAATTTTGTTGTTAACCGACTCGGTGTAAATCCTACTACTCAATTTGTAAGAAACAATTAATTCACTGTCCACAACGGAAAGTACTTTCGATCAGAGAATTTTATTTTAACATGGTACCAAGGAGTTCAACACATTGAGATGTAAGCATCCACAATGATTTGCACTAACTAAGCTTACATTTCCTGGCATTTATATGTTCTTAGCAGGGAGTGGAGGGGGCTGATAAGCATTAGGCAAAAGAACTCCAATTGCAATACGTGTCTACTAGGTGAAAAGCGAACAACATAATCATGGCAAAAGTTGGTGTTATCAACCAGGTCACTTTGTTCCATAGTAAGACATTCCTTTTATCAACATTTAGGTTAAAAGACTCTTGGGTAAAGGGAAGCATAACTGACAGCCAATTCGACTTGTAGCATAAAAATTAAATTTATAAAGCACCAGCAACCATTACAGACAGAGAGTACATTAATATAATTATTTTCTTCCACACTGAGTAGAGGGCAAATACCTATTCTGGGGAATACCTATTAGTTTGCAAGTGACTTGCTTTTGCTACTATATTGCAAATGGGATGCCCCAGTGGTGTGTTCCTTTTGAATTAATACATTACCAGGCCATGTGTAACCAGAACATGCCTAACATGGATGAAAAAAAAAATTCCCCCAAAATACGCTTCTTTCGATGAAGTAGGATTTACTCAGAATCGACGTCTATTCCGGTTCACTTATGGATTCCTTTTGATTCCTTGGTTGAAATTGAGTACATTGAAATCAATCCGCCCACCACTCTTAAGCACTCAATCAAGCACTCCAATAAAATGTTTGATAAGGAACGGCTGGCTGAGTCGTACTAAACACCACCGCCCGGACGCATTCGGAGACAAACACTGCCCAGATACGTCCAGATAAAACACTGCCTCGACACGTCTGGAGACAACCGCTTGGACATGTTCAGAGCGAAACACTGCCCAGGCACTTCCGAAGACCAAGACTGCCTGGACATATTAGGTGGCAACCACCGTTCAGACATGTCTGGAGACAACCACCGTCTGGACACTTCCGGAGACAACCACCGTCCAGACACGTCCGGAGACAACCACTGTCTAAACACTTCCGGAGACAACCAACGCCCTGACATGTCCAGAGACAACCACCGTCCGGAGAAGTACGGAGATGACCACCATCCGGAGATGTCTGGAGACAAACACCGTTCGGACACGTCCGGAGACAAACACCACTCAGACATGTCTGGAGACAAACACCGTCCAGCCACGTCCGGAGTATCAAATAATGTGCGAATAGAACACTGGACATTTATAAGCATTCCAGCTGAAATGCGATAAGCTCTATAATCTCTTAACCTGCAGCGATTTTCAAAATTTAAATGACGGAATTTACCTTAGCAGCAGTTCCAACTCCAAAAAAAGTGTTCATTTGTCCAATTCGGAGTGCTGCTAAGATCAATTCTGCAGTTTGTCCAATGCTGCCTAGGTCAATTCTGCAGTTTAAATTTTGAAATTCAGCTCAGGTGAAGAGATTCCAGAGGTTATTCCATTTGCGGAAATTAAATAAAGCCATGGATATTGGTGTCTCCGGGCATTTATAAACATTGCAATGTATCCAGCGATGCATAGTTATGATGATCAGGCATTCGATGACATGAGTGAAGAAAGTGAAAAAAAGTTTCATGAGCGTTTTATCGGTAAAAAAAACCGTTGCAGCCTGTTCCAAGTCATGGCATTGTTGAGCAGTCTGAACAAAATGGCGAGTTAATGCCACATCAAGCTGAGGGCTGACCAAGGTGACGCCTTGATAAAAGATAATTTAATAAGGCTGATAATTATCTTCAAATTGGTGTTTAAATGAACCCAAACACCCAATTTTCATTCATGTACTACCTTGCAAAGTTTGGGGCCACTAGGCTTCATGGTTTTGGAATTATGGAGGAGACACACTGATGGATGGACTGACACACACTGACATTTATTATTATTCTTCCTTCTCTTATTCTCGAGACTATGCTGCACCACTTTTCGTGAGGCTTAACACTTTGACTCTTAATGATATTAACAAATTTCACACAAGAATATTTATGTAAAAGTATGTCCATAATCTTCTTCCCTGCACTTTTCTTCTTACTTCATTTCAATAGATGACACACAAACTTACCATACTAGGTCTTGCAACAATTTGTTCTTACCTTACACATGCACGTCGTACTCCATGAATACAACGATATTTTATGGTCCTTGTCTTTGGAACACGATTGACGCAGCATTGAAAGCCCAGCCTTCCGTGAACAAATTTAAATCTTCCTGCAAGAACTTTCTCATTTCCCAATATGAATGTCTGTAGTACAAAATATACTCCTGATGATATCTAAATAATTATTGTATTTCAGTACAGTATTTTGTTCATTCTTGTGTTTGCTCTTGCTCATAGTCATTTGTTTATACTTCCTGTCTGGAAGTTGATAATTATTTGTCTTTTAAGGTATTTCACCACATGCTTTAGCTTCTTCGAAATGCCCCTATACTCAGTATTACAGAAATGTGAATTATTATTTATTTTTGTCCCCCACCCCTCCACCAAGATCGAAGATGAGAGACATTAATATGAGCTCTGTCCAACTGACTGACCAACCGATCAGTCATCCATGTACTTTTGTGTTTGCGATATTCCAAAAACCATTGAACATTTAGCTTTCATATTGCAGATATATATTCCGAATGACATTATCTCAACCTGATTAGATGCTAGCTATGATTGGCTGAATTTTGTTGCCATGGCATCCATCTTTGTAACATACCTTGTGTAAGCGATATTTCAAAAACCGTTCAATATATTACACAGATGTATGTATTCTTCATACCACTCAAAAGGTGGGGGACCTAGAGTATCAGCTCCTTGTTTTAATTACCCTTGCACAGAGTATGGAAATTAAACCTCCATTTAGTATTTATTATTTATATCTATTTTTCAATTACCTCCAAAGGTGGAAGGAGGTTATGTTTTCACCCCTTTCTGTCTGTCTGTCTGTTTGTCGGCAAGATATCTTAAAAAGTTGTGGACGGATTCGGACAGCATTTAGTAGATGTGTTGGGTGTGTGACAAGGATGAATTGATTTGATTTTGGTTAAGATCTGGATCGAGATCGAGATCCAGATCCGAGAATTTTTTAAGTGATTCTTCACCAAGGAGCGATAGGGCCAAAACAATATATAGCATGATATCTCAATAGGTTATGGACAGATACAGACAAAACTTGGTAGGCAGGTTGGGTGTGTGACAAGGACTAATTGATTCGATTTAGGTGAAGATCCAGATCCGATAATTTTTTAAGTGATTTTTTCACCATTGAGATGGGGTGAAAACGATACATAACTTGATATTTCAAGAAAAATTGTGGACGGATTATGACAAAACTTGGTGGATGAGTTAGTAGGTGACAAGAACAAGCCGATTAGGTTCAGTGGGATACAAAACATAAACTGTTTAGCCATGCGGTGGAATGCACTCTACTGAGTACCGTACTAGTTCTATGTTGTTTCATAGTTATTTTGAATATCACCTGTACTGTAAGTGTAAAGGTGTTTCCACTGCAAGCTACTGTACGCTTTGTGGGACTCAGCCTCCTTCAGCCATTTAAATGTCTTTTGTACATTATGTGGCTTTTGCTGAAGGAAATAAATGTCATATTGATTGGTTGATTGCTAATTTAACCAGCTTTACCATATACTTTGATTTTGGTCTAAAATGCAGGTTTTCCTTTGGCCTAGTGAATGGATGTTTTTTTTGTTTTGTTTTTTAAATAAAAAGGTGTTTCTCAACAGTGAAACAGTGCTGCCCAAGACTGGTGTTAATGTGACCATGTTTAAATTTGTGACTACTGCACAGACATTGATCCTTTTAGGTAGTGGTCAATGGTAATGTCCTCTGGAAATCTCTCACTGGATTAATGATTAATGTTGGTTTAACTTTCTCCTGTTTGCAATATTTATTCCATGTCAGTGATAAATCCACGAATTTTGCGAATTATATTACAAAGGTTGGAAATGCATTTGCATTTGTTGATTTTTCTCTCCTTTTATTGTTGTTGTATTTCATTTCATTATTAGTCTTTGCTTTTGTTGCATCATCCTCTTGCTGTTTCTGAATGTCGATTAATCTCTTTCTTTTTGCCAGTGAAGGTATTTGTATTTCCGTTACCCTTGATGTCACGGTGTGAGTCAACTGTATAACTGTCCATCTGGCTCACTGTAGTGGGTTTGTATGAAATACACTGTCATCCCTAAATCAACCATTTGGTACACAAGTACGCTGTCATTTGCCAAGACTAGTATTCGTTGTTATATGAAGTGGCTTTATTTTGCTGATGATGAACCTTTCATATGAAATGGGTTAATTATGGGCTGATATTCTGTATGTACACTTTGATCAGCATGATAACCATCTGGTATTGCCCTATTTCTAAGTAGCTGTCTGGTGGTGTGTCTTATTTCTGACTTTTATTCACTTGCTTTGTAGAAAAACAAGCTTTAGGAAGAAAAATTGGTCTGGGAGTAGTTTTCCATTAACGATGTTGATGTAAACATTTGTAATGTGGCCAGTGAAAGTTTTCTTCTAATGATTGCCCTTTCATGTAATAATTAATATACTAACTTTAATAAAAGGCCAAGTAAATTCATACAATAAGTAAATTCATTCCTCTAATTCAGTAATAATTTGTTCATGCCTATCGTTATCCTTCCCTTTGTGTTTTTTACAGTCATCAATTGAAACCTTTGACAACTGCAGAATTGGATGATGATGGTAAGTTTTCTGGTGTGATATTGTATTGGAATGAAAATCGTCTGGCGGATAGGGAGGGAGGTAAGGGGATGAATTCATTAGAGTCATTAGTTATTTCCTTAAATCGATGTCTTTAGTTAGATGTTTTTTATCACTGTAAATAGGAACTGTTAGAGTCAATCATGTAGAAAACATCCCTCCTCCCCCCCCCCACACTTGTCTTCCTTCACCCCTCCCCTTCATCCTTCTCAATTCTTAAACCCTCTCTGGTGAATTGTCCATTGGATGCTTTGTTTGCACCGTGTCCAATGAACTTTGAATGGTGATGGAATTTGCCAGAACCAATGGTTTTGTAGAGGAAGATAGATGTGTGCACATGCCGTTTTGAACAAGTGGCCTATGGGATTCAAACTTGGTCCCTTTCAGACCTCACCAGCCAATGAGGAAGTGGAGTGCGTGGAGTAATGTAGGGTCGGCAGCTCGAAGTGGCTCAATGGATATTCAGTATGTTATTCAGCTTGGTTCAAGAGACAGCTCAGATCTTGGTGCAGAGACATTCTAGCCTGCGGATTTCGCCACGTATGGAGGATAGCTGCACACTGTTCCACAAATGGGAGCAACATTGGCTAGATCCCTCAGATCAAGGTGCAGAGATGTTCAAGCCCACAGGTTTCACCACATACAGAGGACAGCTATGGGACACACCCAGAGGACAACTGCACACTCTTCCATAAAGGGAGCAACATTGGCTGGATCCCAAACCTCCCAGGTTACGCTTTCTGTGACCAAGCCCATGCAACCCACCTCGGGCCCGCCATGTGTAGGGAAACGGCCTCCTGCACATTGGACCAAAACTAGCCCATGGTGCCTCAAGCTAATGGAAGGCCTTACCCATCCACCTTACCCCAATCATCTTCTCCAACCTTTTCTCTTTATTGTTTGTGTACTCCAGAGTGATAAGACTTAGTCAAAATATTACGCGAAAGTCCAAGGGAAGGGGATTAGACTAAAAGTGTTGTCTTTGGGGTTTATTTATTTATTTTGAACTCAACCCTTTCCTTACTTCTGTCCTGTGAATAAATTTGTTTTTTTTATGTATTTCAATTCTTGCCTCATTTGACTTACTCACTCCAGTTCTTCCACACGTGGGTAATGGGCTATTCTGGCGGATGTAAGTGTCACTTTGTTCCTTCACTTGGCTGCCATGCAAAATTCCCTGTAGCCCAATTGGTTTAATGATATGGATTAAAGTTACTGATTGCTTTCTAAAATGCTTGGTTCATCTTGCGAGTATAATTACTCGTGGCGTGACACGTCGTTAACTTGCCATTAATTTGGTTACTTCTGACATCCACAAGTACATTTCTGCATCCTCAAGGCATGGTACGGTAGCTGTCCATGCAACAATATCTTTTTCATCAATACCTCTCTTCTGATACCTTTCCCATTTAATTGGCACTGCTTGTTGACTTCAAAGGAAACTTTTCTTGAGGTCTTGTTACCTTTGATGAAGAGGCAACATGATGTTTGAAATGACTTATGAGTCTGGCAATATCCATTGACTTCAGGAGTTTGATTGGATATGGAGTTAAGAAAAACTTGTCTTCCCCTAACCAGAAGCAGGAGCAGGTGAACTTACTAAAAATGTATCCAGTCAGTCAAAAAAGTAATATAGACAACACTTCTGTTTTTATCAAAAAACAAGATATTGTTGAAGATTCGGCGGCGCTTAACAGCACCGCCGTCTCAGGCGTTATAACGCCGGCTAGTTCGGCACAGGTCTCAGGTAACGCGCCTCAGATCGCGATACCAACGTACACCTGGGCCTTACCAGTTGGGGATATAGACCCCGGGTACAGACTGGGTTTGATCAGAGACCGAGCGAAGTCTGCCAGTCCGTAGCCCGTTTCGTTTTAAATAGAAATCGAGCGATTGTTCCTCGGCGCGGCACGAATAAGTTCAAGGCGGCAACTTTCGTATGAATCAGCCAGATTTATTGGGGACCCACTGGGAACACGACACAAGCAAAACATTCACGACAATGT
>CM068952.1:107187968-107205302 GCA_035128595.1 Eptatretus atami | reverse complement strand
AGAGAGAGATGCTTCATAATGATCTCTGACAACTGGAAAAATCCTATTTATCTATTTGCGAATGACTCACACCTCTGCCATGACATCACCTCATCTCCAGACGACAGGGCAGCAGATTCTTCTTCCTCTATCAAACTTTGACAAACTACAAGATGGTCAAACACTTAGATTGTCTTTCCATCTGACAAATTTTACCTCTCCCTCAGCTGACCTCTCTCTGAAAGGACATGTCCTTTCTGCTTGCTGACTAGGCATCTTGCCATTGTACAAGTCCTTCTTGGCACATTCCTGAATTTTATACACCTACAAGGCTTCATCCCAGCTAGATGGTGTACTGTGATCCTCTCTGGGCTGACTCCAGACTGCCTCAATCTTGCTCAGCTTGATGCCATGGAAACCAAAGCCTTCAAATTTTGAATCTCCCAACGATGAAGCTGAGTCATTGGTCTTATCACTTCAGCATTGCAGACAAGGTGGTGGTTCTCTGTCTTCTACTGCTCCTTTCTGGTTTTGCAACCCTGTGCTCTTTCATTTCCACTCCCACCCAGGTTTCTGCGGGCACACGGTCCACTATAACCCCCTTCTGGTGGAAACTACATGCAAAGGAGCCATGGACAGAGCGGTACGAGCAGGTGACGAGCAGGCAAGGCAGACAAAACGGGCACCAGAGCTAAGACAGGCTAGGGTAGGAAAGAGAGGCACTGACAGAGAACCATTTCTCCTCAGGTGCTTCCAACTCTGGTTCTCCTTCAAACCTTCTCTGTTCTATTCAGTCACCTCTCCCAGAGACACTGTTTCTCCTCCAACCTCAATCCTTTCAGAACGTGTTCCTCCACAGAACTCCACCAACTCTCTCACACACACACACACACACACACACACACACACACCACACACACACACACGCCCCTATGCAATCTTCGGCTCCTCCCCTTCTCCTCAGCGCAATGCTCGCCCCTTGAAGCATTATAGTCCACCCTGGAGGTGTTCATCATGCTGCCGCCCCTCTCTCTCTGGCAAAGTCTCCCGGCACCCCGGTAGAGGTTTGCATAGGAGTTATACCACTAATTTCCTTAACCATAATCCTAATTATTGTCATGCACTAGCCCCCTGTATCGGTACAACATTCCAGCAAGATGATCCTTTAGCTGACGTGTCCCTAACGTATACATCAAATTGAACAACTACTCATACATGGACCATGCTACTCTATACATTCCTATCTGCTCTATGGTATATTTAAACCCCTCCCCACAAACGTAACAAAATATAGATTAATGTTGTACCCATCAACGCAATTGTGCACAATCTGGTACATAAAAAGGGACAAATAAAGTAGTAGTAGCATAGTAGTAGTAGTAGTAAGTAGTAGTAGTAGTAGTAGTAGTGTTAAAATGGAATTAAGGTATGTGAAATATTAATACTTTAATTCCAAGCCTCCACTCTCTGGTTGAATACCATGCTCTGCTCTGATATTCCATTTCATTTGCTTAAGCATTCTGGTTTGTGTTGTTGAAGAGTTGAGTCGCATTTTATCCTGACCATTTCCTCAATGCATAGTGATAAGTGATGGGACGAAGGCCAGCCAGTCAGGTGACGACTGCGTCACCTGAACTATCTGAATATATATTCTGAATATATATATATATTCTGAAATCATACCGAAAAGTTAATTTTAACTCTTATCTCTAGCTGCATTTATTCCTTGTGCCTTCGGGTTCTGTTGGTTGATGGAAAGCATACACCATCCATGTATTTTTCTCTGTGTGAAAACAAAATGTCCGGTCCAAGAAATGACAAGTTTTCTCTCTTCTATGCAATTGTAAATGTATCTATCATTTTGGTGGCCACCTAATAGTTTTAGACATATCACCATATTATTATGGCAATGTCGTTTTTTGTTTGAAAAGATAGCAGGAATCCTTTAATGCCTATATTGCAATTGCAGAATGGTCAGCTGATTTAACACCTATCTAGAATAACCGACATACTCCAGTACAATGCCTCGCATAACTATCTAGAACAGAAGTTATCCAGTCACTTTTGATCCATGAAGAGGATCACAAGCCCACGTGCTGAAGTCAACACAGGCTTAAACTATTATGAACATGCAGACGCTGTAAGATAAAGCATGGAGTTTGAATATCAACTTTAACTTTCATAACTGAACAGCGAATGCTTGCTTTATGTAATGAGAAAAAAAGGAAGCATTCTCACCGTGGTGGATCAGCCGTTGTCCAGAGCAAAATCCTTCCTTCTGAATGTCTTTCTAAGTCAGGATCACTGGGATAATCTGGGGTGACCGGATACAACACATTGATCCACTCCCTAATTGTTAACTAGTAGGTCAGTTGTCCTGTTAGCGCAATTACAATTACTTGTACTAAACTTAATCTTAAAACTCTAATGACCCAAGCCTATTGAGGAGGATTCACAAAAAAAGATATGAAAGTAAATGCAAGGAACATGAAATAAATTAACTGAGAATAGTGAGAGAGCTTTAAAAAGGACACAGACTGGTATTGCATGCAGACATACAGAAAGACACATGGCAAAGGGCAGGGTTTTCCAGAGCCAGGTACGTGAAATGTTTTTATGTATTCAGATATTAATCCTTTAAACCGATAGCACAAATGCTGAGAATAGCTGCAGTGTGCAAATAATTGCACTTTTTTTTCTTACAACTTCTACTATGGGATGATTAAATAACCAAAACAGTTAAAACAATGAGGCAGCGTCTGCATATATGAAGTGGATATGAATTTCTGAGGGTAGTAAGATGACGAGCCGGGGTGCGGAGCGCAGGGCCGGGGGTGGTGAGGCCTACGCGATTAGGACAGCCAGCTGGGAGCAGGTAACGGTGTTACACTGGCAGAACGCCTCAAATTTTCAGCCTGACTGTCACATAAATCTAATCACAGTTTGGCTAGTACGGCAAAGGTTGGTGCCGCCTCCTGCTCTACAGAGGAGTGGACTTAATCTCTCCGTGAAAAAGAAAAGAACAACTGGCCGCATAAATATTTCATGAAGTTTTAAAAAGCTTCATTGGCTTAGTTAACAACAACTGAAACAAACGCAAAGATCAGCCAGATGTGGCAGTCTGAAAATTTAGCATCACATTGATTTGATCGTGTTCAAACATGTTGCAATTTGGAAGTATTTTCTTTTGCACAGACAGGAAATTTTAGCACCAGCACTGCCTGATTCTGGAGCCGGTGGAGCCAATAATTTTCATTGACTCCAAAATATTCACATTGAGTTGACAATTATACTTTAAAGGGCATACGACATGAAGTTCCTGCTTTTGAATATTTTTTCTTTTCAAGGTTCAACAATCATTAGTAAGCCTTAATTTTTTTTGCACTCATTTCTGCATGTATACAATCTGTGTGTGTGTGTGTGTGTGTGTGTTGTGTGTGTGGTGGTTGTGTGTGTGTGTGGTGTGTGTGTGTGTGTGTGTGGTGTGTGTGTGTGTGTATATATATATACATATGTAGTTATGGTTGCGGGGTTAGATGGGGGAACTCATAGGAAAGTTAGGATTGAATAGAGTTGTTTGGTCAGTGACGTTTCCGTAGACGATCTCGATTAATTAAGTAGGGAAACTGTGAGCTTAAGTGTTACATGTCACCTCACGGGGGGGGGGTGTTAATTGGATAGGATTAAGGATAAGTTCCCCAGTATTGTGATTGACCCTGTAACCTATTCTGACGTTTTTGCATTCACAAGCCAGCCAGAAGACGTGCATTTAATACAAACACAATGCTAAGCAAAGCAACCAGGTGTGCCGAGCAGGTAAAGCCCAACCTTCCAGGTTTCGTGCAGCAAGCCACACCCCGAGGTGGAATAGTTGTTAGGTTGACGTAGAATCGGAAACGAAGAGGTTGGTGGCTTTTGTGGTTGCAGTGGTTGTAAGGGACGTACGTGGTCGAGAGAGAACGTAGCTTTAGAGATGGCCTGTAGGGACAGGGCATACGGCTAGCTTTCCCTTCGACGCATGAAGAAGACAGCACGATCTCGTATTCGTGTGAAGCTAATTGGCTCACATACGAGCAAGACGCTGGCCCATTGGCTCTTGGTTTGGTCGTGGAGGACGGACCTCCAAGCCTCATGTATATCACCGAAGAGAATGGCGCCATTTGCAAAGCAGCGGCGTAGTGAGGACGATCGACGCGAAGAAGCTGGCACGGTGGTCTCTGAGCTTGGTGTTGAATACTGCTCACGAATTGCCTGACATATGTTTTTTTCCGCTGTAAAAGGCGGCTTGGCGCCATTTTGGGTGCGTCTAACACATGCAGGACGAAGCGCCTCATTCTAAGCTTCACACAGACCATCTCTGAAAAAGCTAACTGACAGAATAAAGGGAGCATTCTCTTTTATTTCGTTTCCCGCCCTTCTCTGATTTTAAGGTCGTGTATAGTGGCACTCGAATTAGACATTAGGGCCTGTCACAGAAAAAACCCTTTTGGGGGAAACGTTTTAACCAGCAATGGGCAAACGTATAAAATGTACCTCGCTCAAAACGTTGGCGTACGCCTGAATTTTGATGTTTTTTTTAAGTTTTTGGCGTATTCATAACTGTGTTGGTCGTATGCATAAATATTATAACGGCACAGACGTTTCGTTGTGTTATTGATAACTTTTACGCAACGAATGCTTTGCTGTTGTCGGCGTTCACAACCTATGCCAACGATAGTATTAACTTACGCATAGCGCGCTAAACGTATCGCGGCGAACTCGTGGCGTAGCCTGTTATGAAACCTGCCGGACGCCGATTTTAAATCATAACCGCCTGAGAATTTTGAGTGTCAACATCGCAGCGCAAGTCACACCTGGACGATTTTGCCAGGCGTATGCCGGGCCTATGAAAATGTGTCTAAAACGCTATGCGCACGTCAAATAGGGTATAGGTAAAGTTTGTGTTATACGTTAAGAGTAGGCGGAAAAACATGAAGTACACTGTCATATTACGTGGTACGTGTAATACGTCGGAATTTCAAGCATGCCTGACAAATTTTACGACGTACCTCGGCGTAATGGCTAACACGTTCCGCATCGCGTTGTTCATATGTTCTGCCCGTCTCCGCGATTGTTTTACACACGACGGACACACGTTACTTGTAGGTTACTCATAAGTCGAACACGTCCAAGGTAATATTTAACATACCGCGCAACTCTAATTTCAACCAATGGGGTAACGTCTTTAACGCTATGATAGCGTGCTCTGACCTAGGTTTAACGTGCTTGAACCTATGAAGTAACGTGAAATTGAACCTATTTGTAACTTGGCCTTGACCAATGACTAGCGTGGCTATGAACCTATGAGTAACCGTGCGTTTAACATGTGTAGCATGCTTTGAACCTAGTATAACGTGCTTCTAACCCTTTGAGGTAACATGCTATGAAACCTATGTGTAACGTATCTCAACGGCACATTGGTCGTATGTAGACGAATTTGATTTGACGTCTTCCGGACGACCCAGCACTTACTGAACGTGTTTCCTAACTTATGCTACCGTGTAATGGGTATTGGCGGCATTAAGGGGAATTGGTATATACAAATGGGCCTCAAAGAGGACCCATCATTGTTCAGACTCCATGTTGAGTAGATGTCAATGCAGTAGTATCAGTAGTAGTAATACTATTAGCAGTAGTTGTGTGCGTGACAGTAGTAATAGTAGTTGTAGTAGTAGTAGTTGCTATGTCAGTAAGTTAGTAGAGTAGTTAGTAGTAGTAGTAAGTAGTAGTATTCTATGTCAGGTAGTAGTAGTAGTAGTAGTAGTAATGTTAGTCAGTAGTAGTAGTAGTAGTATGTCTCAATGTCATAGTAGTATAGTAGTATGTCTGTCAGTAGTAGTAGTAGTTGTAGTAGTAGTATTGGTAGTAGTAGTAGGTCCATTCAGTAGTAGGTGAGCGTGATGGGGAGGGTGTGGGTGATGATGGATCCTCTTATCGTCCAGATAGGAGAATACTTTGCAGCCATTGTTTCGATGTTCTTTTCGGCTATTTTTTTTCGCCTCATTCCCACGATGAATATTTCTTTGTTTACTTTTTAGTATTAAAACCCGACTTGACAAATGGCAATAATGTACTAGTATGAACCACAGACGCTTCGATAACTTATAGATAAGTTATACCAACGATTGTTATAGGTTTTAGTCTCCACACTATGCCCAACGATAGTCTAGCGTATGCATAGCGATAATTCCCCAAGCACGTTCTATTCATAGGTTAATAAATAAGTCACGGGTACCTAAACATTACTTTGATGTGTTCGACGTATGAGGAACTTTCAGTAGCGTGTGCGAAGTGTGAACAACGTTTCGTGTAGCGTGGCTTACAAAACGTTACTCCATAGGTTAGAAATAACGGTTTCGGTACGCAAATGTTACCTTTCGACGTGTTTCGACTTATGAGTAAATACAATTATACGTGTGTCAACGATCGCATAACGTGCCACAACTTATGGCCAGCGTGCGGAACGTTTGTGAGCGCAAACGTCGAGTAACGTCGTACAAATTTCAAGCATGCAAAATTTTTTGGACAACCCAAAAAGTACAACGTTTAAACCAGCGTAATACGACCTATGGTAGTGTTTTTTCAGGTGCACCTAACGTAACACAAAACGACGCCATAACGTATTCGACGTGTGCCAGCGTTTTAGACAAATTTTTCATAAATCGGCAACGCTTGGCTAAAATCGGTCAAGGTGTGACAGCCCTTTAGTTCACTTCATATGATATTAATTACATTTTGAATTACCCCTTGTAAATATTTCTATTGTCATTAAATCCTGCGTTATTTTAAGTTGCTGTGTCATGTATTGTTGTGGCATTTGAGTATAAACCCCTGTTCATCCATCTTGTGCCTCCAATGCTCCGCCAGTGCCGCACCCCACCCCTCCACGCTGCTATAATCTCTGAGGATGCATCGTGTCTGCCTCCTAAGGAACCGTCGCTATCGCGGGCTGGCAGTGTTAACCGCGCCATCTCACATTTGGGTGGGGGATTACGTGAATATGAAACCCTGCCAACCCCCCCCGACTCCCACGGAGTGCAGGATTCAAACTCTGCAACACATTTCACAGGGAACACAAATTGTTGTCATGATATTGGTAATCGGGAGAAAAGAACGCATGAAATTTAAGGAAGAAAATATATATTTTTTTCTGATGCGATTAAATGCGTGGCGGGAAATGGTAGACGAGCTAAATGGCGACGAGCACAAAATGGCGGTTCGGAGGGAAGGTAGTCGGAAAGAAGGAAGCGAGTCGAGTGTAGAGTTGGTTTGAACCAAGCATCGGGAAAATTCCCCCACCCCCGTCCGAGCGAGACACCATCCACCAAATTCCCTCATGGAGGACAAAGCGATTCCCTTGGAATCCAACAATCATCATCGCCAGACTGGCTTCTCAAACCATTTGAACTGCATCAGATGTGGGATGAAACAAATGAAAGGGGAGTTGAAGGAGGGTCGACTATGAAAATGAGGCGGGTCAGAGGGAGCTGAAGGCGGGGCAAGTAAAGCTGGACATTCCAGGCTAGGCGGAGGTAAGACGATTTGCAAAGGATGGAACCGAGGGGATGGCAGATGAGATTAAGAATGTAAGTGAGGAAATGAAGGGGTGAAGGAGAACGTGGAAGGTGTTTGTTTTGGATCACATGAGATAGATAAGGCAGAAGTGCAAACAAAATAACAGCAGATAAGCGAGAAGTAGATTAGGACTCGGACAAGGGAATGAGGATATTAAAAAAAGATCAGGAGGCGAAACAAAAGGAGAATTGGGCGCAAAGAAGGGGAATGTAAGGTGAGAGCACATGAAATGACGAAAACTGTTAAAGGAACTACTCTGGTGTATTTTCTTTGACAAGTGGAGAGCTTGCTGTCAAAACCTCCCTCAGATTCTGGCAATCGGTCCATACGGCATCAGCCCGACGTGTCCTAAAAACCTGCTCTCTGCTCTTGTTCACCCTCTCTGTTCTATTTCACCTCTCATTTGCTCAAGGTCATCTGCCATCTGTTTCGAAATCAGCAAAACATTACCGCCTGCAATAAAAGGTGCAAAAACAGATCCCTGCAATACAGACCAATCAGCTTCTCCAGTCATCAGCACGGTTATGGATCCATCATCGCTTCAGACATTAAATCCTTCCTCTTCTCCAATGGCTTATTTCCGATCATCAATTTGGTTTCAGGCCAGGTCACTCTACCCTGGATATGCTGGCTTCTGCTCTCCAACAATGGATGGAGGTACTCAATGCCAAGAGATGAATCAAGCCTTATACCTGGACATATCACGTGCTTTGACACAGTCTGGCATCCCTGCCCTGCTCACCAACTCTCTTCCTATGGTATCAAGGCCATCTCCACTCATGGCTCGCACACTTCCTCTCCTGTCGCAGCAACGTGTGGCCTAAATGGAATTCTCTCATCCCCTTCTTCCTGTCCAGGCTGAGTTTCCTCAAAGGCAACGTTTCTGGCCCTGTTCTTTTTTTGGTTTTCATCAAGATCCTTCTGACTCCTGGAAAATCCTCTTTATCTCTTTGCTGATGACTCCCCTCTGCTGTACATCTGTCATCCCTCAGACCGGCAAGCAGCAGCTTCTTCACTCTCTGCAGAATCTGGATAAAATCACAAACTGGGCCAACACGTGGAACATGTCTTTCAATCCGACAAATCTCACACTCTCACTATGTCTCTCCGAAAGGACCGTTTGGAAAATCCCCCCATCCCATTCTCAACAATCGCGCTGGAAAGAAGTCCTTCTTTCAAGCTTCTGGGTCTCACTATCTGCCATGATCTTTCCTGGAAAAGCCACATCTCCAACCTGGCCTCCAAAGCCAGTGGCTGACTGGGAGTCCTCCGTCGTGCAAAGTCCGTTCCTGCCCACCTGGCTCCTGCACTACATACAAAGCTTTCGTCCACAGCCTGATGGAGTACTGCTCTCCACTCTGGGCTGGTGCTCCTGCCTCTCCACTTTCTCGGCTTCACGCTGTGGTAACCAAGGTATTTAGGATCATTGGATCTCCCGCAGTGAGGCTGAGTCTTTGGGGCTTCTCACTCTCTACCGCAGGCACGGTCGGTGTGCTCTTCTGCCTTTCTACCATCTGCCTCTCCGGTCTCGCCCCCCCCCTGGATCTGTCTGCGATGTCCCACCATATGTCGCACAGGGCGCTCCCCCCACATTCTCCAAGCAACCCCCTCCTGGTAAAACTAACAAAATCACAAATCACTGCTCCCCTTCATTCTTTCATCCCTCTTTCCCGCTTTGGAATAAACTCCCACACTCCTTCAATCCCTTCTTCCCTCCAGGCCTTCAAAAAGCCGATCACCACCACCTCTTATCTTCCCCCATCCAAAACCTCGATCTTTTCTACCCCCGTTAATCCCCAAACCCCACTCTTCAAATTCCCTGCTTTCTTCCTGAAAGCCCTGTAATGTCCATCTTTGTGTACCCCGTGTTTCCCGCCCCATCCCTCTCCCTTCACAGATCTCCTAATGTCTCTGTTCCCCAGTTTTGATCCTTCCTCTCCGCCCTCTGTCTCATGCCCCCCCCCCTGCGCCATGTGTTGTTGTGTTAGCTCTCAATGAGCCTGTACAATGTATAACAAAAAAAAATTCAAAAAATAGAGAGAAAAGTTGAAAGAAGAAATTGGGTCAACAAAGCAGAGTTAATGAAGTTAAATTAAGGGGCCTGGAGGGTTGCGTGCCTGTTGTGGACCCAAATGCAACGGCGGCGAATAAGGAATGGAATTTTTAAATGTAAGGGCAGCGGTTTAGTGCAAAACTTGGAAAACTCTGTAATAGAATGAAGAGAAGTGTTGTTGATCAAAGGCTTGTGGGGAGTTTCCACAATTGAATGGGGAAAGGAATGGATGGGACATTTCAGGAGCAGCTGAATACTGGGACAATAACTGTAGGGGGAGAGGATATAGAACCAAAAGTTTTGTGAGCCCAATGGTGATGTTGATGGTTCGTTGAGACCAATATCAGGCCTGACTGACTCGTCGTACGAAGTGGGGAAGTTAGGACTTGCAGGCACTTTGACATTGGGGATGTTTACTGAAAAGGGATCGAGCAGATTTTGGCGGAGCCAATGGTTGAACCATTTGTGGACATGTAGTGAAGGAAAGCGACGGTGACGTGGACCTGCAAGTCCCGAGCAAGTGGCTAGTTCGGAACATCAGAAGTGAGCTTGCTGATGTAATCTCGGAGAGAATTGCTCAATTTGAAGTGCCAGATGGGTTAACAGCACAGACAAACTCAAGAGGAAGGGCAGGATGCTTGTCAAATGAACCCGTGTGAAAGTGATGTTTTTGAAGGGACAATCTCAGAGTTCATATTTTGATGATAGTTGTGAAGGCCAATTACTCACTGTTTTATGAATCGTATGGAAGTGATGCTAAGGCAGAGGGTTGTGCGAGTTTGGTGCTTCGCACTATTGTGATGCAGATGGTACAGCTGTATTGAGAAGTGGATCTAAAGGTATGTTTTTGATGATTATACGATAGGGAGTGACTCATTGGATACTGTGAAAGACAATGACATTGAGTTGGAAGGGGTTGGATGAGGAAAGTGATCTTCCTGAACCACTGCTTCCCAAACTGGGCACTCAGAGGAAGGCAAGTCCTGGAGTTAGTTTGTTGAGCCAGGATTGGAGCAATCCAAGAAGGATGTGTTGAGGAGGAGAGTTGCAGCAGCTATACTTTCCGTTAGTTGAGCAAAAGGCTTATCTTGAAACAAATCAAAGTGAGTTGAGTGCAAGCGTTGAAGTGAAAATGCCCCACTTGTGTGAAATGTTGAGGATTCTGTTTGATGAAGATGATGCTCGGAATTTCGCATTGGATGAACTTGCAGTTGCTGATGTACCCAGGAATCGTTTCCTGATGAGAGACCGATAGTTCTTCAGTAAGGGATATTGAGGAGAAACAGGTGCATGAAGTGCATGGACAAAGGTGAATTGCCAAGTACTGGACTTTGTTGGTAGTGGGACCCTGTGCTGAACTTTATGAAGGACTTTGTCAGTTTCTTTCAATCCAGTGTTGAGAAGGATGCTCTGGAGATTATGCCACTTTCTTTTTTTGTATACCTTGTCAAGGTCGTATGAGAGCTAACACACAACGCAACAGCAAGGGGCATGAGACAAGAGGGGCAGAATGGGAGATAAAACAGTGGGGAACAGAGACATTAGAAGATCTGTGGAAGGGAGAGGGATGGGATGGGGAATACGGGTATAACAGGATGGACATTACAGGGGACTTTCAGGAAGGAAAGCAGGGAATTTGAAGGAGGTGGGTTTTGGGGTGGATTAACGGGGGTAAGAAAGATCGAGATTTGGATGGGGGACGATAAGAAGTGTGTGGTGAACAGCTATTTTGAAGGCCTGTAGGGAAGAATGGGATTGAACAGAGTGAGGGAGTTTATTCCAAAGGCGGGGAAAAAGAGGAATGAAAAGAGTGAAGGTGAGCAGTGATTCGTGATTATTGGTAGTTTTACCAGAAGGGGTTGTTGGCCGACCTTGAGCGCTCTGCGGAAATATGGTGGGACAAATCGCGACACAGCAGGGGGGCAAGACGGACAGGAGACGGTAGAAAGACAGAAAGAGACCGACCTGCCTGCGTGAGAGAGTAAGAAGCCCAAAGACTCAGCCTCATCGGGGAGATCACAATGATCCGAAAGCCTTGGTTTCCCACAGCATGAAGCCGAGAAAGGTGGGAGGCAGGAGCACCAGCCCAGAGGGGAGACCAGTACTCCAATTCAGCTGCAGATGAAAGCATTGTATGTGGTCAGGAGCTTAGGTGGGCCGAGGAAGGACTTTGCATGATGGAACATTCCCAGTCGGGCGACTGACTTTTGAGGCCAGGTTTGAAATGTGGCTTTTCCAGGATAGATCATGGCAGATCGTCGAGACCCAGAAGCTTGAATGAAAGGACTTCTTCAAGAAGGATTTATTTTTTTTGTATACCTTGTCGAGGCTCGTATGAGAGCTAACACCACAACAACAGCAAGGGGCAGAGACAAGAGGGGCAGTAGTGGGAAGGACAAAAACAGTGGGAACAGAGACACTAGGAGATCTGTGAAGGGAAGGGATGGGGCGGGGAACACGGGGTTTACAAGATGGACATTACAAGGACGTTCAGTCATTACAGCGATTGTTGAGAAAGTAGATGGGGGGGGGTCCAAACGGTCCTTTCGGAGAAACATAGTGGAGAGTGTGAGATATGCCAGGAATGAAAGACATGTTCCATGTGTTGGACAGTTTGTGATTTTATCCAATCTGCAGAGAGTGAAGAGGCTGCTGCCTGCCAATCAGAGGGATGAGAGATGGTACCTCAGAGGTGGAGTCATCAGCAAAGAGATAAGAGAGAATTTTCCAGAGTCGGAGAGATCATTGATGAAAACCAGAAAAAGCACAGGGCTTCAGAACGGTGCCTTGAGGAACTCCAACCTGGACAAGAAGAGGAGATGAGATAATTTTATTAAGAGCCACGTATTGACTGGCGACAGGAGTGGAAGTCTGCAAGCCATGAATGGAGATTACCCTTGGATACCATAAGAGGAGGTTTGTGAGCGATGTGGGGTGTCAGACCACATCAAAAGCTCACGATATGTTAAGGAGATGGCCTCTGATCTCATGTCTGGCATTGAGGAACTCCATCATTTTTGGGAGAGCAGAAGCAGCAGTCTAGGGTAGTGACCTGGTCTGAATCCAAATTGATGATCAGAAATCAAGCCATTGGAGAAGAGAAAGAATTTAATGTTGGAAGCGATGATGGATTCTGTGACCTTGCTGATGATTGGGAGTAGGCTGATTGGTCTCGAGTTGCAGGGATTTGTTTTGCACCTATTTTGTGTGGAGCGGAAATGTTTGCTAATTTCCAAGCAGATGGCAGATGACCTTGAGCAAATCTGAGGGTGAATAGAACAGAGAGAGGGTGAATAGAACAGAGAGAGGTGAATAGACAGAAGAGGGTGAGCAAGAGCAGCAGAGCAAGTTTTTAGGGACACGTGGGTGATGCCGTCTGGTACGGTTGCAGATCAGTTGAGGTTTGACAGCAAAGCTTTCACCTTGTCAGGAGAATAGACGAGTCCAAGAGCAGTTGGGTGCAGCTGGTAAGGTGGGTACAGAAAGCGATGGGTTGGGATGCAAGATTTTGAAGCAAACACAGAGTTGAGGCATTCAGCCTTTTTGTGGGTATGTCAGCTGGGCAGCATTTGAGGTAAGGGAGAGGATGGAGGGGATTATACACCAGAAACAGACTTAACCAGATGGCTATCAGGATTTGGAGGAGGGAGACAGGTTTTGAGAGTTCAGACTTGAGATTAGAAAGATGTTGTTTCCTGGCTCTCCTGAGGGTAGATACACACTTGTTCCAAACTTTGTGGAAGGAAATGAGATTGCCTTCAGTTGGATTGCTTTCCATGAAGCAAAGGCAAGTTGTTTCAGGACAAAGCCCTCGCCACAAGCTTCAGTTGTTAACAATGGGCATGAGAAGGGTATGACAATGAAAACGAGATGGGATAATTTGTGCATGATAAGAGAGCAATTTCTTTGAAAAAATTCCCAGGATGAGTTCAAGTCAGAGAAAGTAGAAATGGGAGACCAGTCTAGAAGTTTGATGGCTGCTTGAAGTCCCTGCCAGTCATCCTGAGTGAAATGCCAGACTCGTCAGCACTGAGTTGGTTTTCTAAGAACGGTCACTTTAACAAGCATATCGTCAGATGAACAATTGAGGCAGAGGAATAACGAACAGATATTTGCAGGAAAATGGTCAAAACCCAAATCTCGAAGAGATGGAGTACCCGTTGGCTGAGATCTGGGTCGAGAAGTTGACAGATTGTCAGTCTCACTGAGTCGCAGAAGTCTTTGCTGAAGTGCCATGGCAGGTGAGAGAGGTACCCTCACCCAGCCAACTGGCATGATGGCAATTGAAATCACCACATATGAGGAAGAGAGAGTTTAGATGAGTGGATAGAAGTTGTCCATGTTTTAGTGAGCGAGATGTAAATGGTGTCATCACTGTTTGGTGGACAGTACAACACACATATACAAGAGATGGGAGCAAAGGGGAAGCCATAGCCAGAGTATTCCTGTGGGTGTGGTGGAGTGAGGGCAGTGCATGGAGTGTAAGGATAGAGTCTTTGATGAAGAGAGAAAACTCCGCCACCAGGACGAGGCTCAGGTCTATCCACACTGGAGATGGAGTAACCAGGGAGAGATACGAAGGAGTAGAGACGCTTCAAGGAGGAAAGTTTCTGTTCAACAGATTATGTCTGGTTGTCAAAATCTGTCAGGTTAGAGCGAAAGCCCCAGATGTTTGAGCTGTTAAGGAAGAGGGAGGGGAGAAGCCTTTGGGTGCAGGGGAGGGAAGGGGGAGGGTTCAGATCACGTGCTCCCTTTTTGGCTGTGGTTGCATCATTTGGTTGGGGTGCAGCTATGCCGCTGAACAGTGCCCCTATTACCGATATACTGGTGTCATTTGCTTGACCTCGGAAGGATGACAGGCTGAGTCAACCCCTGGTGTTAATTCGTGGCCAAGTGGCTCGAACTCAGGGCCATCGGATCCAAGCCACAGGGGAGGGTAAAGATGAGGGAAGAGAGGGGGAGTTGGGGTGAGCTGTTAACTGTGTGTTAGGAGATTGCAGAAGAGCTAGGCGAGAGGCCAGATGAGGAGGAGGAGGACAAAATGTTGGTGTGATGGAATGAGGAACAGTGGGGAGTAATAAGAGAGGGGCAGAGAAGTAGAAGATTGCAGGTGGAGGAATGAAGCTGGAAGAGAGAGGCAGGGGGGAGGAGGCTTGTGGATGTGAGGTGGGGCAACTTTGAGAAGGGGGAGTTGTGGGGAGATTTGAGGAAGAAAAGTGTGGGGGGGGGGAGCTTTCGAGAAAGGTGAGGGGGGAACACTGGAGGGTAGAGAGTGAAGTTTGCTTTGAAGAGTAGGCAAGCTGATTTTAGAGGGAGTGGTGACAGGGAAGCTTTGAGAGGGAGGGAAGACACCCATGGGGGGAGGAGGAGATGTGGGAAGAGAGGAAGGATGAGCCTGGGTGGAGGTATGGTGAAGAATGGAGCGTCAGGAGAGGAACAAGATTTGAGGGGTGGGAAGAGGGGAGTGTAATGAGAGGAAAAGAAGGAGCATGTTTGAAATGTGAGGCGTGTACTGATTGAGAGAGCGTATGATATGTTTGGTTGAACTGAGCCCAAGGACGTTTGAATACCACAACAGTTTGGGACACTAGAGGAGGAGCTTGGTAGTAAGGCTAACAGTCACATTTGCACGGCAGCCATAGGGTCTACAAAATCTACGGCCACTAGCAATTATAGGGCGGCCGCAGTATTTCCACGGTCCACACAATGTAGCAGTCAACATATGTTTTATTTTTCGGGGAGCTGCACGGGGTATTTATAAATTGTGGAGACGAAAACGTGGGGGTGCCGTACGGTCTTTGATTTGATGTCGCACGGTGACCTTAGGGCGTCCCTGCGGCGGCCATAGAATTTTCAAGGCAGACGCAAGGTGCCTGCAAGGCGGACCGCAGGGGGGCCTACAGGCGAACGTGCAGCCAGACGGACGGTAACGAGTGGTTTTTTTTTTTCGGCTTGTCGAATTGCTACGGCTAACGTAGAAATGAAAAAAGTTATAACTCCGTGCTATAATCTCCACGGCGACCCCTACGGCCTGTAAAATATAGCCATACGACGTAGCCACCCTGAGGCCACCTCAGAAACTCTGCGGCCGCCGCACGTTTCTGCTCATTCAAGGGGTACGGCCGCCGTACCTAGCCGTAGAGCAAATGTGACTTGGCCTAAGCAGAGGACAGTGAGAGGTACTAAGAAGAGGTAGGATGGGGGGGGGGCAAGGTGGAGGGGTAAGGAGGGGGTAAAGGGGGTGTTAGGAGGAGGAAGATTTAAGGATGTGGGGTGAATTGGCTCTGAAGTTGGACAGAAAGCACGATTGATGGAATAAATAACATGCATTGCAAAAATGGGATTGTTTTTAAATTTAAAGTCAGAGATATGTTTAAAGATGTTAGATGAGGAGTGGCATAAAGGTGAGTTCAGAGAATGGAGAAAGAAATACCATAACAGTTGGACTTTTTAGATACAGGATCTATGAAAGGTCGAATTGGACTCAGCGTTTTGAAAGAAAAGAAAAAAACAGTGTATTATAATAGAATAAAGAATTCCAAACAAAGAAAGGAAGTTGAAACATTTTGAAACAACCGTTTTTTTTTTTTAATGTTAGGTCAGGGGGGTAAAATAAAGGAAAAGGACTGAAGAAAAGAAACTATGCTTTATCAAGCTGTTCCATGGCAACCAATCAAAAATAGACGAATCTCACAGAGTCGGCAAAATGTCAATATCTCTGTCAAATATAAACATAAAATCACAAAATTGTGTCAAATTAAAGCTTATACATTTACGTATTAAAATATATTTTGTTTATGCTTATCAGCTCATTTGAATATTAATTAAATTTGACTTAAAGACAATAATTCCCACAAAAAATGCAAGAATTTCCATTTTCTTTCCTTGTAATTACCACACATGTCAGTTTTTTGTCAAAAAAAAACATTACTTAAGTGTTGCCAGATACAAGCCAGGTTTGGGCAAAAAAATATTAAAAGTTTTGAATTTTTAAAGTAGGCTAATTAGCATAAAATACAAAGCACAATGATCGTTCAAAATCATGCGAAATCAGATTATCAATAGGATTAATTACTGGGCCTGATATAATACATAACTGCGACTTATGATGTTTGTCGGTGTTAAGGGAAACATATATTTTCTGTTTGAGTAAAAGATAGTGAAATAATTTTAAATGCATTGATATGCTAATTAGGATCCGCCATTATGGAATTCTCATTTCATAAATATCTCAACTTCTGGTACATGGAAAATTTGTAAATGAGGAATCTACACCTATGTTTGGAGGTCAAGGAATAAAGTAAACATATTTCCTTTGTTGTCAGAGATGTAGAATAATGTTTGGATAGCTTAATTACATGCAAAAATGGAAACAGCTTAATAAAGCATAGTGCAAATGAGTTATTTTCTGGGAACATCTTTTTTCTGATACTTGGGATATATATGACACTGTGGTTCGTGAAAAATTGTCGCGGGGGGGGGGGGGGGGGGGGGGGGTGATGCATTTAAAATTATTTCCACTACTTTTACTCAAACAGAAAATAGTTATGTTTCCCTTAAACACCGACAAACATCATAAGTCGCAGTTATGTATTATATCAGGCCCAGGTAATTAATCCTATTGATTAATCTGATTTCGCATGATTTTTGAACGATTCATTGTGCTTTGTATTTTATGCTAATTAGCC
>CM068952.1:107163207-107173747 GCA_035128595.1 Eptatretus atami | reverse complement strand
ACCATAGGAAGAGAGTTTGGTGAGCAGGGCAGGGTGCCAGACTGTGTCAAAAGCACGTGATATGTCCAGGTATAAGGCTCTGATTTCATCTCTGGCATTGAGTACCTCCATCCATTGTTGGGAGAGCAGAAGCAGCATATCCAGGGTAGAGTGACCTGGCCTGAAACCAAATTGATGATCGGAAATCAAGCCATTGGAGAAGAGGAAGGATTTAATGTCTGAAGCGATGATGGAATCCATAACCGTGCTGATGACTGGGAGAAGGCTGATTGGTCTGTAATTGCAGGGATCTGTTTTTGCACCTTTTTTATGCAGGGCGGTAATGTTTGCTGATTTCGAAACAGATGGCAGATGACCTTGAGCAAATGAGAGGGTGAATAGAACAGAGAGAGGGTGAACAAGAGCAGAGGAGCAGGTTTTTAGGACACGTCGGCTGATGCCGTATGGACCGATTGCAGAATCTGAGGGGAGGTTTGACAGCAAGCTCTCCACTTTGTCAGAAGAAAATTACACAGAGTAGTTCCTTTAACAGTTTTCGTCATTTCATCGTGTCTCACCTTACATTCCTCCTTCTTGGCGCCCAATTCTCCCTTTGTTTCCTCCTGATCTTTTTTTAAAATTCCATCATTCCTTGTCCGAGTCTATCTACTTCTCGCTTATCTGCTGTTATTTTGTTTGTCACTTCTTCCTTATCTATCTTCATTGTGATCCAAACAAACACCTTCCACGTTCTCCTTCACCCCTTTCATTTCCTCACTTACTGTCTTAATCTCATCTGCCATCCCCTGGTCCATCCTTTGCAAATCGTCCTTTACCTCCGCTAGCCTGATGTCCAGGCTTTACTGCCCCGCCTTCAGCTCCCTCTGACCCGCCTTCATTTTCATTCGACCCTCTTCAACTCCCCTATCATTTGTTTCATTTCCCACATCTGATTCATGTCAAATGGCTTTGGAGAAGCCAATCTGCGATGATGGATGTGGATTCCAAGGAATCGCTTTGTCCTCCATGAGGGGAATTTGGTGGTGGGGTCTCTGCTCGGGACGGGGGGGGGGAATTTCCCGATGCTTGTCAACCAACTCTACACTCGACTCGCTTCCTTCTTTCCGACTACCTTCCCTCCGAACCGCCATTTTGTGCTCGTCCGCCATTTTGAGCTCGTCTACCATTTCCCGCACGCATTTAATCGCATCAGAAAAAAAATATATATTTTCTCTCCCTTAAATTTCCATGCGTTCTTTTCTCCCGATACCAATTATCATGATCAACAATTTTGTGTTCCCTGTGAAATGTTGTTCAGAGTTTGAATCCTGCACTCCTGAGGAGTCGGGGGGGGGGGGCAGGGGTTTCATATCACGTTAATCCCCCGACCCAAATTGTGATGATGGGCGGTTAACACTGCCAGCCCGGATAGCCGAGCGGTTTCCTTAGGAGGCAGACACGATGATCCTCAGAGATTATAGCATGCGTGGGAGGGGTGGTGCGGGCACTGGCGGAGCATTGGAGGCACAGATGATGAACAGGGGTTTATACTCAAATGCCACAACAAATACATGAACACAGCAACTTAAAATAAACGCAGGGATTTAATGACAATAGAAATATTTACAAGGTAATTCAAAATGTAATAAATAATCATATGAAGTGAACTAAAGGGGCTGTCACACCTTGACGATTTAGCCAGCGTATGCCGATTTATGAAAAATTTGTCTAAAACGCTGGCACACGTCGAATACGTTATGGGTACGTTTTGTGTACGTTAGGTGCACGCTGAAAAAAACCTACCATAGGTCGTATTACGCTGGTTTAAAACGTTGTACTTTTTGGTTGTCCAAAAAATTTTGCATGCTTGAAATTTTACGACGTACTCGACGTTTGGCTCACACGTTCCGCTACGCTGGCCATAAGTTGTAGCACGTTATGCGATCGTTGACACACGTTAATTGTTGTTACTCATAAGTCGAAACACGTCGAGGTAACATTTGCGTACCCGAAACTTATTTCTAACCTATGAGTAACGTTTTGTAAGCACGCTACACGAACGTTGTTCACACTTCGCAACACGCTACTTGAAAGTTCCTCATACGTCGAAACACATCAAAGTAATGTTTAGGTACCCGTGACTTATTTATAACCTATGAATAACGTGCTTGGAATTATTACGCTATGCATACGCTAGACTATCGTTGGGCATAGGTTGTGGACGACTAAAACACTATAAACAATCGTTGTATATACTTATCTATAAGTTATCGAAGCGTTCTGTGTTCATTACTAGTACATTATGCATTTGTCAAAGTCGTTTTTAATACTTTAAAAAGTAAAACAAAGAAATATTTCATCGTGGGAATGAGGAAAAAAAATTAGCCGAAAGAACATCGAACAATGGTGCAAAGTATTCTCCTATTCGTGGACGATAAGAGGATCCATCATCACCCACACCCTCCCCCATCACGCTCACCTACTACTGACATGGACCTACTACTTACTACCAATACTACTACTACACTACTACTACTACTGACAGACATACTACTACTACTACTACTGACATAGACATTACTACTACTACTACTACTGACATAGACATACTACTACTACTACTACTACTACTGACATAGACATACTAACTACTACTACTACTACTACTACTACTACTACTACTACATAGACATACTACTACTACTACAACTACTATTACTACTGTCACGCACACCAACTACTGCTAATAGTATTTACTACTACTGATACTACTGGCATTGACATCTACTCAACATGGAGTCTGGAACAATGATGGGTTCCTCTTGTGAGGCCCATTTGTATATACCAATTCCCCTTAATGCCGCCAATACGCCATTACACGGAGATGTAAGTTAGAAAACACGTTCAGTAAGTGCCTGTGTCGTCCGGAAGACGTCAATCAAATTCGTTCACATACGACAATGTGCGTTTGAGATACGTTACACATAGGTTCATAGCATGTTACTCAAAGGTTAGAAGCACGTTATACTTAGGTTCAAAGCATGCTACACATAGTTAAACGCACGTTACTCATATGTCATAGCACGCTAGTCATTGGTTCAAGGCAAGTTACAAATAGGTTCAATGCACGTTACTCATAGTTTCAAGCACGTTAAACATAGGTTCAGAGCACGCTACTCATAGGTTAAAAGGACGTTACCCATTGGTTGAAATTAGGTTGCGGGTATGTTAAATATTACCTTGACGTGTTTCGACTTATGAGTAACCTACAAGTAACGTGTGTCCGTCGTGTGTAAACAATCGCGGAGCGTGCCAGGAACATATGACAACGCATGCGGAACGTGTTAGCCATACGCGCAGTACGTCGTAAAATTTTCAGCATGCTTGAAATTTCACGACGTATTACACGTACCACGTAATATGACAGCGTACTTCATTGTTTTCCAGCCTACTCTTAACGTATCACAAACTTACCTATACCGTATTTGACTGCGCCTAGCGTTTTAGACACATTTTTCATAGGCCGGCATACGCTGGCAAAATCGTCAAGGTGTGACTGCGATGTTGACACTTCAAATTCTCAGGCGGTTATGATTTAAATCGGCCGTCCGGCAGGTTCTTAACAGGCTACGCCACGAGTTCGCCGGCGATACGTTTAGCGCGCTATGCGTAAGTTAAACTATCGTTGGGCATAGGTTGTGAACGCCGACAACAGGCTAAGCATTCGTTGGTAAAAGTTATCAATACACAACGGAAACGTTCTGTGCCCGTTTACTAATATGTTATGCATACGACCAACACGTTATGAATACGCCAAAAACTTAAAAAAAAAACATCAAATTCAGCGTACGCCAACGTTTTACATACATTTTTATACGTTGCCATTGCTGGTTAAAACGTCAAGGTGTGACAGGGCCCTAATGTCTAATTCGAGGTGCCACTATACACAGACTTAAATACAGAGAAGGGGGAAACGAAATAAAAGAGAATGCTCCCTTTATTCTGTCAGTTAGCTTTTTCAGAGATGGTCTGTGTGGAACTTGGAATCGAGGCGCTTCGTCCTGCATGTGTAGACGCACCCAAAAATGGCGCCAAGCCGCTCTTTTACAGCGGGAAAAACATATGTCAGGCAATTCGTGAGCAGTATTCAACACCAAGGCTCAGAGACCCCGTGCAGCTTCTTCGTCGATCGTCCTCACTGACGCCGCTGCTTTGCAAAATGGCGCCATCTCTTCGGTGATATACATGAGGCTTGGAGGTCCGTCCCTCACGACCAAACCAAGAGCCAATGGCCAGCGTCTTGCTCAGTATGTGAGCCAATTAGCTTCAACACGAATACGAGAATCGTGCTGTCTTCTTCATGCGTCGAAGGAAAGCTAGCCGTAATGCCCTGTCCCTACAGGCCATCTTCTAACTACGTTCTCTCTCGACCACGTACGTCCCTTACAACCAACTGAACCAACAAAGCCACCAACCTCTTCGTTTCTCGATCTCTACGTCACACCTAACAACTATTCCACCTCCGGGGTGTGGCTTGCTTGCACGAAACCTGGGAAGGTTGGGCTTCTACCTGCTCGGCACACCTTGGTTGCTTGCTGTTAGCATTGTGTTTGTTATATAAATGCACGTCTTTCTGGCTGGCTTGTGAATGCAAAAACGTCAGAATAGGTTACAGGGTGCAATCACATACTGGGGGAACTTATCCTTAATCCCTATCCATAACACCCCCCCCCCCGTGAGGTGACATGTAACACTTAAGCTCACAGTTCCCTCCTTAATTACATCGAGATGTCTACGAAACGTCCACGGACCAAACAACTCTATTCAATCCTAACTTTCCTATGAAGTTCCCCCATCTAACCCCGCAACCATAACTACATATGTATATATATATACACACACACACACCACACACACACACACACACACACACACACACACACACACACACACACAACACACACACACACACACACACACACACAGGATATACATGCAGAAAATGAGTGCACAAAAAAAATTAAGGCTACTAATGATTGTTGAACCTTGAAAAGAAAAATTATTCAAAAGCAGGAACTTCATGTCGTATGCCCTTTAAAGTATAATTGTCACTCAGATGTGAATATTTGGAGTCAATGAAATTATTGGCTCCACCGGTCCAGAATCAGCAGTGCTGGTGCTTAAAATTTTCCTGTCGTGTGCAAAAAGAAAATACTTCCAAATTGCAACATGTTTGAACACGATCAAATCAATGTGATGCTAATTTTCAGACTGCCACATGCTGATGCTTGCGTTTTGTTTCAGTGTTGTTAACTAAGCCAATGAAGCTTTTAAACTTCATGAAATATTTATGCGGCCAGTTGTTTCTTTTTCTTTTTCACAGAGAGATTAAGTCACTCCTCTTAGAGCAGAGAGCGGCACCATACCTTTGCGGTGTGATTAGATTTATGTGACAGTCAGGCTGAATAATTTGCAGGGCGTTCTGCAGTGTAACACGTTTACCTGCTCCCAGCTGGCTGTCCTAATCGCGTAGGCCTCACCACCCCCGGCCCTGCGCTCCGCACCCCGGCTCGTCATTACTACCCTCAGAAATTCATCATCCACTCATTATGAGACTGCCTAATTGTTTTAACTGTTTTGGTTATTAAATCATCCCATAGTAGAAGTTGTAAGAAAAAAAAGTGCAATTATTTGCACACTGCAGCTATTCTCAGCATTTGTGCCATCGGTTTTAAAGGATATATCTGAATACATAAAACATTTCACGTACCTGGCTCTGGAAACCCCTGCCCTTGCCATGTGGTCTTTCTGTTGTCTTGCATGCAATACCAGTCTTGGCCTTTTAAAAGCTCATCTCACTATTCTCATTAATTTATTTTCATGTTCTGCATTTACTTTCATATCTTTTTTGTGAATCATCCTCAATGAGGCTTGGTCATTAGAGTTTTAAGATTAAAGTTTAGTGACAAGTAATTGTAATTGGCTACATGGACAACTGACCTACTAGTTTAACAATTAAGGGAGTGGATCAATGTGTTTGTATCCGGTCACCCCAGATATCCCAGTGATCCCTGACTTAGAAGACATTCAGAAGGAAGATTTGGCTGGACAGACGGCTGATCCACCACGGTGAGAATTTCTTCCTTTTTTCTCATTACATAAAGCAAGCCATTCGCTGTTCAGTTATGAAAGTGAAAGTGATATCAAACTTCCATGCTTTATCTTACCAGGTCTGATGTCATAATAGTTTAAAGTGTGTTGACTTCAGCAACCTGGGTTGGTGGATCACTCTTCATGGATCAAAAGTTGACTGATACTTCTGTTCTAGAGTAGTTATGGAGGCATTGTACTGGAGTATGTCGGTTATTCTAAGATAGGGGTGTTAAATCAGCTGACCATTCTGCAATGCATATAGGCATAAAGGATCTCCTGTATCTTTCAAACAAAAACAGACATTGCCATAATAATATTGGTGATATGTTCTAAACTATAGGGTGGCCACCAAAATGATGATACATTTACAATTGCAATAGAAGAGAAAACTTGTCATTTCGTGGACCGGACATTGTTTCACACAGAAGAAAGAACTGCATGGATGGTGTATGCTTTCCTCAACCAACAGAACCTGAAGGCACAAGGGAATAAAAGCAGCTAGAGATAAGAGTTAAAATGAACTTTTCGGTATGATTCAGAATATATACACGCAGTCGTCACCTGACTGGCTGGCCTTTGTCCCATCACTTATCCACATGCTTGAGGAAATGGTCAGGATAAAATGCGGACTCACTCTTCAACAACACAAACCAGAATGCTTAAGTCAAATGAAATGGAATATCAGAGAGAGCATGGGTTTCAACCCAAGATGAGTGGAGCTTGGAATTAAAGTATTAATATTTCACATACCTTAATTCCATTTTAACCACTACTACTACTACTACTACTACTACTACTACTACTAACTGCTACTAACTAAACTCGTTAATTGTCCCTTTTTATTGGACCAGATTGTGCACCAATTGCGGTTATGGTACAACATTAATCTATATTTTGTTACGTTTGTGGGGAGGGGGGGGGTTAAATATTAACCATAGAGGCAGTAATGTTATGAGTAGCATGGTCGTATGAGTAGTCTAGTTCCAATTTTGATGTAGTACGTATGGACACTCGTCGCTTAAGGATCATCTTGCTTGAATGCTGTACCATCCAGGGGTGTCATGAACAATAATTAGGGATATATGGTTAAGGAACATTGTGCACTATAACTCCTATGCAAACCCTCTACCGGGGGTGCCGGGAGACTTTGCAAGAGAGAGGGGGCGGAGCTATGAACACCTCCAGGGTGAGCTATAGATGCCTTAAAGGGGCAGGAGCATTGCCCTGAGGAAAGAGGGAGGAGCCGAAGATTGCATAGGGGCGGTGTGTGTGTGTGTGTGTGTGTGTGTGTGTGTGTGTGTGTGTGAGAGAGGTTGTGGTGATTCGTGGAGAACACGCTGAAAGGATTGAGGTTGGAGGAGAACAGTGTCTCTGGGGAGCAGTGACGAATAGAACCAGCGAAGGTTTGCAGGAGAACCAGAGTGAGAAGCACCTTGAGGAGAAATGGTTTCTCTGTCAGTGCCTTCTTTCCTACCTGCCTGTCTTAGCTCTGTGCCCGTTTTGTCTGCCTGCTGCATCGTCACCTGCTCGTACCGTCTGTCCATGGCTCCTTTGATGTAGTTTCACCAGAAGGGGGTTTATAGTGGACCGTGTGCCCTGCAGAAACCTGGGGTGGGGAGTGGAAATGGAAAGAGCACAGGGTGCAAAACCAGAAAGGAGGCAGTAGAAGACAGAGAGACCACCAACCTGTCTGCAATGGTGAAGTGATCGACCAATAGACTCAGCTTCATCGTGGGAGATTCCAATAATCTTGAAGGCTTTGGTTTCCATGGCATCAAGCTGAGCAAGATGTGAGGCAAATAGATAAATAGGATTTTCCAGTGTCAGAGAGATCATTTATGAAGATCAGGAATAGGACTGGGCCCAGTCTTGGGGCACTTGACAGAGAGAGGAGATGAAAGAATTAAATATTGGTGGGAAGCCCTCTCCTACCTCTGGTGGCCTTGCTGGCATGTGGCACGTGAGCCTATCTCCCGGGGTGCTCGGCCCACTCGCTAACTCCCCTGCTCGACTGGGCTTCTGATCGGCTCAGCACCGAAATGCCCCTCACCTCTGAACGTTGGTACTACAAGCCACACCCCAGTCCGCCAATGAACTTTGCGTCCCACAATAAAAGTCCTCGGACTTCTTTTGCACCAACTCCCACAACAGATAAATTTGCGAACAAAACATGCGTATGGCTTATGTTGCCATTATACAATATATCTACAATTGTAAGTTCTATTACTCTTAACGGCCATCACGCGTCATACCCGGACAACTATCCGCACATTGCCACTTTGTCATCCATAGCGACTACAACCCCACCAGCGCCTACAAGCTGAGGCCTGCCGATCTGTGCTGTTCCTCCACTCCGGACATAGTTTGGCACATTCCTTGATTTGGCATACTAGCGGCCGATGACAAATGAGTCAGGCCTGCCTGTCTCTTCTAGTCTCCACACCTTGAGGCTGAAATAAGCAGTGGGGTTTGAAGTCAGGGCCAGTGAAGTAGACCGTGTCTCACATGATACATCTCTAGCTATATTCAACTCTCACCTGAACTCGTGTCTGTTTCTGTCCTGATCTGTTCCAGGGTACCGCATGTTCTTGCAAAAACCCAGTTATCGCTCGCTGAATCCCGATATTTCCTTCAGCATTAACCTCACTTTTTGGGGTGTGTAGATTATCCCTTCATCAGGAGACTCTTCTTACACTCTCTCGAGGTAATTAGCTTGCTATATAATAGGCTTAATCATAACCACTTTGTCCGCAATGCGATTATGCTTGCCAAACGAAGTTTTTGGCAAGTATGTTAGTGCAGTCATGTATGTTTTTTTTTTATTTTTTTTTTTTTTGTTTGTTGTTTGTTTGTCTGTAATCAGAAAAAAAATTCTGGCCGACGCCTCGAAATGCGCTACGCTTGTCAGGGATGCGCGAATGTGGTAGATATCTAGTATATATTTGTAAACTTATCGCGATGTAACATTCATTTCGTAGGTCAGAGACACATATGGATAGAGGCATAGATTCCTTTTGTAGATGTGGACATATACGACACTATAGTTATTGACAGGTTCTACAGAGACTCTAATTTCTGTAAATGAGGTCCTCAGCATAAAAGCGAGGTCATACGTAAAGCGTGCATAGTCAATTCGCAAATCAAGGGAATTTCGAAAAAAACCCTTATTTTTTTGAGTAATTTTGTCGGATCGTCTTCAAACTTCATGGGAATATAGTTCATGTTCGGCATTCAGCTGATTAATTTTTGGGGCGATTGGCCTTGACCTTCATATGTTTTTTTTTTTTTTTTTTGTCTGTAATCAGATTTGTAGGGTTAGGGATCACTTAGGGATTTGTTAGGATCACTCTGCAGAGCACAGTTATCATTGGAAATTTTTGTAACTTCGCATATCAGAGGCTATAGAGGTCCCTTTCAGCGCATAAAATTTTGAAGGTCAAAGGTCAAGGTCACTTTGTCGCAAATCAGGGAGTCGACGAAACCCTTATTTTTTGAGTAATTTTGATCGGATCGTCTTCAAGCTTCATGGGAATATAGTTCATGGTGTGGCGCTCAGCTGATTAATTTTTGTGGCGATTGGCCTTGACCTTCATGTGTTTTTTTTGTTGTTGTTTGTTTTTTTTTATCTGTAATCACGTATAAATCACTCTGCAGAGCACAGTTTTCATTGGAAATTTTTGTAACTTCGCATATCAGAGCCTATAGAGGTCCCTTTCAGCGCATAAAATTATTGAAGGTCAAGGTCAAAGGTCAAGGTCACTTTGTCGCAAATCAGGGGAGTCGACGAAACCCTTATTTTTGAGTAATTTTGATCGGATCGTCTTTCAAACTTCATGGGAATATAGTTCATGGTCTGGCATTCAGCTGATTAACTTTTGGTGGCGATTGGCCTTGACCTTCATGGTTAACGCCTTAGGTCAAAACATATTGACCCCAAGGTCAAATTTTCAAGTTTTAGGAACCATATCGTGTAGACCTCAAAATTGACAACCTGATGAGTGCTTCTAGAATATTTCAAGCTTGAGAACATTATGACGTATTTGGTGACGTTTTGAGGCAAAAGCATATTTTTCATGGTTACTCTGTAGAACGATTCTCATCGAATCTCTCGTAGGCAGATATTCCTCAAGGAGTCGCTCCTGGTGGATAGCAGCTCTGTTCACCTCAGTGTGACCTATAAAAGAAGTCACACGTGGTCACCTTTTGGCAAGATACGGATCACCTTACGGGTGACATTGGTTTATTTCATTTGTTTTTGGCCTTCCTTAACTCCCCTATTACCCCGTGTTTGTTTTAGTTACATATCTCAACTCTTTCTATTCACCCTTAAGTCCTTTACCGCTCTCCCCCCACCCCACCCTGTATTAACCCAGCTACATTCCCTTTGAACCCGTTTATCTCTCCCTCG
>CM068952.1:107146093-107159899 GCA_035128595.1 Eptatretus atami | reverse complement strand
CAAAAAAGTCATTCCTGCCTTTCTTTTCTTGATGTACCAGCATCATCAATATGCTCCCTACCTATGAGGAACTAAACACCAACCTTGGGATTCATGCAGCCTTACAGACTCTGGTGAGTGCTTCAAACTCAGTGAGACTTCATCTTTGTCTGCTCTCACATGGAGACTATAAAATCATGCTGTGTTGTTTTCTGTTATCTAAAGAAATACTGTACGTGCATGCATTTCCTCACCTTGGAATAAAAATGTTCTATCTGACAATTGAACCTTTGTTAGTTAGAACCTTTAGATTCTAAAGTGACAATTTGGCTGAGTTATCATATTTGCAAGGCAATTTCCCAAAATATCAAACTTTAAACCATTGGCCTGAATGGTTAAAAATGTGGTCCATCAAAGGTTCTTGGTTTTATATTTTGCCTTATATGTAAGGCAATTCTTTCTCCATTGGTTATATTCTTCTTTAGCGGGGCTCAAACTTTGGAATGGAGTGAGCCTTCTCAGGACCGAAAGTATTCTCCTTTTGATTGAGATTTTTATTGGGATGCTGAAGCACACGGTCAATTGTTTTCACATCACAGGCAGGTCAGTGGTCTCTGTTTCTTACTGCCTCTTCTCCGATGTCGCTCCCTCTGTTCTCTCAGTCCTAACACCCTCCCCAGCAAATCCCGATGCACACGTTCTTCCAGTAACCCTCTCCTGGTTAAATCTCCAAAATCCATGCTGATTGCACAAAATCCAGGCTGACTTCGACTCCTTTGTTCTTTGCTTCTGTTGTTTATGGAATCACCCTCCAGAGCCTGTTTCCCACTTTTCCCTCCAGGGTTTCAAGCAGGCAGTGTACCACCACCTCGTGTAATCCACCATCCTGACCCTTACATGGCAAGTGACCCGTATTTTGCGGGTTTGACCCGTTTTCTTTCTTTAAACCCACAGACCCATCTTAGTATTGTTACGGATCTGGAAACCACATGTGCATTCAACAAATACAAGGTCCCAAAGTTAGTTATGGGGGGTGGCGTTAAGTATATGTGAAGGTTAGACCCGTCCTTTTGGTGTTCGTGGGAGAATCAAAGGTTGTGCGTTCGACTTCTTCTAGCTAGGTTATTACACTAAACAAAATCAAACATATCCTCCAACGAAACACTCCACGGTGACCATGCGCTTGCAGCCCTCGGTTTTTCGCAGAGGGCCACCAAGCCGCACCATTGCCTGAGCGATTCCGAACGATGGTTCGACGCAGTTGCAAACCACTCCACCTTCCTCAAACACCGTGAGGGGAGGTGCTTTCCTCCCCGGTATGGCCAAAAACCCCCCAAGCGAAAGGTGGGCGCTGTGGGAACCCTGTCCAATCAAGGCGGGACAGTGACGTGTGCTCACCCGAGCCATCCCACCCCAAACGGGGGCTCTGTTGTTGCCTTTCTGTTATTAAAGAGGAGCCACATCTGAGGAGAATGGGGGAACAGAAGAAAGCAGTCTGAGGGGAAATTAGAGAAAGAAAGAGCAACGCTGTTGGTTGCGTCGTGTCGTGTTTGTTTGGTGTTTCCTATGTTTCGTTCTGGGAGTTGCTGGTTCTCTTTGACTGCGTTTTTTTTCGTGGGCCTTTCGTGGGTCCGCGTCTCGACCCCGGCCATCGCTATCTCGCCCGGGACTTTTCCGGACTGCCCCACACGCGGTTTCTCCACCGGGCACGAGCGCCACCGCGTGGCTATGTGCCCTGAGCGCACCACCAATTGGCAGGCCCGCACGCGGAAGGCCAGCCACCTACCTCCAGGTGCAGGTACCCCCCCCGCCGAACTGCTACCCCCCCCGCCCCCACGCCCCCACCCCGCCTCTCCGTAGCTCCTCTCTTGCTCGGGGGTCTTCAATAAATATTCTTGTGTGGTGTCCTGAGTGTGGTTGGGCCCGCTTTTTAAAGTAAGAACTGGGCATGTTTATCTCCCACATTTAAATATTCCCTTGTAATTCCCGCATAAGGTCTTCCATGTTCTTTTATTGTAAATAAAAATTGTAGAAATTTCCCGAGTTCCATTCCGTCCTTCTCGCATTGGTCCAGCAATGGTTCAGAATCTGATTTAAGAGGCCGTTATTATACCCGATATATCTTTCAGCCGCAGCCGGCACGGCTTTGGCAGTTTCCGCTCGGCTGCACCCGAACCGTAGTTGTAGTCCGGTCGTTGGAAGCTCACCGCGCTCGGGATTAGAGGTGACCCGTTTGAGCAACAATGCCAAGGCAGGGTTTTCCCCCTAGTGATCGCCAAACCTGCGTATTAATTAGTAAATTGTTTTCAAAAAGAACAAAGACCCTAACGCGCTAACGCTCGTTGAAAATATTGTGACCACGGGTTGGTTTCTGCGACCCCGCCGCCTCAACGGAAGTTATCCGGAGCGACGCCGCTACAATTCCGGGAGTCCGGTGGGGGAGCCTGGTCGTAATTTCCCCACCTAGTGGCCCGCTCTCGCCACCGGTCCCCGCCCGCCAACAGTATCATTAAAACCCCCGTATTGCGATGGAAGTCACGAACAATTTCAAAAACGCAAGTTTATCTTCTATTTCCACTCTCATGATTCAACAACATCTGAATAGATCTGTAGCAATCTCTATCTAATATGCAAGTGTACCCCCGTCTATCTGACTCATTGTCTGGTGACGTCATGAAGCTTTACCACACAACGACTAATTCCTTAAATCCTCATCCGTACACATCGTCACTCTCCTCCCCTAACCATTTGTCCTCACCCCTAATCAATCAGTCGGCCTATTTGCTTTCCAATTCCTCTTTTGACTTTACTTGATTATTTATCTGCTATTTTGAGGTATTTTATTGTGTTCAATTCGGATTATTTTCATAATTCATATACAGGTGTTTCCAACAATTACTGTTTTTACCAATTCAAACCTCATAGAAAATGAGAAGAAATGGATACCATGATGTGTTTTGTGGCTTGTGAATGAACTAAGATTCTTCAAGTTATTTATTCTCAAAGATTTGTCAAATCATCGTAGAAGCGATTCGCTCACCCATTGATCATCATGTTTTACCAAAGGTAGTTCCTGTCTTAAGCAAATCTTTTAGAGTTCTATGAAACAGTTTCTGATTGGTGGATGAGGGAAAGGCAAATGGACATAGTATATCTAGACTTTAAGAAGCATTAAACTCAGCTATGAGGAGCGCTGAAGGAGCAGGTTTATTCACGAGAAGGAGGCGGTTACGAGGAATAGGATAGAGATTTTAAATAATGAAAAGGTGTAGATAAAATAAGTGCAGATTAATTATTCAACAGAGTGACAGTGATAGAACCAGAGCCATAGCCTGAGGGAAAGAAGAGGAGAGTTAAGACAGTAGCAAGCAGGGACTTTTACTCAGAGTAGTTAATGCATGGAATGGCTGTCCTGAAAGGTAGTAGCAGCAGAAAAAGTAGATAAGTTTAAATTAGAATTAGATAGGTACCTGGAAGTTATGGAGTAGAGGGTATGGAATGTAGATAAGACTTTTTAGACGTAATTTGAGCATTGATCGGTGATTGTGTACATGTGTATGAGTGCTGTTGGTGGGTCTTGTCAGGGTTGTGTGGTTGAGTGTGTGTGTTTTTAACCAAGCCCATGCCTTCCTCCTCTGAGGGAAGAAAAGGAAAAAAAAAATAAAAAAAAACAAATTAAACAAACAAACAAAAAAAAATTCTTTCATTAATTAAAAACATGTTTTTGCATTTTCTTCCTTGGACCTTTGATAATGGGTTGGTGTGGTGTTCATGCAGACATGATAGCTGAAGCCTCCACCTGTGTTGGATTTCCTTGTTATTCCTTGTTAATGTGATTTCACGCATCACAGGCGATATAACTGGAAATGAAAAAAAAGGAAAGATAAAACTTTGAGAAATGTTCCTTTTTTGAGAAATGTTATGTATGGTATGTATTATGTTGTCTTACTTGAACCTCCTTATCATTGCTGTTTATCACATATCAAATAGCGTTTACCGACGTTTGGTTAACCCTTTCGTGCTGCATTCTTTATTGGCCGCACGGTTCCATATGCGCTTATATTAATTTTTTTATGGTTGTGAATTTCAAATGGTATTTGAAAAAACCAACAACATTTTTTTTGCAAGCATTACCCTTTCCAAAACACAACCTTCGTACATGCTTGATTTCAGTGTCCGTTGTCTTTCTGTCCTGTCTCTCTCTCTCTCTCCTCTCTCTCTCTTCTCTCTCTCTCCTCTCCTCTCTCCTCTCTCTTCTCTCCTTTCCGTCTGTCCTTTCATTTTATTCCTTTAACCAGTTGTCTCAATTTGAGACCCTTTTAACAACCATGCTCTTCCATGATACTTCTCCTCTTGTTGAAGAAAAACAAGTGTGCAAAGCAGTATTGTTACTCTAAATTCTTTTAGTTTTGTCTGATGTTATATCTCCTATATTATTATGACGATGATTAAGTCTCCTACTTCAGTCGCAACACAAAAATTAACTTTAAAATGCAAAGCTACAAAGCAATCTGAGATGAGGGGTCCCTTCCCTCCCCACAGCCCCACTGCAATGCCCCCCCCACTGCCACCACCTGTCCCATTTAATTTGCAAACGTCTTTATGAATCCACAGTTTTGGGTGGTCATTTTTACCTGATTCATAAATTAATGCAAAAAGGAAAAATATTACAATGGCTTGAAAATAGAAATTGTGATATGAATACATCAATGGAATGCCGTCCACTGTGTAGAGTGAACTCCGTTCAGTTTACATTGCTTAAATTAATAAGGCACATGAAGGGAGAAGAGAGCACGAGAGAAGAAAAGAGAGAAAAGAGAGATAAGTGGAAGAGAAGAAACATTAAGATGCTTCTAACATTGAGTTATTGTGTCTGCAAAATACTTTCCTAGGCACAAACTGACCTCTTGACTGTTGAAATTCAAAATTGATTCAATTCATCTTTGTATTCACAGTCCATATTGTGCCGTTGGTTGAAATTCTCTTCAGTGGTTCACAAGTTATATGGTAACAAAAACACCATTAATGACGAACGCACAGTCGGATGGACACAATGGCCAGACATACATGACCAGCGCCGAAGACAACCCCAAAAAAATTTTATAACATATTATGTTCACAGACAAAGTACTGCTATCATCGTAAACTTGTGTTCAATAATCTTCGGCCTTCGACTTCAGCCTTCGGAGGCATAATAATCAAAATGAGACACAATGTACCAAACCAGAAGTCGAAATAAATTATTACAGGTCATTGCCAAAATAAGGATTATTAAAAAAGGGGAGAAACAACTTTGTAATAGGAATTCCCGTGAAGCGGTTGCATGCAGGAATAAAACCTCCCACAAGCCTTGCCTGTTGCAATGGAAAGAGAATATTCTATAACTTACCATTTGGGTTTATTCTGACTTGGATCTAAGTTCTGTTTTTTATTTTTCACTCCAGAAGGAACTAAGTAATGTGACGTATAGGCATAGAGGTTGGAGCGGTTGTCTGGAAGTCGAAGCCAGAAGCAGGTAATCTTCGGACCCCGTCTTGAAAAAGCCTCTGCGTTATGTAATTTTTATTTTTACATTACCTTCTCCATTTATTTAATTACTGTTTTTTTAGGGAGCTTTTTTTTAGAATATCATTCATGAGAATTTTATTTTGTAATTTAATGTAAATCTTCTCAATCATCTGAAGCCCGAGAATATTATTACTTTTAGGCATGGTTTCTTTATTTTTTCCATGTCCTTAATAAGCATATTGTAGATAGAGGTTACATGGTCAGCACCCTAAGGCACACCAAGGTCACAAACGAAATATTAGTTTAGATTTTGGTGCGGTTCTTGGAGTTCTTTAGCCTCTGTGCAAACACTATGGGTTTTCATCCATTGGGGCGTCTGTAATTTTTTACAAACCACCAAGATGAAATTTTGTGACTTTCCAAATTTTTTGGTGCTGTTTACATTATGGTGGAAAATTATAGTTGACAGCACAGCTGGCTCATCCCAAATTCAATCATTGTGATGTCACATGATTTTTTATTTGTTTATAAAGGTTTTCGGGGACAGTTTTAAGTTGAATCACCAAAAACCATTAATGACTTATTTTGAATGTTGAACTTCGTAATTCTTGTTGGATTCAAAATTTGTACACAATCTTTACTTTCTAATTACAAGTCTGTTGAATGTCAAAATGCTTCACTGCCCCTTTATTATTTTGTAACCCAATTCAATGAAGCTCCCTTGAAAACTTAATTCCAAACCTAAGCTCCAATATAAGAGTAGCAATGCAATACCAAGTAGGAACAAAAAATGAATGAGTTTTTTTTTACAAACCCGTGGACATCGACGGAAGTAAGCGAGCCAGTGATACACTGATTAACTTAACTGTTAAGAATTACGAAGCTTCTTTTAAGAATACTGCACTCAACATTCACGGTCCTATGGCCTCAGTTATTTCAAGAAGTAAATGTGGATAGAATACTCCCTTTCCGCTTGTTTATGGTGTAATATGAGTACATGGCCTAGAAATTATTTTATAGCCAGAGGTTTTCTTTTATTTTTGACACCACAACATCAACTACAAACAACAACCAGCATCACACCTCAACTTCACCCGCTCTGACCGACGCACTTAGCCTACGTTGCTGTCAGCCGTACGTGCTGTCCCTCCCCCCCTGGAAAAGTAATAAAGGTTACCGGCCGCGATCGACCGAGGAGAGAATTTTTTGAGTAGTTGATGACCACTCGGCAGGCAGTTTGTGGTCAATCTTACAGCAGTTGAACCAAGTGTGGGAGGTTATCAGCCTCGCTTTGACCGTTTTTTTTTTTTTTTCCACTTAAAATAACTTGAGAAGTGCAGAGAAACCTCTCGCTTCTCGACAATTGGGATACAAAACAGAGGAGAGTTGGTTGTCGGGGACGAGCGCTGAAGGGAGTTTCTGGATTCCTGCTCGCGCTCATTGTCTGTTCTAATCACCGCTTCTCTGCTGGTGGCCTGGGGCTGGTTCTATCATGCTCTCACTGGCTGGTTTCGTCTGTCAGCCGAACCACACGAGGTGAACAAGGTCATGTCCTTGCCTTCGACTGTGTGGTGTGTGGTCTGTTGGTTGAGGCCGTATTTAAGTAGTAAAATTGTTTTTAATGCCTTGCTTGTAACATTATTTGCTTGATCAATTCTATATAGTCGTTATAACTCACTGGCCCTTACGTGCTTCCCCTTCCTTCCCCACCTTTTGTAAATAAATGCCCTATTTGTTAAATGTATCACTCGTTTTTGTTTCCCCTTTCGTGTTTCAACACGTTGTGTGTTTGGGAATTAGAAAGGCCGTTGCCGGCAGGTGGGTGTTGCATTTGGGACCGACGGGAAGCTTCGGTGACCGATCCGCTTCGGGTCACCACGGGTCGAGCGCGGCATAATGGCTCGTCCCTACGAGTGCGTCGAGGATGTGAATACAGCTCGCTCGCACCGTTAGTCTTAGATTTTGAAGTTTGGCAAAATAACCCTTTACCCCACGTGTGGAAATTAAATTGACGATTCATACGGCGGTAGGAGCCCGTTAACGCCTCGGAGTTTTCCGAAATACGATCTAAATCCAGCGGTGTTTCGGCGCAAGCTCTAACCTACTGCTCCACCTAGCATTCGTGCTCGCAGCCGATACCCCGGCCCGCAAACAAATTGGGTGTCAGGAGCAGTTTTCGAACCCCTCCGGCTCCGGAGAGAGGAAATTTACGGGCGGACGGCAGGTGTAAAGGAACACCCCCTCCGCCATTCCCACCAATACGAGCAATTCTCAAATTGTATTTTCCAACACGCCACATGTTTCTAAACCAAATGATGGCTGAACATAGGGGTTTAAGAGGTAGAATGTAGTGGTAGAGAGAACCCAAGGTCCAGGTAACAACCACCCATGCAGGAACTTCCCCGCGACAAGTTCAGAGTCACGTAGGGCGCAGGGGCCGGGCTATGACACGCCCCCCCCCCGTCCCCCTCAAATTTCCTCCCCGATCCCGGCCGTTTCCCGCAACACGCCATCATGGCGATGCCTCCGTCATTAATGAGCAGCTGTTTGGAAAATTTTGATGGCAGAAAATGGATGACATGAAGAAACGAAAATGAATCCAAAATCCGCGAACATGGAAAATTAAATGATGGAAATAATGCAAAGAAAATTGAAAGAGGATTCTGGAGCGCAAAATGACGCGAACCGCGTGATGTGCTAAAATGGAAACAAAATGAGGCGAACACCAGCACTGAGGTGGTGATAGGCAATGACTGGGGTTAAACTCTCAGGCAGGGCAAAAGGCAATAAGGCGATTGCACGTTGCGAATCGGACAAGGATTGCAAATGGCGGACCACGGCGAAGCGAGCCAATACCGCACGGAGTGTGCAATGTGTTCCGGCCTCGCGATGGAGACGAGTAAGGGTGGAGGGGACGACGGAAAAATTTAAACAGACAGCAACGCCAGCAGAATTAAAAAATTAAAGAGACAAACGGAAATGAAAACACGAGAAGAACAAGGAATCAGAAGAGGTAGAGATGAAGTTAAATAAAATAATTGACGAACACACCACACACATAGAGTTAGTAGTGGACAATAGGGGTTGAGCTTGGGAAATATTTTCGTGACCGCGGTCGGCGAAGCAGCGATAAGCCTCCTTAAAGGAACAAGACGGGAGACGTATATGCTCCCTGAAGCAGGATCGCGCAAGGTGAGTCCTGTCTGGGGTGCCGAACGGGTGAGCGGATGATTACTGTGAAGGTGCACATGGAGCTTGGGGGGTATAAAACCGCCCGGATGCTTTGTGGTAGCGCGAATCCGGTTGATGCCAGAGTGTGTTGGTTAAGAGATGAATGTTACGAGCACGTCGAAAGTGTGTCAAAATGTGCGCAGAATTGCGAAGTTACCATTGGCTGCGTGGTGGAGTTAACATGCGTCGCGTTGGGAAATGGAACAGACCATCAGATGGGAGAAAGAAAAACGGCCTTATAGCGAGCCGTAATGGGCGCTATGTCAGTCATTCGGAACCCGCGGTTCTCACGGGACGTTGCGTACGGCCGTTCGGCATTTAGACAACGGCCCTGCGCACGCGGCAATCTTCTTTGCATGGTGAGAGTCGGGGGGCGCGGAACCTCCGCTGCGATCAACAAGGGCCTCGCGAATGGCTAAATGGCGGCGAGGGTGTGTTGGATTTTGGAACACGCAGGTTTCCCGACGTGGGCGAGAGCTTGCCGGCGTGAGTGCACACTGGCTTGCGGTTGCGTGGGGAAATCCCTCGCGAAAGTGAGACGCTCGTGTGATGGCAAGGCGACGACAAGGCTGTCAACGTATTCGCCCCGATGAAGCGGGCAACGGGCAAGCCTAAACCACCCACCTCCTGGCGGTGCAAAGAGGGGAAAAAAAAGCCTCGCCTTCCAGTACATCAGCCACTGATTTTGGGCATAGGAGAACACCGTAATTAAGTGGATGGGTTACTATATAGATATACCGCTCATGGGGCGGATGAGCTGTCCTCCAAATGGGCCCGCGTGACTTATGTATTGTGTGATTTATTTAGTTTTAATTTTAGAATGGGAATGGATTTGGGAGACATAATGGACAGACATGGAATGTATAGTGGACGTAGCTTTAGCTACGTAGTGGAAAAACAAAAAAATAAACTGCACTAGTTATATAGGACGACGAGGGAGCACGGGTTAGGGGATTTAGCTAGCAGGAGTATGAAGTGTTGGAATGAATTGGAAAGTTAAGAAAAAAAGTTGTGATGAGGGAAGTTGTGGGACAGTGGGCCCAAGTGATGTGGAAAGTGGAGTGAATCTTATGACATGGTGCGAAATGAAATGATGGGGGGGAGAGTAATCCCACCCAGTGACCCTGGGGGAGCAAGAGTATTGTAGTTTGTGGGGTTGTTATAAATTTTATATTTACCCAAAGAGGTCGTTTTGTTTGTTGGTGCGAAGGAAGGCACGAAACCCATTTGGAGGGGTGCAGGGAGTCCATGGGACCGGTCGGTTGAGGTGGGCTTTGAAAGGGGTTTGAGGTATCGGATAGAGGGCACCCGGCGCACCGGCAAGTGGCCCGAGTAGGGCCAAGGTCCAAGTGGACCGGAAGATGTAGTGGGCACGCGACCCTCGGAAAGGGACCCCGTTAGCCGCCAAAAATGCCCAGCGGTGCATCTGAGGGGGGCATGCCGGGCAAGGGCAGCGCCGCAGTTCATAGGAGCAGTAGGCCTCGGAACAAGCCTTCAGGGCCGGGGGTGCTGTAGCTTAGAAAGTCGCCGCAGGAGGGAAGTCCCTGCCAGTTTGAGCCACCTCGCCAGCCCAAACAAATTGTGCAAGGGGCCCGAGTGGAAAATTTGAAGGCTAGGCCCAAATTAATAAATGGACACCAACACAGGCGATCGGGATCCATGTTGTTAGAACCCATTAGTTTAAAGTGACAGCATTTTTTTTTATGAAAAGCCCCACCCCGGGGGTAGTTTTAAGTTAATAAAATTGGCAAGGATATTTAGGAAATGACCCCCTTTCGCAAATCCATCCATCCTTCGCTCTCTGCTAGGCCCGCTGGACCCACACTGGGAAAGTTGCGGATACTGAGAGGGGCCATTCTGAGGTTTGTGTGGCCTCGAGACAGACGCTAGTCTCTCCCCTATCCCCCTCCAAAACAAGTAACGTAGGGTGGAGGGATGAACAGGACATAGGTTAGCCGACAAGACATAAAAGGGGTTAGGGAAGAACGGAATTTAATAAGAAAAAAATAAAATAAAAAAAATAAAAGGGCGCATAAATCTGATTGCCTTTGTGTTGCAATATAATGGGAAGGGGTTTTTTGGGGGGTATGTGACAAGAGACCAGCAAAAAGGCCTTAGGTTTTGGGGGGGGGAAGAACATAGTGTAGGTCCGATTTTTTTTTTTTTTCCCGTTATTTTCGAGCGCCGGACACCACGCACTCCCTCACACACAAACTGACTGGAACGAGAACCAAGAGGCCTCCAAGCTTCACATGCCGGCCTGTTTTTGCTGGCAGTTTCCCTCGTCCGCATGCTCGCCTTAATGCCGCATGCCTCATTTCTATGCCCGTGGCAAAACCCCATGCCCTGCCTCCCTTCTGCAATTGCCCGCTGTGTCAACCTTTCTCCACCCATGGGCGCCAGGACCGATCTCTCTCATTGTTTTTGCCACCCGGACGGGCCGGGGTTCACGCCCGTACACCTGCACCCAACGAGGGCCTGCCGTTGTGCAGCCGTGGCATCGTTTTGTCCATCTCCAATCCATTCTCCTGTCCAGAGACTGCGTTTGAGCCACAGAACACTGTTTTGACTCTGGTTGTGATTTTTCTTTCCACAAGATCCAGGTCCTGGGCCATGTTAGTGTAAATATTAGTTAAAATTGTAAATAAGTTTAACCCCCTGTGATGTCATGTCGGTAAGATAGACCGAGGCTAATTTATATTAAAGTTATCCGTTGTGAGTCTGTATGTTAGTGTTACGCAGTCGCAATATAGGTATTTATTTTTGGACAATAGATGTTTAAAAAAAAAATAAAAAAGTGTCCGCCACTCAAGGGGGAGATCGAAGGATACGTAAATAGCGGAAAAAACTTACACATGCTGTCAACACCAAATTCGACTTCCAGGACGAGTCTGAAAAGGAGGAGGGGAGTGTAACGAATCTGAGAATGACTATACTTGCACTCAAACATTTCCAGGTCCTATAGCTCACGTTATTTCAAGATAGAATGTGAGATAGATAGCTCCCTTTCCCTTGTTTAATAATGGGTAATTTAAATGTACATTGCGCATGCGAAGTTATTTGATAGTCAGGGTTTTTTCTTTATTTTTACACCACACAACTATCAACATACAAACAACACCAGCATTTCACCCAGCACACCTTCAACCTCGCTCTGGACCGACGCCAATTGCCTATGTGCGTGTCAGCACGTACATAGCGAGGCCCAACGCAGGATAATGTCTCTGCCTGTTTGTGGTGGCCGAGCCCATCAGATAAATTGTTTCCTCTGCTGTTTGGTGGTAGGTCCGCAAGGACAGGCGTCACGCGCCCCCCTCAGTCCAATCAAACGTCCTTTGTGGCGCCCAGTTTTGCCAAATGACAGGGGCAAGAAGAGCGCATTTTGGCGCCACCAAAAACGTCCAGTAAGGAAAGCAGAGAGAGGAGGCAGATCCCCCCCCCCCCCTGGAGAAGGAGTGAAATAAGGTTAGCAGTGCGATCAGACCGAGGAGAAGGTTTATTATGGGATAGTTGAAACCACTCGAGCAGAAAGGTTTGTGTTCAATCTAACGGCCAGGATTTGAACAAGTTGGAGTATCAGCCCTCGTGTTTGACCGTATTCCACTAAAAGAACTTGGAAAGTGCAGAAGAAACCTCCTCCTTCCTCGACGTTTGGGATAAGACAGAGGAGAGTTTTGGAGTGTCGGGACGAGCGCTGAACGGAGCTGAGGAGTCTGATCCGCGGCTGCTGGGTTGGGGCTCCCCTGTTCATATCGCTCTTACTGGTGCACTGGTTCTATCATCGCCTTCTCCGCTGCCTGGTTCGCTCGTGTTGTCAGCCGAACAACACGAGAGTGGACAGGTCCATGTCCTTCTGGTATCTGGTTGTGTGTGTGTGTCTGTCGAGTGGGGCCCGTCCTTTAAAGTTGTAAATTTGTTAAGTGCCTTCGCCTGTACATATTATTTGCCTTTACATCTCTGATTAGCTCGTATAACTCGGCCCATGTACTGTGCTTCCCCTCCTTCCCACTCTTTTTAAATAAATACCCGATATTGTTAAAATTTTCAAGCTCCGTTTTTGTGTTTCTTTTATGGTTTAACACGGGTCTGTTGGGAATTAGAGAAGGCCATTGTTGCCGTGGTGGTGTGCATTTGGACCGGACCGAAGCTCGGTGACCAGCATCCGCTGGCTCACCGCACGGTCAGCGGCGCGATACTGGCTCATCCCGTACGAGTGCCGTCGAGGGGCTTAATACTCAGTAGCTTGCCACGTGGTTCTAGGTATTTTTGGACAGTTTGAAATACCCTGTACCACTGCAGTGTGGGAATTATTGGACGATGTCACAGTCCGGTAAGGGACCCGTGACCACTCGGATTTTCCGAGAGGTACGATATCCGATCTAAAATTTCGGTGTTCGGCAGAGTCGAGACCCTACTGCTTTTTCCACCTAGCGGTCTGCTCCGCAAGCCGACCTCCACCAGTCCGCAACAATACATTAGTATGCTTGCAAACTGTGCAACATATATTTATTTTCAAACAACCACTTGTTCCTCATGCCACCCAAAAGTGGATGGAAGGTTATGTTTCACACCCTTCTGTTTGCTTGTCTGTGAAGCGGGAATGGTCTTCAAAGAGTTAAGAACAGATTCGGAATGAAATTGTGGTAACAGGTTGGATGTGTTACAATGGACAAAATTGATTAGTATTTTGGTGAAGATCTGATCCAGATTCCTGATCGAACTAGAATTTCAAAGTGATTCCTCCTAATTGAGAGATATGCCAAAAATCGATATATAGCACCGTATTTCAAAAAAGTTGTGGGATGGGTAATGACAAACTTGTTGGTTGAGAACCGAGACAACTCAACGTCGTAGCTGTAATCAGTCCTGTCAAGTCCGGAAAATCTTCCGGCCCGCCCAAACTAAACTGTTATCCTGGTGTTCATGAGGCAGAAAGTGATTCTCATATGTGTCTTCTCTTGGCGGGACGTAAAAACTGAAATCTCGCTTGCCACGCATTAGTTTGGTGGACGCTAAAGATCCCACCGGGTGGTCCCTCGTGAAGAGTAGACGAGCTATCGCCGGAGCCGTGATAAAATTAGCTCTCTA
>CM068952.1:107113168-107138628 GCA_035128595.1 Eptatretus atami | reverse complement strand
AGCCGTTACCATGCTCGAACCGTGCGTAACCCGAGTGGATGGTTACCGAGGTCCGTCGGTCCAAATGCACAATTACGGCAACAATGAAGCCTCCTAATTCCCGTTCGCAGCGCGGCAAACCAATGGCAGAAAGGACAAGGACGAGCTGGGACATTCAACAAGAGGGGAATTTATTAACAATAGGGGGGAGGGAACACACAAAGAGCAGAGTTATCACGACTATAAGAAATGTAAATAATGTACAACAAAAGCACTTAACAATTCTACTTGAAGACAGGGCCCAGGGACACACAAACGACACACAAATACCCCAGGAAGAGATGGACCTCGTGGGTCTATCTCGGTCAAGCCGGACCATGTTACATGTCCGCTTCGTGCGGCCACACCAACTTCGAAACCAACTGGTGGGACTCGAACCCACGACCCGAAGTCCATGGCCCTCGTCCCTGGCTGCTCGGCCACCGCACTGTACGGTCACCACCACCATGGTGAGCCACCACAAAGGGACCGTAGACCGCAATCGCCGTGATCCCACAGAACCCTCGTCGACCACCACTCTGCCATCGCCACGATCACCCGGTCTCCGTCCTCTCCTCTTTCTTTTTCCCTTCAGGTCCGAGCGATTTCTTTTTCTCGGCACGCATCGCCTCCCATTGGCTCGTGGGTTGTCAGGCGACTCGTGGTGGCCTCCCGATTGGCCGGGCCGAACACTGCATCTGCTAAGGCGGAGCCAGCCTGAGGTGATAGCTTCCCTGATTGGGCAAGGGGTGGTCTGGTGGGAGGAGCAACGACCACCCTCCCACCGTGCGTGTCTGAGAACCCAAACGGAACAGCCAGGGGAGCACCCTATTTTCCATCTCACCCCTGTACGTGACACAATGCACGTGGGCGATGGCGGCTATGGTGTCGTTATTGTTGGTGATATAAAAATCCTAACTATAAAATAATTCCGCAGCGCACATACACTTAATTCCCTTTAGACATAGGGGACGGGACCCTAACTAGAAACACATACTTATCGATATAATTGATCTATAAGGACTCTGGCTGTTGTGTGCTCATGGCTGCCAGATTCGTAACAATATTTGTATTTCGGGTTATTAGCTCCTGTGGGACTTAGTCCAAAATAGGGGCTTATAGATTTGGTCTCGATTTCTCGTATCTGTGTGTGCGTGCATGCGTGCGTGCATCCGCAACCACATCAGACATGTATGGACCGATTTTATTCATACTAGGCACAAAGACAACACATGATGGTATACATATGCGCATAATTTTGTTTCGCAATGCGATTAAAAATGACTGTCTGACGGCCATTTTAGTTGTAAAAAAAACAACAACCTGGTATTGAACACATTCTCAACCATTTCCCAGACATGCATTTACCAATCTTGTTAAGACTTTGCACACGGATAACGAATGATGGCTTACATATGCTTGTCATTTGGTTTCGAGATTACATCCAAGATGGTCGACTGGTGGCCATTTTAGTTGTAAAAAAACCCTATGTTGAATACGTCCCAAACCATTTCTCGGACATGTATTTACCGATGTTGTTCAAAGTTGGCAGGCGGATAAGGAATGATAGCTTTGACATTAATATCATTTTTTTTCGAGATCAGATCCAAGATGTCCGACTGGTGGCCGTTTTCTTGCTTATATGTGTCCCCAACCATTTCTCAGACATGCATAGTCTGATTTTGTTCAAACTTGGCACAAGCACAGTACATGATGGCGTACATGTGCCTCTCACCTTTAATTTGCGATCTGATCAAAGATGGCTGACTGGTAGACTGGTGGCCATTTTAGTTGTACATAAACATGGGCTAGCCCTTAACTCCCTTTCGCAAAATTACTAAAACAATGGGGGTTATGATATTTTATGTGTTTTTCACTTGTTTTTATTATTCTCGGCACTGAACACTCCATTAGACACCACCCAAATAAACGACCATTCATTGGGACTGGTCGTGGATATGTATCGCAAAGCAATTCCCATTCTTGTTTTATTTAACACTGTACCAAGATGGCAGTTTAAGTTGTAAACATCTCCAATGAGAATTTAGGTCAGCCTACCATTCAGCTAACCTGTCCACCTTTTTATAATCCTTCTACCAATCTATAAATTATATAAATGGAACTACTAATCTATAAATGGAATAGACTCTTATGAAGATGAATACTCGTTAAGATTAATTAGTTTGACAAGAGAAATGTGACTTTTACCGACCTTCTTCGTTCAGCCAAATTATATCCTACTATTAATTTGCAATTGGTCATTGGCTTTGACACCAATACAAATTTTTATTTCGGATGCTAAGCATCAACAAGCTACATATATCAAATGGAATTTTTAAAGTGATTCTTCACCATTGAGAGAATGGGCCAAAAATGATATATAGCACAATGTCTCAAAAAGTTGTGGATGTATTGTGACAAAACTTGGTGGATGAGTTGGATAGATGACAAGAACAAGCTGATTTGATTTCAGTTCAGGTCTGGATGCAGATCCGGCCTGTCAGTGGGATACAAAACGTAAACTGTTCAGCCTGGTGGAGGTATGCACTCTACCAAGTGCCGTTCTAGTTTTGTATGGCATGATGAAAGAAATCCTTTAAGGATTCTTTATACAGTACAAAGCGATCTTTATATGGTGCAGTACAAAGTGATAGGGCTGCCATTTGCTCCTTGGATTTGAGCATGCTCATACATCAAACGTTCATTCTTTCATCCTGCCTTGGCATAGCAGTTAAGAGTAACTCATTTAAAAACTGTTCCCATATCCATGAGCTTGTCCATTACGAGTTGCTGAATGTCTTGGAAATGTGTCACTGCTCCTGTAACTCCATAACACCCATTTCTTTCAGCAGAAACATGCTAGTTGCTCCTTTTAATCTGCAGTTGTTTAATACGCATGACAAAGCCAATTAATGTGTACTGCCACAAAATACATTCAAATGAGACAAAACTATTCATGTCATGTTATTGAATGGATCAAGTAATCGATGGCTGTCTGGTTCGTAAAATGCCCTCTAATTTTTGCCCTTGTGCTGAATTTTTAGGATGGAGATATTGATCTGAGCGTGCTCGCTCGAGCGCTGTGTTCACAGGAGAATCTTCTTGAGGTAAAGGAGTCCATGGATGATGTGCTAATAAAATGTTTGTGAAAATTTAGACTTTGGGAGGCACCATTTGCTCCATTGTATGTCACACTTTCACATTTTAAAATATCCTCTATTATATTCAGTTACTAAACTTTCAGGAATCAGCATTTCCAATTTGGTTATTCAACCTTAACATTCCATCTGACTTGCCACATCGACCAACTAAGTGTCCTCCACTTGCACTTTCCCATGCCTCCACTGGGGCTCATGCACACCACACCAATTTGGCAGGCACAACCACTGCACTTTCTTGTGCTTTGTATTTCTGATGCATCTGCATGCTGCCTGGATTAAACGCTGCTCTTCTCTGGTTGTTCTCTGTTGATCCTTTAACAAAATGTTGAGAGTAAAAGATCAATCTTACAAAGTGCTGCATCTCTGTGGTCTTACTCCTTGACAGCATCCACTTTTTTCAGCTTCATGTCTACTCGAGCCTTACTTATCAAACGTCTCACTTACTCAACTTCATCTCTTAGGTGGTTGCACTTCACAGGCTTGACCTTCAACCTGGCTGCTCACAATTGCTTGAACTGACAGCTGCAGTCACTGTAGGAGTTCTTCCAATGTTTTACTAAATATGATCACATCATCGGGGTATACAATGCAGGCCTCTAGTGTGGCCAAAACCAAGTCCATGGGTCACTAAATGTGACAGAAACAATGGTCAACCCAAAAGTCATGACTTTAAATTTTAAAAGCCTCTGATGAATGGTGAATATAGTCTAAGGCCTGTGTTATGGTGCCACCTCCAATAACCAGTGCCCACTAGTCAGGTCCAATATGTATAAGAATTGGGCCCCTGTTAGAGAATCTAGTTTCAATATTGTGGAGGGGGTAGCTATCTCCCATTGTAATTCAGTTGAACTTTTAGTAGTCAATGCAGAACCACATGCTACCATCCCTTTTTAATACCAACTGGTGAAGGTGAAGTGCACAGGTTATAAAGATGGGGTGACACAGGTTATAAGGATGGGGTGACTCCTGCCTTTAATGTCTGATTGATGTGTTCTGCAACGATCTCTTAATTTTTGGTTTATTGCCAATAGGTTTCTTGTTTGATGGGCATTCAATCTTAAATATTGATGTAATACTAAGTCTGCTGAATATGTTCCAAATTGAGATTTTCAAAACTGAGTGACAGCACACATTCTTGCTGAACACATCAGACCTTCAGACCTAATGCTGAACATACCATATCCCCAATCTACTACCAAACCCCATTTCTCTAAGTTTCTCTCAGACAACCATTATTCAAAGAAAGATGTAGGGGTGGTTTCACATGATCATTTCTCATGACCACCCCTACCTCATTTACATACTTTTTGGAGTAATATCCCTACATCCTTTTTCATTTATTAAAAATGCTTTATACTTGTTTCTTTACTTTTTTCCGAGATATATATATATATATATATATATATATATGTATAATATATTATATATATATATATATTCTACAACTAATTTACAAATGTTGGAGAACAAACTTTATAAATGTGCTCACATTGTCATGGTATTGCACATACTTTACAGATGATCTAACATTCTAAATAGTATATACACTACATGGCCAAAAGTATGTGGACATCTGCTCGTCCAACATCTCATTCCAAAATCATGGGCATTAATATGGAGTTGGTCCCCCTTTGCTGCTATAAGAGCCTCCACTCTTCTAAGAAGGCTTTCCACTCGATGTTGGAGCATTTCTGCAGGGATTGCTTCCATTCAGCCACAAGAGCATTAGTGAGATCGGGCATTGATGTTGGGCGATTAGGTCTGGCTCGCATTCGGCGTTCCAATTCATCCCAAAGGTGTTCGATGGGGTTGTCAGGGCTTTGTGCAGGCCAGTCAAGTTCTTCCACACCGATCTCGACAAACCATTTCTGTATGGACCTTGCTTTGTGCACAGGGGCATTGTCATGCTGAAACAGGAATGGGCCTTCCCCAAACTGTTGCCACGAAGTTGGAACCACAGATTTGTCTACAATGTCATTTTATGCTGTGGCGTTAAGATTTCCCTTCAATGGAACTGAGGGGCCAAGCCCGAACCATGTAAAACAGCCCCAGACAATTATTCTCTTCTCCACCAAACTTTACAGTTGGCACTATGCATCCGGGCAGGTAGCATTCTCCTGGCATCCACCAAAGCCACATTCGTCCGTCGGACTGCCAGATGGTGAAGCGTGATTCATCACTCCAGAGAATGTGTTTCCACTGCTCCAGAGTCCAATGACGGTGAGCTTTACACCACTCCAGCCGACGCTTGGCATTGCGCACGGTGCTCTTAGGCTTGTGTGTGGCTGCTCGGCCATGGAAACCCATTTCATGAAGCTCTCAACGAACAGTGTTTATGCTGATGTTGCTTGCAGAGGCAGTTTGGAACTCGGTAGTAAGTGTTGCAACCGACGACAGACGATCTTTATGCACTATGTGTTTCAGCACTCGGCGGTCCCGTTCTGTGAGCTTGTGTGGCCTACCACTTCGCGGCTGAGCGTGGATTGGCGCCCTTGCGCCATTGCCATTTCACAATAACAGCATATACAGTTGACTGGGGCAGCTCCAGCAGGGCAGAAATTGTGAACTGACTGTTGGAAAGGTGTCATCCTATGACGGTGCCACGTTGAAAGTCACTGAGCTCTTCACTATGGCTCATTCTACTGCCAATGTTTGTCTATGGAGATTGCATGGCTGTGTGCTTGATTTTATACACCTGTCAGCAATGGCTGTGGCTGAAATAGCTGAATCCACTAATTAGAAGGGTGCCGAATACTTTTGGCCATGTCGTGTACTTTCTGTCACCGACCGTGATAATATTCCACCGTTAACCACACCCGTATATTGGCCCTCAGGCAAATGTATCTAGCGGCCCCGCCCCCATCAGGCTGATTGACAGTCGTAGTCCTGCCCACCCATCAGATCCATTCTAATTCCTTTACAAAGGAATGCAGTTTTGCGTACTTTTTGTGGAATCCTTTCAAGCTATTAAAATTACAATAGCAAAGGATGCTGCACACAGTAAAACTCAGATGGTACGAGTCATTGCCATTGAGAGAGACAGCTCAGAAAAATATGCTGTCTGAAGATTATTATTATTATTTTTATTATTATTATTATCATGATCACATGATCATTTCTAAATGATCATGTGATCATGATAAGCAAAAAAAGCCAAAAAATGAGATCGGTCAAAACCAGAAGATCTTCTTCCTGTTCATCATCATCAAAATCATAATAATAATACTGATTATTATTACTAGTGCGGGCCCGTACGTGCGTGCCCGTACGTGCGTGGCCGTACGTGTTAAAAAAGAAACCGCGTGCCAGAAACAAACACACAGGCCGTTCCTTCGCTCTCGCGTGCCCGTACGTGCGTGGCCGTACGTGCAAGAAAAAAAAAAAGAACAATTGTGACGTCAATCGTGATGTCTTAGCACCGTGTCCTGTCATTGGTTTGGTAGATAATGGCCATAACTTGGGAACCACTTGCCCGATTAATATCAAACCTTGAAAAGGCACATCCACAGGGCCCCAGCAATATACCTGGCAAGTTTCAATTAGATCGGACCACTGTTGGCGAGAAACAGCAGTCGCACACAGACACACAGAGATGCTGGAATTATAGATAGATTATGATTATTTTATCAAGAATAATAATAATTATTTTATAATAATATTATTTTTTTATGATGCTGATTATTTTATAAATAATAATAATTTTTATTTTATTTTTATTTTTTGATGATGAACGGGAAGATTTTCCAGTTTTGACCGATCTCGGTTTTTTATTTTTGCTTTTGCCATGGTCTGAAGTACTGAAAAAATGACCCTGCCTAGACAATCAGCTGAAAAGACTGTGTGGGTGCTCATATGTTGCCGAAGCGACTTTTTAGAGAAGATACTCAACTTTAGTTTTGTATATGGCAGGTGGGACTGACATTTTTTCCACGCCATCCATACATGAGAGTAAGCACACTCTCTGATATTGACAAAAGGAAGGGATGAAGAATGAAGTACAGGCAGATTGAGATCGTGATTTTTTTTTTGAAGGGAAAAAGTAAAGTTTTTTGTTTGTTTGTTTTAATTTTTTTAAGCAAGAAGGGGAATAGGATAAAGTTGCAACGCTATGTCAACGGCGTCCATGTCTGGATAGGTTCCTATACTTTTATCCTTTTGTTATAGGTGGAGCATTTTCTTGTTTTGTTTTTTTCCAGAGCTATCTGCTCCTTGACCTGAGCTCTCCTTTGATGCCAGGTGGCAATTTCTTCTCTTGTTTTGCTAACCTTCCATCTTTGCTTTTGAAAGATTGCTGTGACTCTTTGCCAAGCCATCGGCTCAGCTTTGCTTGCCCTTACTCCCATCACATTAACATTACTATCTTCCATTGTCAGCTGTGACTGTCACCACAGCAGGAAAGTATAAAACTCTTACTTCCTCTTAACACAAAGACTGCTTGGCAAACCATCTTGTCCACTAATGTGCACCTTCAGTACAATCCTTGGAGGTCCTTGGCCTAATAAAATGTTAAGACATGTATTGGGACAACCATATGTCAAAAGTCAAAACACTACTTCAGGACTAAATGTCGCCTTGGTATCCCTCACAGAGCCAAGTCTTTCCTTGACTATCTCCAGCCCTTAATGGTATGCAGATAATTTATTCCCAGCGCCATAAAGTATTGCTGTCTTGCTTGTGCTGGAGTTGCAATATTATATCTCACATTCCTGGAAGTATTGGAGTCAAAAGCCCTGAGAGTAGTTGTATCTTCACAAGAGGCTAAGGTGGAGGTTTTGCTTCTCTCCTATCGAAGGCAGGTTATTGGCCTTACGGCATCCTACCGTCTAATATTTCTCTCCCTCCCCCAATTCTCTCCAAGTGCTTTGTCCCCTCCTTCCACTTCTTATTCACACAAGTACATCGAGCAACCCATACCTTGTTACTCTTGCTAAATCTGAGTTTACTGCTCACTTCCTTTGTCCACATTTTCTCTCTAATGTAGAACCACCTTCCAAGCTCTGTTGAATCATGTTCTTTCCTACATTCAATTAATAGGGAAATCCACCTCGCCTCGTACTGTCTCTGATCCCCTCGCAGACTTTCTATATGCTCTCCCCCGTTCCGTTTCTACACACATGTGCCATGTATGTGATTTCTTGTGTTTTTATTGTATCCTTCATCCTTATCTGCCAATGCGACCATTGCCTCTTTGTGCCTTCTCCGCCGTTTTCCTCTGCCATATTATTAGTCCATTGACCTCTGCTCTTCTATAAGCTTTGAACTTTGTATTAAAGATTAAGAAATAAAATCTTCTGTGATGTTACCATGAGTGTCGTCATCGATTGTGTGGATGTATTTTTGCACATCCCATTCACCTGCTAGCTGTAAGGTACTGTTCTCATCCCATCGTATTTTTTATACCGATTGGCAGGAGGACGTGCGTTGGGATCAGGACAGACTTTTCATGGAGGTATCTTCTGAGCTCAAGATGGAGAGGGAGAAGGTTGGGAAACCGACCAAAGGAAAGCAAGAGAGCTGAAGATAATTTGTTGTTTGTTTTTATGTCTTTGCTTTTTCCTCTTCTTCTGCTCCCATTTCTTTTACTCCATTTATATGTTATATATTCAAATTGTACACTATTTTGCTAAAATCAAATGTCTTTAAGTTATTCAGTCTTTTATTTTCAATACAAGGAGTAGGTACTTACCATGACATAGGGCCAGGCCTATACCCCTGTATGTTCACAACACTATCCCGGATTCATGAAGATTATATGATGCATAAATAAACCACAAGCAAATGGCATCGCAATATGTTTGCCACAGGAAATTATTGGATTGAACAGGGGGCCATATCTGCCATGTTGTCCTTACATTGATTGAACTGTATATGCACACCATGTGCTAATACCATTTACTCAATAAAAACATGATGACACTAAACTGCTGCAAACCAGATTGCATTTCAACAACCATAATTAGCTCACTACGTTTTTACATTCACTACATTCATCGATAGAATGTGCTAAGAATAGTATGGACCGTGTGTTCAAGTAAGATAGATTTACTCTTGTATTCGGGATCTGCCAGAGATAAGTTGAATGTAATATGTGCAATAATGCGGGCAGTGATGTAAATCTTAGTGCAGAATAGGGTACGGTTGAATTGTATAAATCCTCCTGTACAAGTGAGGCCAGGTGGAGGACTCATGGTACTTGGCACGAACAAAGGACACAGAAAGCGCTGTGCGCTTACATGGACATTATCACAGGTCGTTTGTCCAGAAAACTGCAGGCCAGGGTGGCATAGTGAGTTGTGGAGCTCTGTAGAGGGGTAGGACACTTATTGAAGGTGCTGCCCCCATGCGGCGGGATGACCAATGAGAGGGACCAGCTGCATGCAGGAAAGGCAGTCCCTAAGGTGGCAGCTGTGTCCACACATGCTTGAAATGGATGACTTGTGCTTCTTGTCGGAGATCAGACAGCTCTCTCTTCTTTGTCACCTGGCGTCCTTGGCACCCCTTCAAGGCAGACTACACCAGCGATTGAGGATGCCATCTTCCCGCCATCACCCTTCCCACCGTCGCCCCTCTCGCCTCCGGCCCTGGGCCATATCTGCATGGATGACCACACCATCATGGTGCATCCAACACCGGATCATGCCTGTCCAAGTCCCCGCCTGCCCCTTTGTTTGGTACGAGTGTATGTCAGTGTGTGGCTCCATTCGTGGGGTATAGTTTCTTCTTTTATATAAGTTCATGTTTTCTCCCTTTTCTTCCCTATTTGTGTCTGTCGACCGCTTGATCCGTTCCATTTATTTATAGTCCTGTCCTTTCTTAACTCTGGTATGCTTGTTATAATAAACCATTTTCATTATGAGGAACATTTCCCACCTTCTGCCTTCCCACACACGAGCAACAGCCAGTTTTGGAGCATTATTGTGGATCCTTGGGGGATTGCAAATGATTAAATGAATGCAGGGTTGATTATTAAAACAACGGAGTGAGAAATAAGAGACGGTCTGGTAATTCCTGGAGGTCTTTGCATCTCCGGCCCATAGGGTCCACATTACAGTACCTCTAATACAAAAAATTTTTGAAGTAGATGGGGTGGTTGGGGGAGGTGGCGGGGGGGAGGAGGGAGTTGTCAGACGATCCTTTTGGAGAGACAGTGTAAGATTTGTCATGATTGAGAGACATATTCCAAGGGTTTGACCAGCTTGTAATTTAATCAACGTTTTGCTTTTTCTGTTGGCCTCATTGTCATAGCCCTGTCCAGTGTCCTCTCATATCTGCAATGTCAAGTCCCATCTCACAAAGTTTCTGCAGAAGTAATTCTGGCATTCCAGCTCCACTTGAATCTTTTCATTCCATGAATTCCAAAAATGCTTCTAAAACTCAATTTCTTCTCGTCTCCCCCTCTCTAAAACTCATCTCAACTCTCCAATCTCCTTTGAAAGCTCCACAATTACACCATGTGATACAATAAACCTACTATGTATTAACCTAACATCAAATTTATCCTGGAATCCACACATTACACAAATATCTGTCTGCCTCTAAGAAACAAGGAGCCTGTTCAGATGTTGAAGATTCTTCTCCTCTGAACAGTTGCTTCAACTATATAAAGGATTGATTCGTCCTGAAAAGAGTACTGCTCTCACATCTGGGGAGGTTCTAGCTCCACATACTTACGGGACAGAATTGAATCCAAAGTAATCCGACTTATCAACTCTCCCAATCTGACCTTGAAACTTGACCCGCTCGAATTATGCCACAAAGTTGGCTCTCTTTCTGTTTTCTATCGATATTACTTCGGTTTCTGCTCCGAGAACTTGCTACTTGTGTACCTCCACCACTAGTGAAGCCACAAAATACTCGACAAGCCACTACATCGCATGATCATTGTGTGGCACTTGACAACTCAAGGTTGGGCCATTATGATGTTTGTTTCTTCCCCTTTCCTGCCAAACTCTGGAACTATTTACCTTCTCATGTCTTTCCAAACATTTATGACTTTCCCCTTTTCAAAAATCAGATTTTTTACTTCCTCAAGAACTTTGTCTGTTCTCTATTTCTTCACTTTTCTATCTATGCAGTTCTTTTATTTAAGGCCTGGCCTCGATGAGGACTCATAGTCCGTGACTGGAGCCTTTAACATTAAAAAAAGACAGTCGGGGGTGAAAACATAACCTCTGTCCACCTTTGGTGGTGGAGGTAATAATGCATTGATTTTCATCATCAATAGTCGTGTTGGTATTGAGTCTTGTCTCCAATTCCTTCCATTTTTGGAATGAATCCAGATGATCGGGTGTCTTTTCATGCTTGTTACCGCCACCACCGAAGGTGGATGGAGTTTATGTTTTCACCTGTCTGTCTGTCTGTGAGCAGGATATCTCAAAAAGTTGTGGACAGATGCAGACAAGATTTGGACTGGTTTGGTGTGTTACAAGGGCAAATTGATTCGATGTTGGTGAAGATCTGGATCTGGATTCAGATACTTGAGTTTTTTTTTAAAGTGATTCTTCACCATTGAGAGATAGGGCCAAAAATAATATAGAGCATGATATTTCAAAAAGTTGTGGCCAAGTTATGACAAATTGAGTTCTGACAACACAAGGTGGATGAATTGGGTAGGTGACAAGAACAAGCTAATTACATTTTGGTTCAGGTCTGGATCCAGATCTGGCCTGTCAGTGAGATACAAAATGTAAACTGTTCAGCCTCTGGCGGAGGTATGCGCTCAACTGAGTGACGCTCTAGTTTAAAACTGTAAACAGTTTTTTCAAATCTTTGTTTAATACCATTCGATGTGAGAGCAAATTTTGCAGTAAAATCAAAATGCTGCATTTTTGCTCTTGAATAAACCATGCAGGGTAGTGCTGTACCCGAACCAAGTTCCCAAACTCAAACTCGGTGAGTTGCCTTTCTGAGTCAAGTCCAAGTCATGCCAGGTTTGGCTGTCAACTCGGAAAAGACCTCGGATATTTTCCTGTCACATTAAATGAAGTAAATATAGTACTGTTGGACCCTGACATTCACGGTTCCGTTATTCGTGGACCCCCGTATTCGAGATTCATAAAATATGACCAGCTTCTACATTCTCGGCCATGTGCTTCACGTATTCGCGGTTTTTCGCGGGCATATTCGTCTTTGTTTTTTACGGTTTTTCACAGGCGTAGTTGCAGTTTTTCATGGGCGTATTTGTGGGGGGAGGTGAATTTATTTATTTATTTATTTATTGCATTTTCGCGTGCGCGTGTTGTTTGCTACGTTTTCTAGTTTTTATCCCCGCCGCGTGGCGGAAGGGGATATTTGTGTCACCAGGGCGTCCGGCTGTCCGTCCGTCCGTCCGTCCGTCCGTCCAGGGCGTCAACATTTATAGCTGTGAGTGCGATAACTCATAAACTGTTCGCCATATCGATTTGAAATTTGGGTCACACATGAACACTGAAAAGGAAGAACCCTATTGATTTTGGGCATGGCCGGATCCAAGATGGCTGACTGGGGCGGCCATCTTGAAAAAAATGTTTTTTCGCCATATCGATTTGAAATTTGGGTCACACATGTACACCTGAAAAGGAAGAACCCTATTGATTTTGGGCGTGGCCGGATCCAAGATGCCCGACTGGGGCGGCGTCAACATTTATAGCTGTGAGTGCGATAACTCATAAACTGTTCGCCATATCGATTTGAAATTCGGGTCACACATGTACCACCTGAAAAGGAAGAACCCTATTGATTTGGGCGTGGCGCGGATCCAAGATGGCCGACTGGGGCGGCCATCTTGAAAAAAAGTTTTTTGTAATAAATGGAAAACCCTTATCTGATTTCAATTATTTTTGGTTACTACGTTCCTCACCCCTGGGGAACTTTTTCGAGATGATGACCAAATGGTGTCTTGTTTCCATTTCACCTCCCTCATTATCTAGAATATGTATGACCTTTTTCATTCAATGGCGGGGGATTCCCATCTCTGATGGTATATTTCAGGAATGTATCCCCCACGAATGTCAGGTCCGACAATATTTTGCAAGTGTGTGTGGTAGAAATGTGCGTATCAAATGTGCTATAGAAAGGTCATGTTGTTTCTCTTTGGGAGTTTCAAAGCAAAATATTGTAATTGTGTCCTATAACTGTTACCTGTCTAGCTCTGTTAGCCGTGAGCACCGGTCTCACGGCATGGCTAGCTTTAGGTTAACTCCAATTGGCCATGATTGTTGTTTGTGTGCTCTTTGTGTGCTTTAATATATTTTTCTATTGCTTTTAGCTCTTCAGATAAGTGAATATTTCAGGGGAATTTTTCAAATGGTGATACAAGCACCAAATTGGCATGAATACTGTTACGGCTGTGGAAATTCGCAACCACATTCAGGTCCGTAGGTAAGGTATTTCTGAAGTACATGTATAGTTAGCCCAAACCCGTTGTTTAGAGGGAATTAATGTGATTCATTCGGGCTGCGACACTTTGAGTCAGTCGTTTTTCTGTTCTTTCTTTATTTTTGAACCAACCACGTCAACCCAACCACGCATCCCCACCACAGCGCCGACCGCGCTGCGGCCGCGCCCTCCGCCATCTGCGCGACTGCATCTTCGCCACCCGCCATTTCTTCTCGCCGCTGGTGTGGGGGAGGTGCGATCCGAGCCGGGGGTCAAAGGTGAGAAAAGGTGGGGCCTCTTTTTGGGGGAATAATTCCCTGGCCCCGAGCCAAGACTGACTTTCCTCGCCCCCCGCACGGCGCGGGGAGGGGGGAACGAGAGGGAACGCCCCTTTTCTGGAACCCTCTCGAAGGAGGGTGGAGCCGAAAACGGGGGCGGAGTGGAGGGCGGAGCCCCGCGCTATAAAAACGGACATGGCCGGTTGCAAGAAGCTTCGGTCTTTTCCCTTCGTCGTGGAACTGATGGGTGGAGCTGTGAGGAGTCGTCGGTTGGTTGGTTGCTCCCTCGTCTCGGGTTGAAGAGTCATCGCCGGGTCAGCCCGCGGAGCTCGTTAAAGTCGAGCTGTTTTTTTTCCGTCGTCGAGTCGGCAGTAAGGACGGCGAGGGAGACGGAGCTCGGAGTTGAGGTCGTGGAGAAGGACTCGTCGGCCGCACCAAGGGAAGTCCTTTCTGTTCTTTCGGGGTTTATTTTGTGTGGAACTTGCTGTTGGCACCGTCTGTGAAGTAGAACTGTTAAGTGTTGCCGTGTGTCGGTCTTAGTCGGTGTTAACTCTGCGTCGGCGTTGCTTTGGTTTTATTTGATATATGTGCATTTCTGACTGTTTGGCTGTAAATACGTGCCTTATGTGTGCTTTCTGTGTGCGTGTAAATAAAATGCTTGCTTGTTGAACTGTTCCCCGTTTCGCTGCGTCCTTCCCTTTATTGAACCTCCATCTTGCTTCGCGTAAAGGGTTCGTAGTGGGCTTAAAACGCCCGATAATTAATCTGAACCGTCAAGGTCGACGATAACACCGCTCGTTATCCCGATAGTACGGAACGGGCCGCTTAAGCGGTTGTGTCCGGAGTCGACCTGTGCGTGGTGCAACCCCTCGGTAGGTTACCCGTGCGAGTACTTAGGTATATCGACTTTCGGCGATTCACCCTACCTCGCACGGGTAGAATGCGGACTGGGTTGTGGTGAGGTTACCCCCACCCGTGACTAGCTCCCGGCGTTAGTCCGAGAGGGTCATGACTGAATTGTCCGTCCGGTGGGCGAGGCGGCGCGATTCGAGTCACGTGGCCGTTCGCACCCGGCGGGCGCGAATTCGCAACACTGGTGTCAGAGAGCGGGAAACAAACTCTCGGTCTCCAAGCTAAATTCACGGGGAATCGGTTCAGGGGTGAGAGGAGCGACCCCCGATTCCCTCCAAATTACGAGCAGGCCAAATTAACCCCCTTACGAGAAATAAGATGGAGTCTCAAGGCGAGCGGGAGCGCGGGGTAGATATGGATTTAGAATGTGTAGAATCCATGGCTCAGGATGGAAACCCCGAGCAGGACATTGGTGTGCAGGAACAGTTTCCCCCCCAAACGAACCCAGAGCCCGAAATGGGTGCGGCGGCGGCCGCAGTGTATGACACCTCCCTCCCCCTCTCCACCAAAACCCCCCGATCCTGGCGAATCGGCTCAGCCGAGTGCACCCGACATGGCCCAGCTATTCGCCATGCTGGCAAAAATGAATGCGGATATAACAACAAAAATGGATGGAAACGCACTCGAAATGAAAAACGAAATAAAAGGGATGAACGGGAAAATGGATGGAAATACGCAACAAATGAACGAAATGAAAACGAAAATGGATGGAAATACGCAACAAATGAACGAAATAAAAACAAATGTGTGCAGGATGAATAATCAAATGAATGCGAATTTACAACAGGTGAAGAACGGAATGGAAAACAAAATGAAAGAAATGCGGGGTGAGATGCAGCAAATGGGCCGAAGCCTGCAGGCGGGCATGAAGGCAAAAACAGGGGAGTGCGTAATGGCGACGCCACGTGTGGGAGCGAACGAGCTGGGATGGGGTGCAACGGTTGTCAGGCCCGCAGTGGAGGCGGGTGAGGACAAAGTAATTCGGGAGACGTGTTGGGCGAGAAGTGTGAAGGTGACGGAGAGAGCAAAAGTGACGGTGACGGAGAGGGAAAAACAAAATTGGGGTGACGGAGACGTGCACAAGGGAGATAACAAGGGAAGAGACGGAAATAAAAATAGTGGAGACACGGGAGATAGAGGGTGAATTGGACGGGGGTGAAGACGCACACACACACACACGGAGTTAGTGGAGGACGATGAGGGGGAGCTGGCGGACTGGTTAGAGACCCGGTGTGAGCAGCTGGATGGCCTCCTCCAGGAACGAGGGGAGGGAGTTTGCCCCCTTGAAGCTGATCACGACAGGTGGGTTCGGTCGTGTCGAGCGAGTTTGAGGGGATGAGTGCTGCGGACGGGTGCACGCCGAGCTTGGGGGGTATAGAGGCCCCGGAACCCCTTGTGGTGGCACGAATCCCCAGCGTGGTTGCCCGGTGTGTGTGGTGTCGAGGTGCGTGTTTACAAGTGTGGCGAAATGCGTGCTGCAACGCACGCATAGCGCGGGTGCAAGGGCGTGTGTGAGAGCGACCGGGTGGGTGACAGAGACCCCGTGTGTGGATGAGACCAGGTGTGAGTGCGACCCCGTGTGTGAGTGGTGTGGTGGCAAGTGTGCCGAAGTGCGTGCTTCCCAGCACGCCGTGTGTACAAGAGGCACCGTGTGTGGAACAAACCACGGGTGCGAGTGAACGGCCGTGTGTGAGTGGAACCACGTGTGCGAGGGAGGTGGCATGCGTGAGTGAGCGGCAGAGTGTGAGGGAGACTGTGTGTAAGGTCGCTGTATTTAAGGGAGATGTCGGTCGGCATGCGTGAGCATGCAGCCGCGTCTCCCGTGGTGAGTGTGATGGAATGGAGAGTGAGCGTTGTAACACGCAGGTGTGCGTGGGTGGAATGGCGACGACAACGGCGACAGAGGGACAAAAGCCGAGTAGCGGCCGTAGTTGGAATGGGAACCGTGCGGGTTCACCCAGCAGCGAGCACGAGGTCCGTGCTGTGCAACGCACGAGGCCGCCACGTGCTTCTTGCGGGAGTGAAGCCCGGTCCGGAAACGCCAGCGGTGGATGTTGCCGATCCCGCGGACGGACAAAGGTTAGGCTAGGACGACGAATTTGGACCGGACGGGTTCTCCACGCGAGCGTGTGTTAGGCTCAACGGGCAGAGCACATGTGTTCGCGTGGGGAGCCCCTCGGAGTGCGAGGTTTGCTTTTGGGGTGCGCAGGGTGACGTCATGGCTGCACGTGGGGTTGGAATCCGGCAGGAGGGGTACCTGCCGGATGGTACCGTCCAAGAGGGACGAGGTACACGTGTAGCTGCATGACGTCACGGGCAGGTGCAAAGTGCGCGAGCTGTGAGTTGCCGCGCTGGTGCTGCGCGTAATTTGAAAAAAAAAAATTATTAACGAAAGCAAGCCTCGCTTTCGGGTGAAAAGGATTCCCAGGCAAAGGGGTGGAAGATCCCCTTGCCAGGGCACAGGATGACACTAGCTAGGGGAAGGGTTAGCTTAGCTAGACCGGCTCCATGGGGCAGGGGTAAGTCCTCATGGGGCCCGTGGAATGGATTAGGTAAGGGATTTGTAGTGAGCTTTAGGTTGGGAAATGGATTTTACATTTTGAGGACAGTGACAGACTGTGGATGTGTCGTGGGGACGTAGCTTAGCTACGTAGTGTTAAAAGGAACGTGCTGTAGTGTAAGGGATGACGTGGGAGCACGAGTTAGTTAGGGGAGGTAGTTAGAAGGATGGCAGAGTTCAGGGTGTGCGTGTTGAAGAGTTGGTGAGTTGTGAGGTGTGAAAGGAAACGTGTTGAGTGAGTGAGGCCAGCGGTTCTGTGGAATGGAGCGAATGGGGAATGCATGGTGCGATGAGTGATTGGGGGAGGAGTGATTCCGCCCAAGGGACCCCGGGTCAGAGTAATGTGAGTTAGGGAGTTAGTCAAATTGACAAAAATGAGGTCGTTTTGTTGTTGGTGGGGAAGTAGGCTCGATACCCCTTGGAGGGGTGCAGGAGCCCTGTTGACGGGCTGGGAGCGTGGCTGCGAACGGTGAGTATCGCTGAGTGGGTACCCCGGGCACCGGCTATCGGCGCGGTAGACCAAGGCCCATGGGGGGCCGGGGTAGCGTAGTGGGCACGGGTGCGCCCGCTTGGTGCGGGGCCCGGGGCGCATTAGCCGCGTGGGCAGTGTTGTGGGCACGGGTGACCTCGAAAGGCCCCGGGAAGCCAGCCTGCCACGTGGCGTTTCAGGGGAGTTGCCATGGAGGGCACTCCCGCGGTGTTAGGGAGCTGGTAGGCTCGAGGCAGTGTAGTGCCGGGGGTGCCATAGCTGGAGAATCGGCAGAGGGTCGTGCCTGCCAAGGGGAGCCACGCATCCCAGCCATGAGACCGTGTGAGGCCACGGGAAGAAAATTGGGGGGCGAGGCCCGAAATTGTGAGACACCAACAAGGCGACGGGAATCTGGGTTGATAGAACAATAGTTTAAGCGAGAGGCGCTTGTTGAAAGCCCCGGGGTAGTTTAACAGTTAAATGGATAGGGAGATTAGGAAGTGTACCCCTCGCACCATCCATCCCTTCGCTCACGTTGTGGGCCGCTGGACCCACTTTGTGTTAAGATCGCTGAAGTCTGGGGAGGCCATCCTGAGGCTTTGTTGGGCTCGACACAGGACGCTAGCTCTCCCTCATTCCCCTCCGGAAGGGAACGTAGGGGTTGGGAGTAGGCTAGTAGACGAGATAGGTTAGCCGAACAAGGCCGATAAAGGGGTTAGGGAGACGAATTTATAGAGGGGATGAAAATAAAAACAAACAACAAAAAAATAAGTTGGGGCTAAATTGGGTTTTGACAAATTAAGGGAGTGGGTATGGACGGTGACAGGCAAAGGCGATAGGTGGGAGGGAGACCGTAGGTAGGTCCGAGCCCACCTTTCGAGTGGCCAGCACCACCGCACTCCTCCACCAACCTGCACTGCGCGGCGAGAGGCCGGCCAATTTCGTCAGCAGCTGTGTTACTGCAATGCCTGTGCCGGCCAACTTCATTGGCTGGCTGTTGTTCTGCTTCAAGGCCTGTGCCGGCCGGATCGTCCGACGGCTGTTTTGCTGCAAGGCCTGTGCCAGCCAGTTCATCTGCCGGCTGTGTTTGCCTGCAGCGGCCTTTTTCTGCAGGCTGTGTTTGCCTGCTCACCTTTGCCATGCCATGCCCACTGCCCCTGTTCACCAGCCCCGTTCAATTTTTGCTTTGCCCCCCCCCCTGTTCATTTCCATGTGCGCCAGAATCAAGGCAACGGTTTGCAAGCTGCAGGAACTGTCCTGTTGGCAGCTACAACACGGGCCTGCAGTGGCGGCCCGTGCACCGGTTTTCTTTTGACTTTTGTTTTGCTCCCTGCAGAGTCCATTGATCCTGGCCATGGAGTAGTGTGAATTATAAGTTGTTAAGTTGTACTGTACATATAAGTGCGCCCCCGGCATGTATGTCTAGCGCCGGCAATTTATTTAAGTCGTCCATATGAGTGGGTTGTTTAGTTAGTTACTCAGCCCTCAGGTTATTATTTTGGGACACGAATACCGTGAATGTCGCACTCAGGGATCCGAAGGTAAAACGTACTAGGGAGAACTACACATGATGGCACACGAGAATTTGACGACTCGGACGAGTCTGTAAAAAGGGAGGGGTAGTGTTACGGCTGTGGAAATTCGCAACCACCATTCAGGTCCCGTAGGTGAGGTATTTCTGAAGTACATTTATAGTTAGCCCAACCCGTTGTTTAGAGGGAATTAATGTGATTCATTCGGGCTGCGACACTTTGAGTCAGTCGTTTTTTCTGTTCTTTCTTTATTTTGAACCAACCACGTCAACCACAACCACGCCATCCCCACCACAGCGCCGACCGCGCTGCGGCCGCGCCGCCTCCGCCATATGCGCGACTGCATCTTCGCCACCCGCCATTTCTTCTCCGCGCTCGGTGTGGGGGAGGTGCGATCCGAGCCGGGGTCAAAGGTGAGAAAAGGTGGGGGCCTCTTTTTGGGGAATAATTCCCTGGCCCCGAGCCAAGACTGACTTTCCTCGCCCCGCACGGCGCGGGGAGGGGGAACGAGAGGGCACGCCCTTTTCGGGAACCCTCTCGAAGGAGGGTGGAGCCGAAAACGGGGGCGGAGTGGAGGGCGGAGCCCCGCGCTATAAAGACGGACACGGCCGGGTGCAAGAAGCTCTCGGTCTTTTCCCTTCGTCGTGGAACTGATGGGTGGAGCTGTGAGGAGTCGTCGGTTGGTTGGTTGCTCCCTCGTCTCGGGTTGAAGAGTCATCGCCGGGTCGAGCCCGCGGAGCTCGTTAAAGTCGAGCTGTTTTTTTCCGTCGTCGAGTCGGCGTAAAGGACGGCGAGGGAGACGGAGCTCGGAGTTGAGGTCGTGGGAGAAGGACTCGTCGCGCACCAAGGGAAGTCCTTTCTGTTCTTTTCGGGTTTATTTTGTGTGGAACTTGCTGTTGGCGCCGTCTGTGAAGTAGAACTGTTAAGTGTTGCCGTGTGTCGGTCTAGTCGGTGTTAACTCTGCGTCGGCGTTGCTTTGGTTTTATTTGATATATGTGCATTTCTGACTGTTTGGCTGTAAATACGTGCCTTATGTGTGCTTTCTGTGTGCGGTAAATAAAATGCTTGCTTGTTGAACTGTTCCCCGTTTCGCTGCGTCCTTCCCTTTATTGAACCTCCATCTTGCTTCGCGTAAAGGGTTCGTAGTGGGCTTAAAACGCCCGATAATTAATCTGAACCGTCAAGGTCGACGATAACACCGCTCGTTTATCCCGATAGTACGAACGGGCCGCTTAAGCGGTTCGTGTCCGGAGTCGACCTGTGGCGTGGTGCAACCCCTCGGTAGGTTACCCGTGCGAGTACTTAGGTATATCGACTTTCGGCGATTCACCCTACCTCGCACGGGTAGATGCGGACTGGGTTGTGGTGAGGTCAAACCCACCCGTGACTAGCTCCCGGCGTTAGTCCGAGAGGGTCACGACTGAATTGTCCCGTCCGGTGGGCGAGGCGGCCGCGATTCGAGTCACGTGGCCGTTCGCACGCCGGCGGGCGCGAATTCGCAACAATACTCACCAGGGACCACTTTGTGAAAAAAGCCCGTTCGCCTCCGGAAATTTCAAGATGGCCAACATTTCCGACATAAAGATACTATTTTTTCCATTAAATTTGACAGAATACTCCGATTTGAATGATGTAGGTGTCAAAATGTATGTTTTTGACTATGCAGAAGCTGAATTTGGAATCCTAAAAATCTCAGAGGCTTCCTTCTGTCATATTGTTATGGAAATGGCCCTTAATATGCTACTAAATATAGGATTAGCCCAGATCCCCCATTGAATGCATGTTTAGCCAGGTTGTTCGGTAATTTGACGTTACATGTGTGTCGGGAGGTGTCACAGGCTGTTATTTGTTTGTGCAGTGGTGGTGGACCGAGAGGCTCTTCTTCTTCCTTCAGATGTTCCAGACAATAGACTCCGCCCAGCACGCTGAGAGGGGGAGTGGCCTAGAAAAGAAAGTGAAACTGAAGGGAGGAGCCTGTGGGTTTTGAGGCGAGCAGAAAAAGGAAAGACAGTGGTGATTCTGAAGGGAGAGGAAACTGAACCTGAGGGTTAGGCGGCAATCTGCTTCGAGAGGACCTGGCTGCTGTGTGAGTCTGGAGTCGGCTTGAGGCGTGCTCGGGCTTCGAGGCGAGCGTGCGCCGGGAAGGCAAGAGAGAAATGACGAGTGTGGAGGCAAGATCTGCTGGATGAGCAGTCGGCTTTGAGGCGTGCTCGGGCTTCGAGGCGAGCAGAAAAAGGAAAGCCAGTGGTGCGATCGGAGAGAGAGAAACTGAACCTGGGCGTGCCAGGTCTGCCTTCTGTGGCCTGGAGAAGCGAGCCAGGCCGAAGGAAAGGCAGGGAAAGGACTGCATGAGGTCTGTCTGCCCTCGGCTGGATGGAGACGACTGGTGGGAGTCGTGATCTGCTGTGTAGGGACGGCTATGTCTGTCTGCGATCTGCTTCGTGAAGGAGGCCTGGTGAACAGGCCAGGCCTGGAGTTGTATCTGGACCTTGTGAGAAACCAGCTGAAACCCACCATCGACCTGACGGTCTGGTGCAGTCGACCTCGCGGGGTCTGAACGCACGGAGGCCGCGTGCGTGGGCGGTGCGACAGAGGAGGACGAGCACCATCTTGCCACGCGCGTGCTCGAGCTTGGGCTCGAATCCGTGGACATCCGCTTGTCACGAGCCACATTCGTGCTTTTGACACTTTCCTCTCGTCCATGAAACATCACCAAGTACTCTGTCTTGTCTGCATGCTGTCCATGTCTTGTTTGCATGTCGTTTAAGGCTTATCTCGTTAGGGACCCCTTCGAACCCGTATCCGTATCTCCCTAGTAAAGAACGGGTTATAGATGAATTATACATTGTCGTGAATGTTTTGCTTGTGTCGTGTTCCCCGATGTCCCAATAAATCTGGTGATTAGCATGAAGTTTGCCGCTTTGAATTAATTTGTGCCGCGTCGAGGAAGGATCCGCTCGATTTGGATATAAAACGAAAATGGTTACAGACTGTTAGACTCCGCTCGGTCTCTGACAACCAGTCTGTAACCGGGTATATTCCCCAGCTGGCAAGGTACAGGTGTATTTTGGTATCGTGGTTCGAGACGCGTAACCCGAGAATTGTGCCGAACCAGCCGGCGTTATAACCCGGAGACTGCGGTGGTGAGGGTGGCGCCGAATCTGTAACATTTGGCTATCAAGAGTCGGGTGAGAACCCCCACCCCCGGATCCACAACAATATGTAGCACCTTCACTTTAATTACTAATGGAGTTAACCTGTATGAGTGTAGTGGTAGTAATTAGCGTGGTAGTGCATGTGATTGGGGTGTATGAGTGTGGTAGTAGAGGTCGTACTTTTGCTTCATAAGTCAGCTACATCCTCTGAATGGACTCCTGGCACTAATCCTCACTACTAACCCAACTCTCACCTATGGCTCCAAGTAGTTGCGAGTGCACGGCAGTGGCTACACCCCAGTAAACATGCAGAGGCTCTCTGTATGTATGGAGTATGTCTGACTCCGATCTAATGTGCTTGAAGACACCACCTGAAAGACGAGAGAAGATGGATACAAGAAAGAGAAAACCAACTCACAGATGGAAGAGAGTATATGTCAAGGCACAACTTGGGTACACTGGTGACATCACTGCTGTGAACAGCGTGGGTTTCAGTGTCAGCTAAACTATCTTACTATATCTGTGTAGTGTTACATGTAGTATGAGTTTAGTATCCCAAATGCTATCTAATGAGCCCCATATGAATAGTTAGATAGCCGCACCTGAATCGACAGGATATGCCAGTGTGGGAGAGCCGAGGCAAGAGGAACGGGGCTTCAGTTACCTGGATGATGTACAGATCGCACGGGAATTATGACACTGGATGAATGATTGGGCTAGGTGGAGGGCATTCTCATTTTATGCCCAAACCTAGTTGTATCCCATATTGAATGTGCCTCACTCTGCAGTGAAAGGTGGTAAAAGGATAATCCCTCGGCATGGAACGCATTAAATATCCCCAAGATGGCCAGTTCAGAAGAATTATCCGTTAAAAGGCAAACCAACTGGAGCAAATGTTGTCTCTGTCAAACTAGTAAGAAGGATGAAGAACTGAAATCCCCTCCACCCCACTATCCATGTAGTGCTGACCATGATGGCTATTTCGGATGCATCCAATGTTCCACTCTTCCAAGCAATTAACGAACTACCAATTATTCTGGATCCAACAAGGCTAGATGAAGGTGGTGGCACAGAAGAAACACTGAGAAAAAACAATGCAAAGTATCATCAGAGCTGTCATCTGTTGTTCAATAACACCAAGCTGGAATGAGCTAGGAAGAGAGTATCTAGTGCTCAGATTAGAACAGAAGAGGGACAGAGCAAGATACGAAGAACCAGCCTTCAAGATAGAGAATCCCAGTGTTTCATATGTCAGAAGGAAGCTCCAGCATCTGAACTGAGATGGGCAATGACAATGCAGCTTAATGAAAGACTGAATTATTGTGCCCAAAACTTAAACAATGGGAAGCTTTTGGCCAAGCTGAGTGGTGGAGTTGTTGTGGCGCAAGAGCTGAAGTATTGTCGATGTTGCTTAACTGGTCTGTGCAACAGGGAAAGGGCCTACCTGAAATACATTGAGAAAAAGAATCCCCAAGGTTCACAAGAAAAGGAAGTCGATCCACTTGCATTTTCTGAACTGCTGGCCGACATTGTTGAGACCCAAAACTGGCAGTGAAAGTCCTACTGGAGTCAGTCAACAGTCTGCCCACCAGAAACCCAGAATTATGCTGACTGGGGATGGACAAAGGATGGTGACATGTGGCAGATCTTCTGGATAATGCTGCCACCCATTGCACAGTCTTGTCAATAGCTGACCAAGTATGGATGCAAGAAGGAATGTTGTTGGAAGTGCACATCCTATAGCTTAGGTCTCACCTGCACAGCACTGCAGCTGCACATGCTAGGATTAGCTCATCATCTGTATACATGACTCTAGGAGTGCCATAGGTGCAAAGACAATATGTGAACAACATGGACAAACAATGCAAAGACAGAGGACAAACAGGCTTATACTGTTATGTTATATGAACTTGCAAGTTGATAAGTGTTATAAGTGCAAAGACAATAATTAAGGAGAAACAAGTAGATTTTCACAGACAGATTTAGACTTATCAGTCAATTGCTTGTAGTATTGTTGACGTGGCAGAACATCTGATCAGAGTGACTCACAGCTATTAAATGGTGACATAATTTTAGTGTTGAACTCCACCTGATTTTTCCGATAGTACAGTAACGTAGTCATGGTAAACAATTGATTTAGAATTCTGAAGGAGCATTAGACATTCCTTTTGTACCACTTGATGAATGACAATAAAAATGTTTGTTGAAAACTGACATTTATCTTGTTATATCTAATTGCATCCCAGGCCTTTTTCATATATTCTATGAGAACTGATAGAAAGCTGCATCTGTGAGGATTTAAAGATGTAAATTCAGCTTCTGCATCGTGAAAAACATGATTTGACACCAAGATCATTCAAATAGGAGTATTCTGTCAAATTTTATGGTGAAAATAGTATTTTTATGTTGGCAATTGTGGCCATCTTGAAAAATGGTAGCCATCTTGAAATTTCTGGTGGCAAACGGGCTTTTTTAAAAAAAGGGGTCCCTGATGAGCATTCATGCCAATGATGGTGCTTGCATCACCATTTGAAAGATTGTCTCACCTCTCTGCTACACTATTTGAGAAATATTACTCGATTTAATTTTGTGTGGTCCTTCCATGTCCTTCTGAAGGGTTCCTGCTTTGGTAAAATAATAAATGTTTCCGTGAGAACCTCTGCGTGAAAAAAACCATTAGTGCTTCTTGGGAAAGTCCAAGAGAAAATCCCTTCAGATGGCAGAATTTCATATTCATGCCACAGCTCTAATTTCAATGATATTTTCATGTCTGAATGTGAAATTTTATTAATCTTTGAAAGAAAATAGCAGTCATTGGCTTAAGGTGTGAAATCACTAAACTCATTTACATATATGCAAATTAGGTGTTACATATGGGACAATTTGAAATTGTGATATCATAAATTAAACCAAACTTTACAACAATTTTTTTTACATGGACATCAATACTCTACCATCCATCCATCCATTGGGACCATACTATGTGCAGAGTGTTGGTGCTGCCTAAGCAGTCTCCTTG
>CM068952.1:107092982-107110482 GCA_035128595.1 Eptatretus atami | reverse complement strand
AGACTAAATCCAACAGGGGATAATCATCCACCATGAAATATAACTACTGTGTAACAGGTAGGCACATCAAATATCGGAGATTGTTTGCGTCTTGTACCAACATTTCCGAATGACTGACAGACATACTGGTGGGAGTAAATTGAACCCAGTGACCTTGAACCCATGCGAAAAAACGAGATCTCATTCAGGCGAGATTTAGTAAAGAAGAAATGGAGAATTGTTGCACAGCATTATATCATGATACTTTGCTTACATCGCCAGCCTCTCCACACCAAATACCATAGTTGCGGTGGAATCAGGAGGGTGGAGGTGTGTTAATTGGATATTTTTCCAGATAAGAAGGCGCAAGTATGTACATTATTAATTGACACACTCCTCCATTTTGACTTGATCATTGTGGTTTCATTTCGAATCGAGCTAACTCTCAACCTCCCTCGTACGATTTATTGGTAACTTATAACAGAGTGAGGGACTACTGGTTGTTGAAACAGTGTGTTTTGTAGCAGTTTACTTTAGGCATGTTTTCAGTGAGAAAATGTTATCAGGTAATGAATATGGAAGATCCGACCTCTACTTGATCCCATAATTCTCTGTGGTGAACATCTGGTGACGTAATTATGCTTGTGGTCCATTGATTAATGAACGGAATGTGATTACATCCTTTAAAACGAGGCATCTTTAAAAGGTGAGGAATTATTGAGGTCTTCAAGGACGTGGTATTCCTGTTTTTGGTGGGTTCCACTCACCGCCTCCTTGTTTCCCAGGAATCTGAGCCATTAAGCTCTCGACATGACTTCCTTTACAGTGATGACCCAATCGTTGTGATAATTTACTGAATGGTTCCAGCCTTAGTGATGCATTACAATTAATGCAATTCACGATTTCTTTTATCATTTATTTCCATAAATAGAACAGTAATGAAATATCACATTTTACAAATTTGGTTCATTTGTTCAATGGGCTGAAATGGTTATCGCCTGCTTCATGCACATGCTTGATAAATGATGATCATACATGATCCTTCATGGTCACAAAAAAACCTTTATAACATGATTGGTAGTTTGTTACGACTTGATCACCATTTGTCATGTCATAGCTCCATTAATAACGTCATATATATATATATATATATATATATATATATATATATATATATATATATATATATATATATATATATATATATATATATATATATATATAGACAATATTACACACTTTTCGTGTTTAAACTTCAAACGTACCAATTTAATAGCAAAATCAATGAATTTACTCCTTTCTTTCTTTGATTATATGTTGCAACTCAGCAGGAGGGTGAGATGTGAAAGGTGGGGAAAAGGTGCACTGTGGACGAACACGGGGCTGGGGGTCACTGGGAACCTGGAAGGGCCATCGATTCGCCACAGGAGGTGAGTTAACTATCATCCAGCAACGTTTGCTCAGACTTGTGCCGAGCTTGGCTCTCCGTCTTTTTGACGCTTTGGGAAACTTTTCCAAACCTCTTTTGCAGTTTATTTCCTCCCCGATATATATATATATCTTTTTTTTCTATTTTTTATTTCATAAAAGTCACCTTCAAGCAGCGATTAATCACAAGATCTGAAGCTAAGCTAGTAAGGTGTGCAACAAACATGGTCTACCACATGCTGAAAATGTTCAAACCATCTCATATTGTAGTTTAAATTGTTTCCTTTCACTTAACACAATCACAAATAGTGAAATTGCTTCATACAATTATGTATATCTACATATATAATTATAGACATATATATATATATATATATATATTATATATATAAACCTCATAACATCACATTTCCCATACATGTCAATAGTTAAGAAGAAAAGAGCAATCAGAGATTGCAGCACCTCACCAGGACTTGTTTTGTGTGGTGTGTATTTTGTGTGTATTTGGTAGCATTTGTGTACTGTGTGTAGTAGATAGTAGAAAAATCGTGCAAATTATGATACAAGCATCAAAATTTGGCATTTCTATTCTGCAGGGTTTTCTGATCAAATCTGCCAGATTGGCCATTTAAAATCCAAATTTTGAAAAATTTGAAGAAAAAAAAAATTCAAAAAAATTTGAAGTCACAGCTGCCTGAAATCTTGAAGCGCAAGTGAACATCCCAGACAGAGAACCAAGGGGAGATGCAGTCATCATTGATGGCTCAGCACTTATCAATGCCCTACCTCCAGCACTTCAAAGATATTTGATGACTATGCCAAAGAAGACATCATCGCAAAGGTGGAATCCTATGGTGCCAGGTACGAGAGGGTGGACGTAGTGTTTGATGTGTACAAAGAAGTCAAGTCTGAAGTCCGAGGCAAGGTCGAAAAGGGGGAAGGAACCAGAAGAAGAGTGACAGGAACCAGTAAACCCCAAGTAATGGAGAAGCTTTCTTCGAGATGACAGAAACAAGCTGAGCTGTTTCACTTCCTTGCGGAAAGATGTGTGAAGCACAGACGACAAGCACAGTCATTGTCACAAAAGGAGAAGATGCCATTAGCAACACAAGGAAGTACTGGATGCTGTCTCCATGTTGTCATGAAGAAGCTGACACTACGAATATTTGTACACGCCAGGGATGCAACGACGGATGGTAGCAAGTCCATTATCATTAAGGCTAATGACACGGACGTACTAATCATAGCAATATCTGTACTGCCATCCTTATAAGAACTAGGTCTTGAGAACCTGTGGATTGCCTTTGGCCAAGGAGCCAAGGCGCGATGGATTCCAGTCCATGAGGTAGTTTCTGCAATAGGGCCTGAGAAAGCCAGAGGGTCCATACTTCCATGCGTTCACTGGATGTGACATCGTCGTGTCTCCGCGGTAAAGGGAAGAAAACTGCATGGCAGACTTGGAACGTCTTTGATGATGTTTCTGAAACATTCACCAATCTCAGCCAGCATCCAACATTGATTCGTGATCTTGACTTTTTTAAGTTTTTTTTTTTTTAATTTTTTCAAAATTTCGATTATCAAATGGCCAATCAGGCAGATTTGATTAGAATCCCCTGGAGAACAAATGTGCCAAATTTGATGCTTGTATATCATTTGCACGATTCCTCTCAAAAATTGCTGTTATCTGCCCCCTATGGTGTGTTACGTAATTAATAAGAGACATAACTAGAACTGCCACTTTATAACTGTTGGCAGTGATGACCGGGTACCAAGACGTCCGACTTTGATGCAACCCCACTTTGATCGGACACCTGACCGTGACCCACAACGTTTTCTATTATTATTATTATTATTATTATATTGAATTCAGAATGAGAATAAAATAAATTCAATTCAAATCAAATGGAGTAACAAATAGGTACAGTCCTGCATTGGAGAAATCTGAAGGAACCTAAACAAGCAAAAATAAAAGATTAAGTCATCAGGAGGAACCTGGATAGGATTCACATTTCAGCTGCTCCTCCTCTACCTTCCTCCTCATTTCAGCTGCTCCTACTCTATATTTACTATGGCGGGGGATATCGAAGACTTTGTCTTCAACGGATGCTATTGTTTTAAGGAAGTAATCCCTTTTTTAGTGCAGGTTTTAAAATGCAAAAACAAAGGAAAAGGTCACAGGGGGGCAATCACATACTGGGAGAAATTATCCTTAAACCCTCCCTAATTTAGCACAGCATCACCCCCCCCCCCCGTATGGTGACACACAACACTTAAGCTCACAGTTTTCCCACTTAATTTACATCGAGATGTCTCCTTCACGTCCACGGACCAAGCTACTCTATACACTCTTACCTCTCCTTTGAAATTCCTCCATCTACCCCACAAACATAACAATATATTAGCGACAATTGTGTAAGCATACAAACTATGCTTCCCCATTGTCTCAGGTCGTTCACCTGCATTTGATTTTCAATTGATATATTTTCATTTTCTTTTTCACTAATTTAGATTTTCATTTCCGGATGCTTTCCGACGGTTATGTGGCTTTTCCTGGTGATTCAGCTTCGATGTCCGTCGGCACACAAAATTACCGTGCTTCCCCATTGTCTCGGCTCGCCCCTTTGATGTGCAGATAACCTGCATTTGATTTTTCATTTATTTGTTTTCATTATTCCTGCGCTTTTCGAAGAAAAGCGGGAATATTGTGATTGTCTCCGCCGTCCGTTCCGTCTTACCCTGTAACTCCTCCTACACCATTTGAAATAGGAACTTGAAACTTTGGGACATAGTAGATATATGTATGGGGAAGTGCACAACACTTTCGGATTTTTGATAGGACCCCTAGGGGCCGGGCCAGAGGGGTTGGGGTCATGGGGGTCGATTTAAAAAAAAAATAATTGTCTTATAGCTTTTTAATCAAACATATTCATGAGTTATACATTTAACAACATATTTTTTTAAACACATGATGATCAGAGGGTGCTTGGGGGTAGGGGTGCTTAGCGGATAGGGGGTCAAAATAGCTCTCCTACACCGTTTGAGATAGGAACTTGAAACTTTGGGACATAGTAGATATATGTATGGGGAAGTGCACCACACTGTCGGATTTTTGATATGCACCTAGGGGCCGGGCCAGAGGGGGTGGGGTCATGGGGGCTGATTTTTTTTAAGTGTATTTACCATTGTACATGGTAAATTATTTTATAAAAAACTTACTTATGTGGCCCCCATGAGTGACAAACAGTCACAGGTTTTACTGTATTTATCTAATTGATTATGAATAATTATAATTAATATATACACAGTTCATTCCTATGATTAAATTGATGCCCAGTTCTATATTGCTGGACAGTGTTAAATTAATGTTTCATGAAATGTTGACATGCTTGCAATGATTCTGATTTAGTTAACATAGTAAGTCTTTGGTCATAAAGCACATCAAATAGAAAAGAATAGTCAATCCATTTTGCAAGATAAAATTTCACCGAGCGTTAATGGGACAAAGCAGTGCGTGCGGGAATATGCGATGGTGTGCCATCGACAACGTAGTTCTAGTTTATTTTATTTTTATATTTTCATTTGTGAATGCTTTCTGATGGTTCTGTGATTTTTTTTTCCGGTGTTCCGGCTTCGATGTCCATCGGCACGCAAAATTTCAGCTTTCTACATCACCCGGAAGGTACGATCTTTCATATCAGTGAGTGCGTGAGTGAGTGAGTAAGTGAGTGGAGTCAGTCCAGTCAGTCAGTCAGAGTCAGTCAGTCAGTGTTTAGAAAGAGCTTCATATATTTTGATTCGAGCAAATAACACCTGTCACTTTGCTGACGGGAACACTGAGGAGGAGGGGGGGGGAGAGGGGGAAGATAGAGAGGGTGGGGGGAGTGAGGAGGTAGAGGGGGAAGATAGAGAGGGTGGGGAGAGTGAGGAGGTAGAGGGGAAAGAGAGAGGAGGGAGGGAGAGTGAGGAGGGGTGGGGGAAGGGAAGGCAGCGAGAGGTGAGAGGAAGGGAAGGCAGCCATGCAGTGGAACGTTGATTACGATTCATACTGTCTCATCAAAATGATTCTGCACAGAATAAGAGTGAAGATGGAAACAAAATAATGTCTGAAATCCATGTTTTTATTGGTCATACTATAAATACCACCGAGAGACAGACACCGCCCAGACGTGTCTGGAGCCAAGCCGTCTGGAGACGTACACCACCCGGACAGGTCTAGAGACAAATTCCCAGATCAGGTCAGGTATGGGAGCATGCGCCAAAGCAGCGCGTCGCTGCGTCCACTTTCCACCGGTACTCCAGTGGCCTCCATCTAGCCATTCCCCAGGCAGATGCCTGGCACATCCACATCTCCTTGAGATGCCGATCAACCTGCTGCAACCACGAGGAACGTGGTCGGCCCATTGACCTCCTCCACTCACGAGACTCCCTCACTGAGAGAATCTGGTGAGCAGGATCAGCGTCAGGAAAACGAGCCACATGTCCATACAGCCGCAGCTGACGCTCACAGACTATGCAGGTAACAAATCTCATTTGAGTCTCTCTCAGCAACCGCTCGTTGGACACAAAGTCCGACCAGCGATAGCCAAGGATTCTCTGAAGAGACCTGGTACCAAAGGAATTAAGTCGCCGTCTCAGATCCCTGGTCAGAGTCCAAGCCTCACATCCGTAGAACAAGACTGGAAGCACCAAGGAACTGAAGACTGGACTTTCATCCTCCCGCACAGGTACGGCAGCGCCACACCCCATGATCAGGTGGCCCCACGGGGGGCATTGGGGGGCAATGCCACCCAGATTAGACTTTGTGCCCCCCCAGTCCAGATTGACCAGCAGTACCCTACCCCACCATTATTTGTATTTGTTGTTGTTGGTGCATATATTTGTATTTTGTTGTTGTTGGTGCATAGCCTTTTTTCCCCCTTTTCTCCCGCCGTGGAGATGGTGACATTATATGATTATAATGCTCAACATAATTTATTTTTATTTGTTGTTGTTGGTGCGATCATGTTTCCACAGTACGTTGCTTTTTTCTGTATAGTTATTATTTTGTTAAGGTGTCAACTGAACTACAGTACTAGACTAATGTTAACTAGCTAGTTATAGTGTTATGTGCACTCTACAGTAGGTCTATCTATTACGTGATGTCATTATAAGTGAAGGCCTGTTATGTGCACAGTACTTTTTTTTTTCTCTCCCGCCGTGGATGGTGACATTACATTAAAGACATTATAATGCTATAATTTTATTTGTTGTTGGTGCATAATTGTAGTAGCCTATACTTGTAGCCTTTTTCAAAGCACTTTCACTGTGTTGTTTATTGTATAGGTGAGCATTTGCTTGCTATATATAGGGGTGTTGAAAAATAAAAGTGCCCCCTTTGGAAAAATGAATGCCCCCCTGCTGATTATAGCCTGTAGCCAGCACTGCCCATGATCCAGTGAATCCGTGACTCCCCAGGCCCGACCCAGGTGTCTATTGACCTCTGGCTCACAGCAGTGTCACCCCTCAGCAGAGACATGAATATCACTGCCAAGGAAAGGGAATCTCTCCGTGACCTTAACATCCTCGCAAAAAACAATAACAGACAAGATAGCAGCATCCAAGATGTCATGGAAAGCCTGGATATTAGTTTTGACCCAGGAAACCCGTAATGCCAGCGGCTCCATCTCCTCATTCAGCACCGTGAGGATCCCCAAAAGGATATCCAGAGTCTCGGCAAAGATGACTGCATCATCTGCGAAATCAAGGTCAGAGTTCTTGACATTCCCAAATGAGGTACCACAGCTTGATCTCTCTGGCATCCTCCCAGAATCCAGTCCATATAAGCACTGAAAAGTGTGGGGGCCAGTACACACCCCTGACGAACTCCAGTAACAACTGGAAATAAGTCAGAGATGGTATCACCACATCTCATAGCACTCTCAGTACCAGAGTAGAGTTCAGACATCAGATCAATCAGTTTTGGTGGCACCCCATGAAGACCAAGAATCCTCCAGAGGGCATCCCGATTCACTGAATCAAACGCTTTACAGAGTTCAACATAGGCTGCAGGCAGCCCCTGCCAAAACTCTCGTCTGCATTTGGTGAGGAACCGAAGAGCAAGGATACGGTCAATCATTGACCTCTTTGGTGTAATGCCTGACTGCTCTGGACGCTGGTGCTCAAGCACATGGTGGCGAACCCTTTCAAGAATTATGAAGAGTGAAGCCCTTGCCCGGCACTGAGAGCAGCGTCACCCCTCGGTAGTTGTTACAGTCATGGCAATCACCCTTCCCTTTCCAGAGAGGGACAACAAGGCCCCTGTTCCAGTCATTTGGGAAGGTGCCTGTGTTCTCGGTAGAGCACAGAACTGCATGCAACGACATGCGTACAGCATTTCCACCAGCCTTGAGAAGTTCAGCATGGATGCCACAGATCCCAGGAGCTTTACCCCATTTCAACCGACCTGTGTTTCCACAAGAAAAAGTGGATCACAGTTAATTGGAGGATCAGCGATAGGAATAGTAACACCCCTGACATCCAACTCGACAGTTGGTGGATCAGCCTGGTACAACCGCTCAAAGTAACCGGCCCAGTGGGCCTTCACTTCGGACTACTCTGTCAAGAGCCTACCACTGTCTGCTCTAACTGCAGTACACCGAGGGACGGGCATTGAGGAACGCAATGCGCGAATTCCCCTGAAAGCAGAATGAGAATCACTTAACCACAGGTGACGCTCGACCCCTCACAGATTCCTTACATTGTCACACATAGGCCTCCATGTCCACCCTTCGTGCACATACAGTTTTACGCCTCAGCTCCCTGAACAGCTCAGCTCTGCCATTCAGCCTGTCCCTGCCACTCTGGTCAATGGTATCCAGTGTCCCTTGAGAGACAAAATTATTCTTCACCCTACGGTGAGTTCCAAGACATCCACCGGCAACATCAAGGACGGTGGTCTTGAAGGCACTCCACAACTCTTCAGGATTCCCCAAAGCACCCAGCCCCACCAAATCCCCACTCAGCCTGTTCACAAACTCCTCAGCTACACTCTCATCCTTTTGCTTGCCAACATCCAGCCGAGGCTGGGATGGTACCATTCTCCAGGATTTAAGCTGCAGCAAGCCTGTGGTCAGTATTGAGGAACTGAGCACTCCGGTAAACCCTGCAGTTCTGGATCATCCTCCAGCGACCATCAACAAGCACATGGTCAATCTCCTTTGCCACACCACCTGCGTTGGAATATCAAGTCCAGCAATGATCCTGTGGGCGCTGAAACAATGAACCAGCCACCTTAAGTCCATGACTTCTTACAAAGTCAAGGAACTTATAGATATTCTGGTTCACAGTTCCAGACCTGTGGGGACCAACACATGTTCCATAACCATCCCTATCAGTTCCAGTTGATGCACTGAAATTTCCCAAGACTAGAAGAGTATCTCGCCTGGGGCACTCATCAACCATAGCCTCGAGCGTGGCATAGAATGCGTCCTTCAAGGTGAGATCACTCGCCTCAGTCGGAGCATATACAGAGACCAGGGAAATGACACCTAAGGAGTGATTAATTCTTAGTCTGATAATACGCTCGTTGACCGGTGTTACCTCAATTATCATTGGAGTCAGCTTATTGGACACAGCTACAGCAACTCCTTGGGCATGGTAACCATCAGAGTGACCAGACCAATCGTAGGTGTAACCACCCGCCATGATGTCGCCACTATCCAGTTTCCGAACCTCAGAGAGTACTGCAATACCGATGTTCAAACGCTTGAGCTCAGATCATAACAGAGACAGGTGATCATCCTCTCTTAGGGATAGGACATTCCAGGCACCCACCCAAAGGGACCGCCTCAGGTTAACCCAAGAAGACCACCGTCTGGTGGACGACACCTCAGCACCACCTCCACACAAACTACCGCAATCTGACCCGGGAAGGTTACCCCAATGGTTTTCCTCCTTTCATCAAAGAGTGGGGGTCCTGAAGGCTTTGCCCCAATCCGGTAATCTGATGAGCTGCCCTGCGGAGGGCAGCTGCACAGGAGGTACTCCCACGGAGTGTGTTTTCAGATTTATTTTTACTTTTAGTATGTTTTGTGGAATGAAGGATTTTACGAGTGCAAATCCTGCCACCAACCTCCGAATAAAAAGTAACCCAACAGCAGGAGGATGTCCGTATACACAGTTGGGCGCTAGATATGGATGGCCGTTCACTCACAAGGAGCTTCCCTGCCCTTTGACAGGTTTTGTTTTTAATACTGCTGGGTGTCCATATCATACACCCTCCTCACCAGGAAACGTTGTGGAGAGACGGTTTAGTCGCCAACAACCCGACCATGAAACAAACTCCCGTCCAGACATAAATACCGCCCGGACCCGTCCAGAACCAAGCTGTCTGGAGACAAACTCCCATATGGACACGTCCGGAGACAAACTCCCAACCGGACATAAACACTGCCCGGACGCGTCCGAAGATAAACACCCGTCCAGGCATAAACACTGCCCGGACACATTTGGAGACAAACACTACCCGCATGCATCCGGAGTCAAGCTGTCCGGAGACAAACCCCGCTCAGACACGTCCGGAGACAAACTCCCGTCCAGACATAAACACGGCCAGACACGTTCGGAGACAAACACCACCCGGACACGTCTGGAGCCAAGCTGTCCAGAGACAAACACCGCTCGGAAAGGTCCGGAAACAAACTCATGTCCGGACATAAACACCACCCAGACCCGTATGGAGATAACCACCATCCAGACGTAACCACCGTCCAGGTATGTCCAGAGACAGAAACAGAGAGAGAGAGAGAGAGGGGGGAGGGGAGAGTGAGAGAGGTGTGCGAGGACGGTGCTGCACTGTATTTGGACAGGGTAGAGCAAGGATGGGACAAAGAAGAGAGCGGGTTGGGGGTAAGGGGAGAAAGCAGCGAGAATATGTTATGCTTTCTGAGCAACACACACTTTTTTTTCCTTATTTATATTTTAATTTACGGATGCTTTCCGACGGTTCTGTGATTTTCCTGGTGTATCGGCTTTGATGTCCGTCGGCGCACAAAATTACCGTGCTTCAGCATCATCTCAGGTCGCTCACCTGCAGTGTTTTTTTCATTAATTTTTCCTTTATTTATATTTTAATTTATGGATGCTGTCTGACGAGTCTGTGAATTTTTCCGGTGTACGGGCTTCGATGTCCATTGGCACGCAAAATTTTAGCTTTCGATGTCACCTGGAAGGTACCGATCTTTAATATCAGTCAGTGAGTGGCTAAAGAAACTATATATATATATGTGTGTGTGCAATAGCAGGGTGTGCTTACACAGTGTAAGCTTACCAACCATGCTTCTCCATTGTCTCGGGTCGCACACCTGCATTTGATTTTTCTTTTTTTTTCATTTATTTATATTTTAATTTACCGATGCTTTCGACGGTTCTGTGATTTTTTTTTATGGTGTATCGCTTTGATATGCATTGGCAGACAAAATTACCATGTTTCTCCATTGTCTCAGGTCACTCACCTTCATTTTTTTCTGTTTTTTTTTTCATTTATTTATATTTTCATTTATGGATGCTGTCCAACGATTCTGTGAAGTTTATCAGTTGTACTGACTTCGATGTCCATCAGCAAACAAAATTTCAGCTTTCTACGTCACCCAGAAGGTACCGATGTTTAAATCAATCAGTGAGTCAGTGAGGCCTAGGTCACATTTGCCACGGCGCCGTGGGGTCTCCAAAATCTGCGGCCACTCGCAATTATACGGCGGCCGCAGTATTTCCACGGTCACACATGTAGCAGTCACACATGTTTTATTTTGGGAGCCGCACGGCGTATTTAGAAATTGTGGAGACCGAAAACGTGGGGGTGCCGTACGGTCTTTGATTTGATGTCGCACGGTGACCTTAGGGCGTCCCTGCGGCGGCCATATAATTTTCAAGGCAGACGCAAGGAGACCCAAGGTGCCCGCAAGGGGCCCAAGGCGAACGTGCGGCCAGACGGACGGTAATGAGTGGTATATATACCAGTCCTTTTTTTACTGAAAAAAAATATACCAGTATATATAACTGAATATACTATAACTATAATATACCGTGTGCCCCAGAACGAACGGCCAAGCTGTTTGAACAAATTGGAATCTGAACAATTTTTTCGAGAAAGTTTGGCCTAAAAACCCAATACATTTTTAAAAAACCGAACACAACGTGCGTTCATGTTTGTTCCCGTGTCTCCCCCACCTGTTCGAGCCGCATCTTCGCGCTTTGTTCATTCAGTTCGTCGGTGGAAGTACTCAGTCACATTTGCTCTAAGGCGAGGATACGGCGGCCGTACGCCCTCTGAATTGACAGAAACGTGCGGCGCCGCAGAGAAACGAGGTGGCCTTAGGGTGGCCCTACGCCGTTTGCCTATATTTTACAGGCCGTAGGGGCGCCGTGGAATTAAACTGCAGAGTTAAACTTTTTTCATTTCTACGCTCGCCGTAGCAATTCGACAAAGCCAAGCTATGACGTAGATGTGTTCCACGTCGACCGTACGTAGGGCGTACGGTGGGCTTGCGTTTCCGTGCGGCTGCCGTAAGCTCTTCTTAATGAAAAATGAATTTTCCCAACCCCAAAAAATTACGGCACCCCACGTTTTCGGTCTCCACAATTTATAAACACGCCGTGCGGCTACCCGAAAAATAAAAACAGTGTGACTGCTACATTGTGTGACCGTGGAAATACTGCGGCCGCTTTATAATTGCTAAGTCCGTACATTTTGCAGACCCTCCGGCGCCGAGCCAAATGTGACTTAGGCCTTACCTCGTGTTTTCACCTTCATTTTTTTTTTTTAATCATCTTGTTTTTAATTATTAACAAAAAAAAGCAATCCGATCACGTGGTGTGACGGACTGTCGGGCAAGGATTGAATTTCACTGCAAACCGGTTGTAATTTTTAATATCCATGATTACGTCACCCGATGCGTTTGATGAAAGTGATTGTGGTTCTGGGGGCATCATGTTGATGAGCTGCCCTGGGGCAGCGCTCTCGCAGAGTGCCGAGCGATCAAACCCAGGCCGGAGCTCAAGCCTGTGTGGGCCTTTGGATGTGGCGATTGTACCAGTTTACATACATACACCGCCACCAAGGTCATTTACTCATCTTTTTTACCTTAACATGGGAATTTCAGTTTAAAGTGTCTTGAAAGTGGTTTTCTTTGGGTCACAAACGATTAATTCACTTTCCATTATTTCTTATTGGGAAAATATTTTTGAATCCGAACTTTTTGCAATCCGAACAGCCTCCTGGAAGAATTAAATTCGGATTCTGGGGGCACCACTGTGTATAGGCAAACACCTATACTCCGATCTCTAGCGTAGCGCACGGTGGACGCACAGTCGACGCAGACTGCCACGGAGGCCGTACGTAGGTGCACGGCGGGCGTAGGGGAACGTGGCGTCGACCTGCGTTGCCCCAGGTAGTCACACAGACCGCAAGGCCACCGTCGGCGACCGTGGAAATAGTGCGGCCGCCGTAATTTTTGGGGGTTGGAAAATTCATTTTTCATTGAGAAGAGTTACGGCAGCCGCACGGAAACGCAAGCCCACACCCGCCCTAGTACGGTCGACGTGGAACACATCTACGTCATAGCTTGGCTTGTCGAATTGCTACGGCGAACGTAGAAATGAAAAAAGTTATAACTCCGCGATTTCATTCCACGGCGACCCTACGGCCTGTAAAATATAGCAAACGGCGTAGGGCCACCCTGAGGCCACCTCATTTCTCTGCGGCCGCCGCACGTTTCTGTCAATTCAGAGGGCGTACGGCCGCCTTATCCTCGCCGTAGAGCAAATGTGACTGAGGCCTGAGCAAGTCAGTTCTGGTTAGAAAGAGTTTTATATACAGTATTAGATAGAGCAAATACACCCATCGCTTTGCTGATGGGAGGAGATAGAGAGGGGAGGGGAAAGAGAAGGGGAGGGGAGTGAGAGAGAGGGAGAGGGGAGTGGGGAAGGGAATGAGCGAGAGGTGAGAGGAAGGGACGGCAGATGTGTGGTGTCGTTAATTACGATTCATACCGTCTCTTCAAAATTATCTACATGGAATAACAGTGAAGATGGAAAAAAATAACGTCTGAAATCCATTTCTCACCGGTCATACATTAATACTATCCAGAGACAAAGACCGGCCAGACACGTCCGGAGACCAACACCACCCATACGCTTCCGGAGCCAAAGCCATCTGGAGACAAACACTGCCCGGACATGTCTGGAGACAAACTCCCGTCCGGACATAAACACCGCCCAGACACATTCAGAGACAAACACCGCCTGCAGCATCCGGAGCCAAGCTATCTGGAGACAACACGCCGCTGGACACATCTGGAGAAACTCCTTCTGGACATGTGCAGAGATAAATCCCATCTGGACACGTCTGGAGACAAACTCCGCCCGGACATAACCACCATCCAGACGCGTAAGAAATAACCACCGCCGGACATGTCCAGACAGACAGACAGAGAGAGAGAGACATACAGACAGACAGACAAGACGAGAGAGACGGAGAGACAGACAGACAGACAGAGAAGGAGACGAGAATAGAAGACAGAGACAGATGAGAGAGAGAGAGAGAGAGAGAGAGAATGGGGAGAGTGAGAGAGGTGTGGAGGAGGTGGCTGCACTGTATTGGGAGGGGTAGAGCAAGGATGGGAAAAGAGAGAGCAGGTTTGGGTCGGGAGATAGAAGAGAGAATATGTTATGCTTTATGAAAAAACACACACACACACACACACACACACATTTTTTTGATTTTTTATCTTGCCAAAACGAAGTTTTTGCATGATGTTAGTCACCTTGTATGTTTTTTTTTTTTTTTTTGTCGTAATCACGTATAAATCACTCTGCAGAGCACAGTTATCATTGGAAATTTTTGTAACTTCGCATATCAGAGGCCTATGGAGGTCCCTTTCAGCGCATAAAATTTGAAGGTCAAGGTCAAAGTTCAAGGTCACTTTGTCGCAAATCAGGGAACGACGAACCCTTATTTTTTGAGTAATTTTGATCGGATCGTCTTCAAACTTCATGGGAATATAGTTCATGTCTGGCGCTCACTGATTAATTGTGGCGATTGGCCTTGACCTTCATGGTTAGCGCCTGAGGTCAAACATATTTGACCCCAAGGTCAAATTTTCAAGTTTTAGGAACCATATCGTGTAGTACCTCAAATTGAACACCTCGATGAGTGCTTTCTAATAATGTCAAGCTTGAGACATTATGACGTCATTTGGTGACGTTATGAGGCAAACGCATATTTTTCATGGTTACTCTGAGAACGATTCTCATCGAATCTCTCGTAGGCAGATATTCCTCAAGGAGTCGCTCCTGGTGGATAGCAGCTCTGTTCACCTCAGTGTGACCTTAAAGAAGTCACACGTGGTCACCTTTTGGCAAAGATGATATATCTTATATTTTAATTTACGGATGCTTTCCGACGATTCTGTGATTTTTCCTGGTGTATCTGCTTTGGTGTCCGTTGGCAGACAGAATTACCGTACTTCCCCATTGTCTCTGGTCACTCACCTGCATTTTTTTTTTCAAAAAAATTCATTTATTTATATTTTCATTCATGGATGTTTGACGATTGTGTGAATTTTCCGGTGTTCCGGCTTCAATGTCCATCGGCACACAAAATTTCAGCTTTCTACATCACCGAAAAGGTACCGATCTTTCATATCAGTCAGTGAGGATGCTTACAGTTCATATGCTGACAGAATGTGTAAGCACACCCAGTACTATTGTATAGAAATTGGGGCCCACAAATCTGTTTTCACGCCAGGCCAATGAAAGGTTCACCTGGTCCTGCCCACATATATTACCACCCCCAGATCACTCTCCTGTATGATATGCCTCAAAACTGGCCCTTGCATTATGAGTTCTCTATTTTCATTATTTTACCCATCCCCAGCACCTTACACTTCTTTATGCTAAACTGCATCTGCCAATCCTTTACCCAATCTATGAAAGTACCTCGGTGTTCCTGAATCTGATAAACTGTAATAACTCCCCCACGCTACCACTCACCTGCTCGGCTCTACTTACCTTATCTTCAATCTGCAAATTTGGAAAACCTACTCTTAACCCCATTGTATAAATCATTAATGTGGAACATTCGTACAAGTCCTGGTCCAAGTACTGATCGCAGAGGTTCCCCAGATTACTTGCAACCTCCCAACCAGACATGCTCTCATTCACAACCACTCTTTGTTTCCTCTCACTCGGTCAACATTCAATTGCAATTAGCTACTCTACTCGGCACTCCCTAAGCCCTCACCTAAGCTAACAGCCTTTGATGTGGTACCTTATCAAATACGTTCTGAAAGTCTCGATAAACTACATTACATCCACTGCACTTCACTCATTCACCAAATCAGGAACTGCTTCGCAGAATTCCAATTCGTAGAACTTCTTGGAGAATCCTGGAGTCTGTGGAGCAAATGTAACAAGCAAGCACTCATAAAAGGCAATGTCACAATTTTTACAATGGTTGACCAGACATTGTGACCATCCTGCACACTGGTCCCACACTGCAGGAGGGGAAAGAAAATGCTTTTCAGTTCTTGGAATTTGAATCCCAACCAAATGAGAGATTCTGTATTAAAGAGATCGTTTGGAGCCACGATGACCTTTTACTTCCTTGCGTGACAAGCGTTTCCTCGCCTTCCGTGAGCAGATCTTCACGTTACCTCGTTAAAGTATTTTTGTGAAGGTTTTGTGTAAATAGAGTTGCGTAAGCAACGGCTCCATTTTGTATTACATGGTATCATGACACCGGACACACCTTGAACTAGCACACCAAACAAACAAGCACCCGAGTTTCCACCCAGACATCGATCATGTGGCCATTGTGGGTGATGCTTTCATTAGCCCTTTCATTTAAATAGTTCCACACTTATTTACTCATCACCTATTCTGTTTATTGCCTTATGATGTAGTGACGCACATCCTGACGTCCGTATTCCATAGTCTTGGACTTGATGTTGTACAATGTACTCTGGCAAAATTCTTGCTTTGGACTTCTACGGGAAGGTAATGACAAATTAACACCACACTTCAAAGTTATCCTTTTAGTCCCAATTCGTGAATTCCTTTGGGGCCATACACAAATACCTACTGAATCACATGACGCTTTTCATGGGCGCAGCCATCTTGGATTTCGCTTCACAACGTCGGGGCATTAGCATGGTTGGCAGGTTGTTGTTTTTTTAGGCTGTTGGCCAAAACTCTTTGAAAGAGGCCAAAATTAGAGAAGTTCTTAAATTTATGGGAATCCTGCGTACCAGATTGTGTCAGCGAGGGTGCCTCGTCAGTGGAGTAGGCCAGCACGCCAATCACGTGCCTTGTGGTTGCGGCGGGGTCGGTTTGCGGAAAAGTTGTCAAAGCACGTCCTTCCGAATCAAATGCTTTTGAAATCTGTCGTTTCAAATATCCGGCGACGTGCTTATTTCGTGAGCCAAGGCCATCTCTGGAATCACGCAAGCACGGTTCGATACTGTGATCATCAACCGTGCTGGGATGGCCCAGCAGTGCTCGTGGACATGACACCGGCTCATGAGGAATTTACCCTGGAGTGGGAAATGGGGGCTTGGACTCACTGCTCTGATGGCTATGGTCACCGAGAGTCGCAAACTGGCCAGAAATGACCAAAAGGATTTGGCCTTTAAACAAGAAAGAAAAGGCCAACTTGAACTGAAAAATGCCAAAAAATGATTTGTGCCAACACCTTTTTTGCTCGTCGGCCAAACGACGGTGAAAAGCGGTCAAATCGGCAACTTTTGCAGGAAAAGGATAAACTGGCAACCAGTTGGGGGGGGGGCGGGGTCCAAGTTTACAACGACCTTACTTTCGGTGGAATTCATCCAAAAATGGCAGAGTTGCTATTTAAATAATTCGAAACTTCGACAGAGCATCTCAGAAAAGGAGGAATCAGAAAGTTCAATGAGAAGTTTGTAAAATTTGGAGGGAGGAGGGAGCTGAAGGGCAAACACGGGATCTCATTAACTGAGCTGTCGGATTCCACCAATTAGAGACAAACGAACTTGAATAATGGAAGTTGATTGAAATTTTAAAAAGTCACCATTGCTCTCAT
>CM068952.1:107080005-107092433 GCA_035128595.1 Eptatretus atami | reverse complement strand
CATTCAGTAATGGTACAGTCTCGCTTTCCCAGAACCCTTTGCGAGAATATGGCGGCTTGATGTGTTCCGGTTCATCCAGCGATCTGTGTAACTCAGTTGTTACCTCAAAGACCTCAGCGTGTCCACCGACTCTCGACGTTTATTACATTCTCGGCGATAATAATTGATATTTTAAGATTATTTTCACTGTGCTGGCTGTGTCGGACGCAACACTCGGTAAGATAGCGTACCCCCACTGCTTCAAGTTTAACCTTAAACCTCATTTACTGAAATCTTGCCGTTGTCCTTGGTAACCAGACTCGGTGGCGTTTAATGGCTTCAAGCATTCGGTTCGAAAATCGTTCGAATCCCAACCGAGTCATACTAAACAATTTTAATTTAAAAAAAACAGAAAAGTTCCGTCGGACCCATTTTTATTATTATTGTTGTTGTTAATATCGATCGTATTGATTTGATATTTGGTTTGTTACAATGTTGTTGTTATATTTATTTTGTAAGCAGAACGCCACGCGGCGGAACGACCGATCCAGCTGTTCTATACACCTCCACGTGCTGAGCGTTTTTAAAAACGTGGGAATTGTTCCCAATCTCCGCAGCATGAATCTTATGACATCAGTTTTTTCATGTGTCACACTCCACTCAGAACGCCCACACACGGCAAACACACCTCTCCGAATTTATGGTAGGAGGAGGAAGTAAGGTAAGGATAGATGATAGAATAGATAGAGATACGCTCACGGAACGAACAACCATAGGTTGGCAATCATAGCCGTCGCGCTTTGATCCGTCTCGAGTCGACATTACGGCTGCCCCATGATGTGAAACATCATGTTTTACTCTAATGATCTGTACGTTACAGGAGGTGATTAAATAGTTCCCGTGTAAACAATTAGTTAAACACGAGTCATGATAACCTCTATCTTAATCTGTAAGCCATCCTTGCATGGGATACCTCATCCTTCCATCTGGAGCCATCCTTGGTGGTCATGATGACCTCATCCTTCCATCTGTGAGCCATCCTTGGGTGTAATGATGACCTCATCCTTCCATCTTAAGCCATCCTTGGGTTCATGATACTCATCCTTCATTGTAAGCCATCCTTGGGTGGTCATGATGACTCTCATCCTTTCCATCTCTGTGAGCCATCCTTGGTGGTCATGTGACCTCATCCTTCCATCTGTGAGCCATCTCCTGGTCTGTAATGATGACCTCATCCTTCCATCTGTTGCCACTGTGGTCATGATGAACCTCATCCTTACATCTGTAAGCCATCCCTTGGTGTCATGATGACCTCATCCTTCCATCTGTAAGCCATCCTTGGGTGGTCATGAATGACCTCATCCTTCCATCTGTAGCCATCCTGGGTGTTTCATTTTACATTTTTTTTCTCTCCACACAAGTTTTCAGAAGAGATATCGTCGTTTAGAGTTCTGATTTGATGAGTGATTTCAGGCTCATGGGAGAGAGAGAGAGGGAGAGAGAGAGAGATGAGAGAGAGAGAGAGAGAGAGAGAGAAGAGAGAGAGAGAGAGAGAGAGAGAGAGAAGAGACAGACAGACAGACAGACAGACAGACAGACAGACAGACAGACAGACAGCAGACAAGACAGACAGACAGAGACAGGACAGAGAATTCATGAGAGAGTTCAGGCTCATGGGAGAGCCGGTACATATATCGTGTGCTGTGATGAGGAGAAAATGTTGTACCTTTCAATGGATGATGAAAAAAGGGCTCACTCTGATGTATCATATGGGATTTGAACTTGGAATTGGCTCTGTGTGCTTAGATGGGAGCCATCAATCGGGTCAACCCAGGGTATTTTAATAATAATTTTGATTGAACATCTTTTATTGTCTCCTAAAAGCATTTTCAATCCACAGATCCAACAAAGTGGAGGATACAGCGAGCGTTTTGCATTAACGAAAGCCATCAACCGTCCACCCTGCCACCGGACAGCCGTGAGGTTTCGGGACTTTCGGCTTCAGCATGAGGAACATTCTGGAATGTTTCCACTAGTGTTGCATTGTCAGATGCTCCTGGCATGAAGTGACTTGAAAGACCAGGAGCACAAAACGTATGGTGGAAGGACCTCGTCTTCGGTGCCGTCTTCCTCGGAACACGTTTGGTGCTGACAAGACGGCAACAATTTTTTAATCTTCATTTTTGTGTGTCATGGATGAGCTTGTTCATGATTTGGTGTCAGCCCTTGAGGAGACTTCTGAGCAGAACAAAGCGGAAGAGGGCGAGGAGTGCGATGCAACACCCGGAAGTCCGCGTTTCCATTGGCGGCATGGCCGAAAACGACGTGGTCGCAAGCGCCGTTCAGAGACGGTCCACGGAGCGATGGTGACTAGAACTGGCCGTACCGGTGGCTTGAGTGAGGGATCGGAGTCCAGTCTGGAAGAGGGAACGTGCCATGGTGTGCTGGGAAGGGTGGCGACTGGTGGATGCGCAGGTACGTAGTAAAGCTGAATGGACATGTCATTATATCATCAGGCAAGAAAAATGGAGGTTTTAAAAATATAACAACATTTGTTGTTGTTGTTGTTGTTGCTCACTGCTGATGTATAGGATTTGATTCCACATGGATAGCTTTTGTTTTATTCACACCTTCCCGTACCATTCGGCATTCTCTAATTCAGGTCCCATCGCTGCTTTGGTCGCTGGTGTTGAAGCCACTTCAGTGACTCCATCAGCTCCGGTCTGTGGACTCAGTGACTCAGATGATGCGCTGAGCATGCGGCGACACTGTGTGATCCCCATCTCGCCATCGTCACCCCTAGCAGCACGTCCGGCTCGTATCTCTCTGCCTGCTCGACACTCCTGGCATGAATCCGACTCGTTCCCTGAAAGCGCCTGTGGACGACCGGCCCGGCGGCGCCGGAAGGTGAAGCGAATGGCAGTGGATCCACCGCTCGAAGGTTCGTCGGAGCATGGACTCTTTGTGGAAATGCCCTCAGCTGTGGGTGGAAACCATACTGACACTGTTCTTGGATCCGCACCATCCCTTGAGAAACGTCGGCAAATAAAGAGTCGGGGCTGCGCTGAGATGGTAGAGGTGCAAGGGCAGGCGGAGTCTACTGGGAGTAAAAAAAGCAACAAGGGAAAAAGGGAGCAGATGGATTGTGAAGATGAAGAAGAAGGCCAAAGGCAAACAGATGAGCACATGATTGACAGGTATGAATGGTGCTTTCAATTTTGGAAATCTTTTGGTTCTTGGCAGTTGATGCCACGCTAAAACTCAAATTTTTTCTTCACAATTGATGATTCAGTCTGACCATCGCTGCACGGTGATGAGGCGTTTTAGAGTTTGCAAGCCTCCAGCAGCTTTCTCCGTCATGTCAAGTTGATGCAATACGTCTGAGTACTTTGAACTGAAAATCTTGTTTTTGCCTCTCCACAGTAATGACTTTTTTGTGGGTTGGTTTGTTGCTGTTCAAATGGTGTTTGTCTTGTGGGATGTTTACCAAACTGTCCAGGTTTCATTTCAGTGATTCCAGCAGCTTGGGAAGCAGCGATGGAGGGTTGTTTACGAATGATGAAGGCAGACAAGGTGAGAATGCCTCACTCAGTGCCCATATTTTTGTTTCTCTTGGCTTTCATTTTTACCTGCACCACTGAAGGTGGATTGACGCTATGTTTTCATCCCTGCCTGCCTGTCTGCCTGTCTGTGTCTGTTTGCTTTTCTGTCTTTGGGCAGGATATCTTAAAAAATTACGGTCAGATTCGGACGATACTTGGTGGACAGGTTGGGTGTGTGACGAGGACGAATTGATTCGATTGGGGTTCAGGTCCGGATGCAGATCGGACCTATCGGTGGGGTCGGACCTATCATTGGGTTTACAAAACGTAAACTGTTCAGCGTGGTGGAGGTATGCGCTCTACCGAGTGCTGTTCTGGTTACCTTTGTCACCAAAGGTGAATGAATGGAGGTTATGTTTTCACCCCGATCTGTTTGTCTGTTTGTTTATCTGTGAGCAGGGTATCTTAAAAGGTTGTGGAAGGATTCGGACAAAATTTGGTGGACAGATTGGGTGTGTAACAAGGATGAATTGATTAGATTTTGGTGAAGATCTGGATCAGGACACTAGAATTTTTTTTTACGTGATTCTTCACCATTGAGAGATAGGGCCAAAAACGAAAAAAAAGCACAATATCTCAAAAAGTTGTGGACGGATTCCGACTAAACTTGGTGGACAGGTTGGGTATTTGACAAGGAAGAATTGGTTCGATTTTGGGGAAGATCCAGATCCGATAATTTTTTTTAATTGCCTCTGCTATCGAAGGTGGAAGGAGGCTATATTTTCACCCCTCTCTGTCTGTCTGTGTACAGGACATCTCGAAAAGTTGTGGACAGGTTGGGTGTAGGACAAGGACGATCTGATTAGATTTTGGTGAAGATCCGGATCCGGATCCGGATCCAACGACTAGAATTTTTAAAAGTGATTTTTCACCATTGAGAGATCGGGCCAAAAACTATATGTAGCACGATATCTCAAAAAGTTGTGGACGGATTCGGAGAAAATTTGGTGGGCATGTTGGGTGTGTGACAAGGAACAATTATTTCAATTTTGGTGAAGATCTGTATCCGAATCTGGATTCGAAAATGCTTTAAGTGATTCTTCACCATTGAGAGATGGGGCTAAACTGATATATATATCATGATATCTCAAAAAGTTGCAGACAGATTCACATGAAACTCGGTGGACAGGTTGGGTGTGTGACAAAGACGAATTGGATCTATTTTGGTGAAGATACGAATCCGTACACGAGAATTATTTAATTTTTAAAGTCATTCTTCACCATTGACAGATGGGGCCAAAATCGATATGTACGTAGCATGATATTTCAAAAAGTTATTGGTTTTGATATGTTCCACTGGATCAGGCATTGCGTGGCGGAGGTATGCGCAATACCGAGTGCCCTTCTAGTTTGTTTGTCTGTCTGTCTGTCTGTCTGTCTGTCTGCAGGATATCTCAAAAAGTTGTGCATGGATCAGGATGAAATTTGGTGGGCACGTTGGGTGTGTGACATGGACGGTGATTAGATTTTGGTGAAGATCCGATTACTAGAAATTTTTAAGTGATTCTTCACCATTGAGAGATGGAGCCAAAAACGATATATAGCACGATATCTCAAAAAGTTGCAGACGGATTCGGACGAAAGTTGGTGGACACGTTGGGTGTGTGACAAAAGTGATTCTTCATCATCGAGAGATAGGGTCAAAAATGATATGTATTGGGCCCAATATGTTCTCGTGGATCAGGCATTGCGTGTTGGAGGTATACGCTCCACCACGTGCCCTTCTAGTATTTTAATTAATTTACTCTGAAAAAATGTTTTGGGGAAATTCCCACTCAAGTTTTTTTTTCTTCACGAACACATTCCCCCTTTTATACATTTCTAGGAGATGCATGCTTCTTCTTCCTCTTTCGGCTGCTCCCGTGAGGGGTCGCCACAGTCGGATCATCCGTTATGATCCGCATAATGATTTGGCACAGGTTTTACGCCGGATGCCTTCCTGACGCACCCTGGTCGCCTCTTACGACACAGGGATATGGTACACCTATTCTAACCGGGCATACACCGGGCCCAGTACACTGGTACTCACTTCGCCGACCTCGGAAGGATGACAGGCTGAGTCAACCCCCTGGTGTATTAATTCAGTGGCCACGGGGCTTGAACTCAGGACCTTTTGGATCCCAAGCCGCTGCCCTACACAACTACGCCAAAAACAGGATAAATTCTGTCCATCGACAAACACATCATGGTACAAATCCCGATACAGGAGCATTTTCACAATTATTCATCAGGATGACATTTAATGACAATGTCATCATTGTTTTTGTCCTTGTCCAATGACAATGTCCCGATTCCTCAAACGACGCTGTCATCGACAACGTGCATTGTCGCACACCTCTGGAGATATTTCTAGGAATGCATCTATGACATAAATATGGAAGTGCCTGTGTAGCATGATATTTTCAAAAAGCTGTGAATGAGCTATGACAAAACTTGGTGGACGTGTTGGTGAGTGACGAGGACAAATTGGTTTGATTTTGGTTCCGGTCCGGATCCAGATCCGGCCGATCAGTGGGATACAAAGCGCAAACTGTTCGGCTGGCGGAGGTATGCGTTTTACTCGAGTCTCATTCTAGTTGTTGGCTGTTTTATACACATCTGAACAATGCTGCATCGCTTATTTGTTTATCCTTCGTGGTTATCACCCTCGCCAAAGAAGAGGGGATTGCATTTGGGTCCGTTTGTTTGTCTGTTTGTTTGTGTTGGAAAAACAGAAAAACTTTGGACCTCTTTATCTTTGAAATCACACCAAGGAAAAAAATTGAAACTTGGCACACGTCAAGTACTCCTCGTGGGGAATAAGTGTGATTTTTATTATTATTATTATTATTATTAGTATTAGTATTTTTTTCACATCGTAGGTGCCTTCATTATAACATCATAATTGTATATGTAGAGCGCTACATCTGATCAGTATGAAAATTTTTGAGGGTCATCTAGGGATGAAATGGTCCACAGAAAAAAAAAATTGATGCCATCATCAGTCACATGATTTGCAGTGTGACCACTCCTCATTTTCATAAATGCCAAGGTGAGCCAATGAAAAAAGCCAAGAATTCACAGGTTTCGGAAAAGCGATGATAATAGAAAACCTATACGCCAAGAAAACCGATAGAAACCAAGACGCCAAGGTGAACAACGAATAGCGAAGATCTTGTGAAAAAACCAAGGAGTGGTCACACTGGTGATTCGGAAGCCATATCTAACAAAAAAAAAACCTTCGAAACCTTCTTCTCTGAAATTGCTGAACAGATCAAGGCGAAACTTTGCACGTATGACCGCCATTTCATGAGGAACAAAAGGTTCACACATATGATGTCATAGGTCACATGGTTGGCAGACATATTGGATTTACCCTAAAACTATAAAAAAAATCTTCTTCTCCAGAACAACTGGACAGATTGAGGGGAAACGTCACACGAATGTTCCCCAAGCTTTGGGGATTCCAGGATATTCATGAATAATTGACAAGTCACATGGTCTGGTAGCCTTATTGGATTTAGTGAGAATCTTAAAAAAAATCTTTCTCTTGAACCGCTTAATCAATCGATGTGAAACTTCACAATTATGATTTAGTGTGATGGGGAGTATATGTTTCCATTTTCAACCTGATCGGATGTATGGTGTGGCAGCCAGGATTATTTAATTTTTTGATATTAGTTCGTTTTGATTTTTTAAATGTTTTTTATTTTAATTTTATTGTTTTTTGAATAAGGCTCACTTGGCTGTGCCTGGATGGGGTTGAGGCTAGATGAGTAGCAGCTGAAATGCGAATGCTATCCAGGTTCCTCCTTATGACTTCATCTTTGGTTTTTCCTTGTTTGGGTTCCTTCTGATTACTCCAATGCAGGACTGTGCCGATTTGGTCTTCCATTTGATTTGAATTTAATTTATTTTAATCCCATTCTCAATTCAATTGAATAATAATGAAAAACGTCATGGGTCAGCGTCAGGTGTCCGATCAAAGCAGGGTTGCATCAAAGCGTGACGTCTTGGTACCCGGTCATCACTGCCAGCAGTTATAAATTGGCAGTTCTAATGATGTCTCATTAATTACGGAACACACCAGCACATAAACACCACACAAAAAAAGTCGTGGCGAGGGTCTGTGATCTCTGATTGCTCTTTTTCTTGTTCCTCTTGTTTCACACCACCTATATTAGAAGGATTGTCGTACCATTGCCAAAATTATAAGGAGTCTTTCTTTGAAATAGTGAAGGAAACCGATAAATAGTTTGGGGACTATTTATCGGATCGATGATAGGATCAAGTTTTGTTGTTTTGCCAATTTTTTTTCAAAATTTGTCTTTGCAAATGCTTCATCTCGAAATGTATCGTACTATATTCCAAAGTACAGTTGTAGCCCTAGTGGTGAATTTGCTGAGCTGGCATTCCAGTAGTTGTGCATTCCAAAGCAGCTGAAAGCAGTAGTGTTATTTATTTAGATTTTTAGACTCTGAGAGACTGAGCTAGATTCGGGAGAAATTCCGTGTCGCTATCGGATTGCTTGTAAACAAAACCAATTTGGCTGATTGATGATCTTCAGCGAGGGGATGGTCTTCCTGGTCCATCTTGTCTGCCAGCAACGTTTTGTGCATGACTGCTAATACTCAGGATGGACATCAAAATGCCACCAACGAAAAATCAGCACCACCCAAAAAATCCCCTTCTTGAAAAGAACCACCAAAAGTTTGGCAGTTGTTGCATTTCTGCTATTTTTTGCCTCAAACTTGGTTGATGTAGATTTATGTAATGAAGAAAAAAAAATTTCTCCAGATGACAGACACCAGGCTGATAACAGCAAGGACTGTTTAGGAGTGGTGTTATATCAATGCCTCTTCAAAAGATTTGATGTTTCAGAATTAACCAAACAAAGCTGATGGGTCGATCGGAGCAGTCCAGAGCTGAACCTTTTGCCAACTCTTCTCGAAGAAACTGAAATTTTGGAAGAAACTTCAAGAGAAAGATCCACTTCAACAAACAGATATTTTGGACGGAGTTTGCTCTGTCTTTGCAATGCTAGGTGCCGCAATTTTGGCTGAATCTCGCTGTTTTGTGCGGAAAATTTGATTGGTCGAGACGGCGAAATATTTTGCCCAAATACTGCTAAATGGAAGGTTTTTGGAAGTGCGAACAAGGCGGTTTGTGTTCTGCAGTGTTAAAAAATATAATTCAATTGAAATCAAATAAAAGTTTTAAAGGCAAGAGAAAAAACAAAAACAAAAACATTTATTCGGCAGTGTACCGCCACTGATGCACCCTCTTTTAAACCACCTTCTTCAACATGTTAAATGAGTTATTCGTGCCTGTTGTTTGTGTCCTTTATGATGTCTCTAAAAACAGTAAGATTCCTGTTAGGAATGATATTCAATTTTGTTTGACTACCGGACAGATGAAAGCAATTGTTTTACCCGTGCTGTGTGCATGCACATTTGGGACGACATTCCGTACACTTCGCCAAATTCAGAGCCAAAGTATTGCGAAACTGCACGTTCGTGTTCCGATTTGTGTTCAGAATATATATATTTCAATTGAAAATATTTAGTTCCTCGATCCTAGAAATGGACAGACAGACAGACAGGGTGAACCAATTGCTTAACCCCGCTTTGTGCTACCTGCACGGGGTAATAATTTGCATGTGTGCACAGGCATTTCATCTGCTACCAACAGTGGCAATACTGTCTCACATGCTTGTCGATTGTTGTTGGGATTGCTGCTTCTGTATACAACAGCTGATGACGAGCAGAGTGACTGGTTTGGTGACACCGAGTTGGAGTCCGCGTGTGGTCTGCCCGGTGTGGCACGCTGGTGGGAGCGAGAGCAGGCTGAGGAAAGGGACCCCGTGTTTGAAAGCATCCTCATGGGAAGCTTTCCCTTGATGTCTCGCTCCAGCCAGAGGGGTGGGTGTAACTGTGATAGTATCAGTGTTCTGTTGCTGAAATATACAAGATGATGTAAAAATTGTTGAGGGTTTTTATTTGGCACTCTAAAAGAGTAACTTTTTGTTGGGACTGGCTGCCTCATTGCCAGGATTTCAGGCGCGTTTGGCTCGATGGCAGACCACTGGACCAAGAGGAGTGCGCAAAGCACGTCGACGCCCTCCGGGGAAGGTCTGTTTGATGGTTGTTATTTGGGGATTCCATCCCTACATGTTTTCTTTTTTAATGTTTTTTTTTTTTCCTTGACTTGTTTAACTCTATTTTTCTCTATCTGGATGCCAATGACATCAGTATCCTTGAAATTATTTTGAGGGGCATTTACATGGGGAACCCCCCTGAACCCCAGCCCCCTCAATGATATGTCTCATACATATCCCGTCCAATATTCCCGTCCATTCTGTCTCCACTCAGACATTCTGCTCCTCTGTTTTTCTTCACTTTTGGAGTCATCTATTTATTTTTTATGCCAGTATTACAGAATTTTTCTTTACCCTCTCTCCTTTTCTTCTATTCTATCCCCATACTCCTATATGCTCCCAATCTTCCTTCCCTTCTCTCCCAATCTCCGCTCACCTCCTTTCCTTCTCCTACCATCCTACATTCTCTTATTTTCCTCAACTTGCTCCTTATCTATGCATACCCGACTAGAATGGGTTCTTGGTAGAGCGCATACCTCCACCATGCTGAACAATTTAGGTTTTGCATCCACTGATCGGCATGATCTGGATCCCGACCTTAATCAAAATCGAACCGGCTTGTTCTTGTCAACTATCCAACTCATCCTTGTCCACCAAGTTTCGTCCGAATCCGTCCACAACTTTTTGAGATATCCTGCAAACAAACAGACAGACAGGTGTGAAAACATAACCTCCTTCCACCTTTGGTAGTGGAGGTAATGAGGTAATGATGGAGGAAACTATTTTGCTCAAATATGAAACATTTATCTCAAATATATTACCTACAGGGGCTGAATTTGACACTTTAAGGAACCTACAAGGAACCCATAAGAAGACCGGACTACCTCATACCCGCAGTTTAGACAGGAATTTGTAATTTGTTCGGGGTGCCGACGTTAACTGGGCTATGCTTTTGTAAAGTGCAATATTTAATGTCCACCAACTAATGCTGGCAGATGGGACCCCAAGTTTTAGGTCCATTAGAGGGATGGCACACACATTGGTGCCTCACCCCACGTGCCGAACACCAGGATGACAGTTTATAACTGGGTCGGGATTGAAACTCAGGCTAGACACCTCGGAAGTGAGTGTGCGTCCTTCTCGGCCTTCCTACCAGCCCTGATGGCGATGATGAAGAATACTATTATAAACATCTTTTGGACATCACCGTTTCATCAAAATACTGCTCACTGTCCTTGTAATCATAATGATAGATAGTACACCCCGACTAATATTTCTATCTTATGGTTGTCACAATATCTTAAAAAATTTTCATGTTTTAATAATGTTCTCTGCTAATATTTCCCACCAGCTTATTATTTGAATCTAAAGCTATCCAAAAGTCAAAGATTAGTGAATATTTGACATCTTTGACATTTCCAAATGATTTGTTTATTATTTTGTGGGCTTCCAAATAAAGCGATATTATTTACGGTTGTTGTTGAGTCGAAAATCTCACTCCAGTTCTGTCGACTTCATGCTCCTGACTTCAGTGAACTGGACAAAATTATTAATAACAGCAAGATTAATCTTCAGTCCTGATTTCATTTCTATCATCTGAGATTTAATTTGCTCATCAATCCATCAATCAATTTCTTATATCGCTGTTAAAGATTTGATTGTAAATTGAAGATTTATCAAAGTACATTTTCTTATTGTTGAAGTATCTTCGTTTCTCATGAATACCTTGAATCTGTATCCGACTGGTTGTTATTTTTCACTTTTTCCCATAATTTTAATTTTAATCGAAAATTCTTATATTCTCTTTTCGTTGATATTCATTGTTTTTTGGGGGTTGTTTTTTTTTAACACGGTTGTCTATGAAAGGGGCTGTCGGGTCAATGTGCTTATTACCTTCGCAAACTTTGTTGCGAAGGTTATGTTTTGATCGCTGTGTATTTATTTATTTATTTGTGAATATGTTGTTTGTTTGTTTGTTTGTTATTCGCATAACTCCAAAAGTATTGAACTTGAATCGAGCAAATTTGGTGGATGATTGGTTATTATCGAGGACCATTTGATTAGTATTTTGGGAGCGATCGGGTCAAAGGTCCGGTTCAAGGTCATGAAAAGGTCAAAATCGTCCTTTTAACATAGCGCGTCATTTTGTATCAAATTTGCTGCAACTAATGCAAAATGTTCAGAATTCAATCCCCAGTCTTGTGATAATGTGACATGACACAATGACGTAAGAACCATTATTACGGTTGGGAGTCAAAGTTAGGGGGGGGTCACGACATTGCAAAATGTGGCGTTTAGTCATAACATGGTCAATTCTTATCCGATTTGCATGAAACCACCCAAATGTTGACTGCTTTTGTTCCCCACACCTAATACAATTACAAAATTAAGAGTACAAAGGTCAAGGTCGAGGTCATGAAAAGTCAAAATCGTCATTTGCCATAATGCGGTCGATTTTTATCCAATTTGCATGCAACCAATGCCGAAAATGTTGTGAATTCAATCCAATCTTGTGATATACGATATGACACTGACGTCATTACTTGGTTAGCGGTTTGGGGTCAAAGTCAGGGGGTCAACGTACCTTTATTATCATAACGCGGTCAATTCTTATACAATTTGCATGTAAGTAGATTCAAAATGTTTAGAATACAATTCCCTATCCTGTGATGTGTAATATTTGATTTCTTACAATGTGACAAGTTGTCATCAGATTGACTTGACACCGACACCCAAAAAGGTCCGGGAGTTCATACAGAAATTGTACAATG
>CM068952.1:107041104-107064656 GCA_035128595.1 Eptatretus atami | reverse complement strand
ATCACTGCTCACCTTCACTCTTTCATTCCTATTTTTTTCCCGCCTTTGGAATAAATTCCCACACTATCTTCAATTCCATTCTTCCACCCAGGCCTTCAAAACAGCTGTTCACCACCACCTCTAGTCTTTCCCCATCCAAAACCACGATCTTTTCTACCCCCGCTAATCCACCCAAAACCCACCTCCTTCAAAATCCCTGCCCTCCCCCCCGAAAGTTCCCTGTCATGTAAGGTCCTGAAAGTCCCTATGGTATCCATCTTGTATACCCCGTGTTCCCCACCCAATCCCTCTCCCTTCCACAGATCTCCTGATGTGTCTGTTCCCAACTGTCTTGTCCTTCCCTCTCCCGTCCCTCTTGTCTCCTGCTCCCCTTGTGTGTTGTGTGTTAGCTCTCATACGAGGCTCGACAATGTACACCAAAAAAAAAAGAGAAATTGGAATTACCGGCACATTTTAAAATGAAACTTTGTGTATGCAATCGACATTGGGGGGACACATGAAATATGTAACAATTTTGGGATTTTACCCCAAGTTCACACCTCAGTGGTGGGAACTTACGATCAACAGGGGTCAAAAGGGAAAAACAATCAACTCAAAATTTGATATTGGGTCATTCCTGGTGGAACTTTTTGCCATCTTACAACTTCGCTTTCGGTACGAAGCATGTAGATTTGCGTTTGCACACCATTGACTTCAGTCTCGTTTAACTTTTTCTTTGTTTTTTTTTTCCGATACCTGTCGAGGCTCATGTAAGAGCTAATACACAGGACATCTAACAAGGCAGGAGACAACAGGGGTGGAGAAGGAAGCACAAAAGAGTGGGGAACAGAGACATGAGGAGATCTGTGGAAGGGAGGGAGATGGGGCGGAATACACGGGGTAAGCAAGATGGACACTACAGGGACTTTCAGGAAGGAAAACGGGAATTTGAAGGAGGTGGGTTTGGGGATTAACGGGGGAAGAAAAGATCAAGGTTTTGGATGGGGGGGAGATGTGAGATGGTGGTGAACAGCTGTTTTGAAGACTTGGAGGGAGGAGTGGATTGAAGAGAGTGTGGGAGTTTGTTCCAGAGGTGGGAATAAAAAGGAATGAAAAAGTGAAGGTGAGCAGTGAGTGATTCTTGATTTGGCAGTTTCACCAAAGGGGTTTGGTAGACCTTGAGCACCCTGTGGAAATATAGGAGGGACAGATCACAGATAGAGCAGGGGGGGGAAAGCCTGCGAGGAGATGGTAGAAGACAGAAAGATTACCGACCTGCCTCCGGTGAAAGAGTGAGAGATACAAAGATTCAGCTTCATCGCGGGAGATACCAATGATCCTAAAAGCCTTGGTTTCCACAGCAGGAAGTCGAGCTGGGTGTGAGACAGGAGCACCACCCCAGCGAGGAGAGCAGTACTCCATCAGACTGCGGAAGAAAGCTTTGTAAGTGGTTTGAATCTCAGGTGTGCCAAGGGAGGACTTTTGAAACTAGAAGGGCACTCGGTAGAGCGCTTTCCTCTGCCACGCAATGCCCGATTCAGTAGAACATATCAGGCCCAATAAATTTTAATAATATCACGCTACATATAATTTTTGTCTTCATCTCTCAATGGTGAAGAATCACTTTCTAAATTAAAAAATTCTCGTATCCAGATCCGGATTTGGATCTTCACCAAAATCGAACCAATTTGTCCTTGTCACACGCCCAACATGTCCACAAAGTTTCGTCCTGATCTGTTCACAACTTTTTGTTATATTGTGCTATACATCAGTTGGTGTTAGCCCTATCACTCACTGGTGAAAAATGACTAAAAAATTATCGGATCTGGATCGGTATTCGGATCTTCACCAAAATGGAATCAATTCGTCCTTGTCACATGCCCAGTGTGTCCATACCACCAAGTTTCATCTGAATCTCTCAAAACATTTTTGAGATATCTACTTCTATTATTGTTGGCCCAATCTCTCAATGGTGAAGAATCACTTTAAAAAAAAATTCCAGGATCCCGATTCAGATCTTCACCAAAATCTAATCAATTCATCCTTGTCACACACCCAACTTATCCGCCAAATTTCATCTGAATCAGTCCACAACTTTTTGAGATATTCTGCACACAAACGGACAGGGGTGAAAACATCACTTCCATCCACTTTCGGTGGGCAGAGGTAATAACTTTCAAGCTGGTTTTTCAATAAATTTTATTGTTTGATGGAATTTCTGTCATATATGGTGTGACTGAATGGAATTTCCTTGTTGCTGGGTAACAAACTTGGATAGTTGCCAATTGTTTTTGTAAAATGCTTTGAGATTTTAACATTTAATGAAAAGGGATTTTACATACTAGTGCGTGGCCGTACGTGGTGAATTGTGTGTTTGTTTGTTTGTTTGTTATTCGCATAACTCCAAAGTATTGAACTGAATCGCAGCAATTTGGTGGGATGATTGGTTATTATCCGAGGACCATTTGGTTAGATTTTGGGAGCGATCGGGTCAAAGGTCAAGGTCATGAAAAGGTCAAAATCTCTTTTTACCATAGCGCGGTCAATTTGTATCCAATTTGCATGCAACTAATGCCAAAATGTTCAGAATTCAATGCCCCATCTTGTGATTGTGACATGACACAATGACGTAATAACCCTTATTAGCGGTTGGGAGTCAAAGGTCAGGGGGGGTCACGACATTGCAAAATGTGCGGTTTTAGTCATAACACGGTCAATTCTTATCCGATTTGCATGAAACAACACCAAATGTTGACTGTTCTGTTCCCCACACTCTAATACCAATTACAAAATTAAGAGTAACAAAGGTCAAGGTCGAGGTCATGAAAAGGTCAAAATCGTCATTTTTGCCATAGTGCGGTCGATTTTTATCCAATTTGCATGCAACTAATGCCAAAATGTTGTGAATTCAATGCCAATCTTGTGATATACGATATGACATAGGAAATTTAATGTTTTTAAGCCATCATAACACATATGAGATGGCAGATGTGGTATGGGATTAAATACCCTCACAATCAACGGTTTCTGGGGGGGGGGGGCAAAATGTAGCGTTGGCGAAGGTATGCGCTCTACTGAGTGCCCGTTCTAGTTGGGTTTGCTTTATAAAGGTTCAACGTTTCTCTTTGTGAGTTTCAAAGCAAAATATATTTGATAACACCCGATTCCCGAGCCGTTTTGCTGTATTAACGTATTTTCTAAATTACTGAGCCAAATTGTTTTTTCCACCCATCACAGCTGTTTATAAAGATTAATATTTGTGAACATCTCCCTGAAACATCTATTTATCGGCCAAGCACGTGTGTGTGTGTGTGTGTGTGTGTGTGTGTGTGTGTGTGTGTGTGTGTGTGTGTGTTTTTACACAGCATAATGTATTCTCTCTGATAACTCTGTCTCTGTCTCATCCTTGATCTACCCCCCTCCAAATACAGTGCAGCACCCTACTCCCACGCCTCTCTCATGCTCCCCTCCCCCTCGCTCAGTGTTTGTCTCTGGGCGTTATTTATAGAATGACCGAATAGAAAATGATTTCAGGTATTATTTTGTTTCCATGTTCACTGTTATTCTATGCAGAAGCATTTTGATGAGACGGTATGAATCGTAATTAACGCTCCACCGCCGTCTCCTTGCCTTGCCTTGCTCCCCTTTCCCTTCCCTTCCCTCCCCCCCTCCCCTCTCCTCTCCTCTTCTCTTCTCTCTCTCCCCCAACACCTCCTCTCTATCTCCCCCCTACATTTCCTCTCTCTCTCCCCCCCTACACCTCCTCTCTCTCCCCCTCTCTCCCCATTCACCTCCACTCTCTCTCCCCTACACTTCCCCTCTCTCTCCACCCCACCCCACTCTCTCTTTCCGCCCCACCCCTCCCTCTTTCCACCCACACCCACTCCCTCTTCTCCCCCCACCCCACTCTCTCTCCCCCCCCCACACCCACTTCTTTCCCCCCACCCTCTCTTTCTTCCCCCCACCTCACTCTCTCTCCCCCCACCCCCACACTCTCTCCCCCCCACCCCACACTCTCTCCCCCCACTCTCTTCCCCCCAACCCCCACTCCTCTCATCTCTCCCCCAACTCTCTCTTCCCCCCCCAACCCACACTCTCTCCCCATCACCCCCCCCAGTATTCCCATCAGCAAAGCGATGGGTGGTATTTACTAGTTACTGTATATATCTATCTATAATTCCAGCAATCTGTGTGTGTGTGTGTGTGTGTGTGGTGTGGGTGTGTGTGTGGTGGTGTGTGCGTGCGTGCGTGCGTGTGTGTGCGTGCGTGCGTCTGTGTGTTCTGTGACCGCTGCTTCTCGACAACCACAGGTCCGATCTAATTGAAACTTGCCAGGTATATTGCTGGGGACCTGAGATGTGCCTTTTCAAGGTTTGATATTAATCGACAAGTGGTTCCCAAGTTATGGCCATTTATTTACCAAACCAATGACAGGACACGTTGCTGCGTAGGCGTGGCCGATGGGGAAAGGGCGCCATTTAGTTACCAATAACAGGACACGTTGCTGCGTAGGAGTGGCCGATGGGGAAGACATCCTTAGCCGCGTTCCCCATTACAGGTTACAACGTACGGACTTCCGGATAGTGATGACTTACTGTATTCTAATAATTTCTCGATTTCTTATGCGCATTTATAGATAAACACAATGCCCCAATCCAGTCGTTGTTTACGAGAGCGAAAGAAACGGCCTGTGTGGTTGTTTGAAAGTTTGTTTGTTTTTTTGGGGGGGTTTGCACGTACGGCCACACACGTATGGCCACGCACGTACGGCCACGCACGTATGGCCATGCACGTACGGGCACGCGAGAGCAAAGGACTGTGTGTTGTTTCTGGCACGTGGTTTGAAAGTTTTTTCTTTTCTTTTCTTGCACGTACGGCCACGCACTAGTATGTAAAATCCCTTTTCATTAAATGTTAAAATCTCAAAGCATTTTACAAAAACAATTGGCAACTATCCAAGTTTGTTACCCAGCAACAAGGAAATTCCATTCAGTCACACCATATATGACAGAAATTCCATCAAACAATAAAATTTATTGAAAAACCAGCTTGAAAGTTATTACCTCTGCCCACCGAAAGTGGATGGAAGTGATGTTTTCACCCCTGTCGTTTGTGTGCAGAATATCTCAAAAAGTTGTGGACTGATTCAGATGAAATTTGGCGAATAAGTTGGGTGTGTGACAAGGATGAATTGATTAGATTTTGGTGAAGATCTGAATCGGGATCCTGGAATTTTTTTTTAAAGTGATTCTTCACCATTGAGAGATTGGGCCAACAATAATAGAAGTAGATATCTCAAAAATGTTTTGAGAGATTCAGATGAAACTTGGTGGTATGGACACACTTGGGAATGTGACAAGGACGAATTGATTCCATTTTGGTGAAGATCCGAATACCGATCCAGATCCGATAATTTTTTAGTCATTTTTCACCAGTGAGTGATAGGGCTAACACCACTGATGTATAGCACATATAACAAAAAGTTGTGACAGATAGGACGAAACTTTGTGGACATGTTGGGCGTGTGACAAGGACAAATTGGTTCGATTTTGGTGAAGATCCAAATCCGGATCTGGATACGAGAATTTTTTAATTTAAAAGTGATTCTTCACCATTGAGAGATGAAGACAAAAATTTATATGTAGCGTGATATTATTAAAATTTATTGGGCCTGATATGTTCTACTGAATCGGGCATTGCGTGGCAGAGGAAGGCGCTCTACCGAGTGCCCTTCTAGTTTCAAAAGTCCTCCCTTGGCACACCTGAGATTCAAACCAACTTACAAAGCTTTCTTCCGCAGTCTGATGGAGTACTGCTCTCCTCGCTGGGGTGGTGCTCCTGTCTCACACCCAGCTCGACTTCTGCTGTGGAAACCAAGGCTTTTAGGATCATTGGTATCTCCCGCGATGAAGCTGAATCTTTGTATCTCTACTCTTTCACCGGAGGCAGGTCGGTAATCTTTCTGTCTTCTACCATCTCCTCGCAGGCCTTTCCCCCCCTGCCTTCTGTGATCTGTCCCTCCTATATTTCCACAGGTGCTCAAGGTCTACCAAAAAACCCCTTCTGGTGAAAACTGCCCAAATCAAGAATCACTCACTGCTCACCTTCACTTTTTAATTCCTTTTATTCCCACCTCTGGAACAAACTCCCACACTCTCTTCAATCCACTCCTCCCTCCAAGTCTTCAAAACAGCTGTTCACCACATCTCACATCTCCCCCCCATCCAAAACCTTGATCTTTTCTTCCCCCGTTAATCCACCCCAAACCCACCTCCTTCAAATTCCCCGTTTTCCTTCCTGAAAGTCCCTGTAGTGTCCATCTTGCTTACCCCGTGTATTCGCCCCATCTCCCTCCCTTCCACAGATCTCCTCATGTCTCTGTTCCCCACTCTTTTGTGCTTCCTTCTCCCACCCCTGTTGTCTCCTGCCTTGTTAGATGTCCTGTGTATTAGCTCTTACATGAGCTCGACATGGTATCGAAAAAAAAAACAAAGAAAAAGTTAAACGAGACTGAAGTCAATGGTGTGCAAACGCAAATCTACATGCTTCGTACCGAAAGCGAAGTTGTAAGATGGCAAAAAGTTCCACCAGGAATGACCCAATATCAAATTTTGAGTTGATTGTTTTCTCCTTTTGACCCCTGTTGATCGTAAGTTCCCACCACTGAGGTGTGAACTTGGGTATAAAATCCAAAATTGTTACATATTTCATGTGTCCCCCCAATGTCGATTGCATAAACAAAGTTTCATTTTAAAATGTGCCGGTAATTCCAATTTCTCTTTTTTTTTGGTGTACATTGTCGAGCCTCGTATGAGAGCTAACACAACACACAAGGGGAGCAGGAGACAAGAGGGACGGGAGAGGGAAGGACAAGACAGTTGGGAACAGACACATCAAGGAGAATCTGTGGAAGGGAGAGGGATTGGGTGGGGAACACGGGTATACAAGATGGATACCATAGGGACTTTCAGGACCTTACATGACAGGGAACTTTCGGGGGGAGGGCAGGGATTTTGAAGGAGGTGGGTTTTGGTGGATTAGCGGGGGTAGAAAAGATCGTGGTTTTGGATGGGGAAAGACTAGAGGTGGTGGTGAACAGCTGTTTTGAAGGCTGGGTGGAAGAATGGAATTGAAGATAGTGTGGGAATTTATTCCAAAGGCGGGAAAAAAATAGGAATGAAAGAGTGAAGGTGAGCAGTGATTCGTGATTTTGTAGTTTTACCAGAAGTGGGTTGCTGGCGGACCTTGAGCACCCTGCGGAAATATATCGCAAACATAGAGGGGGAGGCGAGACCGGAGAGGAGACGGTAGAAGACAGAAAGACCACCGACCTACCTGCGGTGAGAGAGTGAGAGGCCCAAAGACTCAACCTCACTGCGGGAGATGCCAATGATCCTAAATGCCTTGGTTCCACAGCGTGAAGCCGAGAAAGGTGAGAGGCAGGAGCACCAGCCCAGAGGGAGAGCAGTACTCCAATCAGGCTGCGGACAAAGCTTTGTATGTGGTCAAGAGCTCAGGTGGGCCAAGCAAGGACTTTGCACGACGGAGGATTCCCAGTCAGCGACTGGCTTTGGAGGCCAAGTTGGAAATGTGGCTTTCCCAGGAAAGATCATGGAAGATGGTGAGACCCAGAAGCTTGAATGAAAGGACTTCTTCAAGAGAATTGTTGAGAAAGTAGATGAGGGGGGTTCAAAACAATCCTTTCAGAGAGACATAGTGAGAGTGTGAGTTTTGTCAGGATTGAAGAACATGTTCCACGTGTTGGACCAGTTTGTGATTTTACCAGACCTGCAGCGAGTGAAGAAGCTGCTGCTTGCCAGACTGAAGGATGACAGATGGTACAGCAGAGGGTGGAGTCGTCAGCAAAGTGATATGGAGGATTTTCCAGAGAGTCGGAGAGATCATTTATGAAAAACCAGAAAAAGAACAGGGCCAGAACGCTGCCTTGAGGAACTCCAGCCTGGACAGGAAGAGGGGATGAAAGAACTCTATTTAGGGCCACACGCTGGCTGCGACAGGAGAGGAAGTCTGCGAGCCATGAGTGGAGATAGCCTTGAATACCATAGGAAGATAATTTGGTGAGCAGGGCAGGGTGCCAGAACGTGTCAAAACCACGCGATATGTCTAGGATATGGCTCTGACTTCATGTCTGGCATCGAGGACCTCCATCCATTGTTGGGAGAGCAGAAGCAGCATATCCAGGGTAGTGTTACCTGGTCTGAAACCAAATTGATGATCGGAAATCAAGCAATTGGAGAAGAGGAAGGATTTAAGTTGGAAGTGATGATGGATTCCATAACCTTGCTGATGATTGGGAGAAGGCTGATTGGTCTGTAGTTGCAGGGATCTGTTTTTGCACCTTTTTATGTAGGGCAGTGATGTTTGCTGATTTCCAAGCAGATGGCAGATGACCTTGAGCAAATGAGAGGGTGAATAGAACAGAGAGAGGGTGAGCAAGAGCAGAGTAGCAGGTTTTTAAGACATGTTGGCTGATGCTGTCTGGACCGGTTGCAGAATCTGAGTTGAGGTTTGACAGTAAGCTCTCCACCTTGTCAGAAGAAAAGGACACAGAGTCCAGGGACAGTTGGGTGCGATTGGGTAAGGTGGGTCCAGAAAGCGATGGGTTTGGGACACAAGATTTGGAAGCAAGCACGGAGTTTAAGCATTCAGCCTTTTCATGTGCAGTGTCAGGTGTGCGGCCATTTGTAGTAAGGGAGGAGATGGAGTGGGAACATGCACCAGAAACAGATTTGATTAGATGCCACAGGATTTGGAGGAGGGAGAGGGTTTGAGAGTTCAGACTTGAGATTTGAAAGACATTATTTTCTGGCTCTCCTGAGGGTAGATACACACTTGTTCAAAGATTTATGGAAGGAACTGAGATTACCCTCAGTTGGATTTGTTTTCCATCGCGGCAAAGGCAGGTTGTTTCAGGACAACTGCCTCACCACAAGCTTCAGTGAACTATGGGCGTGAGAAAGGGTAGGACAACTGAAGACGAGAGGGGATAAATCTGTGCATGAGAGAGAGCAAGTTTCTTTGAAAGAATTCCCAGGATGAGTTGATGTTGGAGAAAGTACGATGGGAGACCAGTCTAGAAGTTTGATGGCTGCTTGAAAGACCCTGCCAGTCGGCCCGAGTGAAATGCCAGACTCGACGACGCTGAAGTGGTTCTCTAATAACAGCCAGAGAGATGTCTACTTTGACAAGGACGTGGTCAGAAGAACCGATTGGAGCGGAGGAAGAAGAGCAGATATTTTCAGGGAAATTTGTCAAAATCAGATCCAGAAGAGATTGAGTTCCATTTTTAGATTTTTGATCTTTTGAACCCACCCCAGGGGGCATGGCTAAAATGGCACTTGTCTTACACCTTCTTGCTATGTGGTGATCATTACTACCAAGTCTGGTGAATTTCTGCCCAACTTGAGGAGACAGCGTGACGGACGGACAGACAGAAGGACAGAGACAGAGACAGAGACAGAGAGACTATAATATCACCCCGTTATTTTTTTCAAAACGCACGTGGATAATTACACAGCAGATGTTTCCTCTGTGAAAAGGAGTAAGTGAAAATCAGCACGGTAAACTGGTGGTTGTGTGCATTCAACCAAAACGAAACTCAAACTTACTGTTTAAGACTGATTCAGTGAGAATAGCTCCTTTGCACTCTCATATAAATCTCTCGCACCGTGGGAACCCCCTCCCCTCCCTTATCTCAAATTACGACTAAAAACAGCAGTCATCATTTTTACAAGAAATTTTGATTTTTGAGTTAAAATCATCTCTCGATAAATATCAGCAGCGCAACAGGAAAACCTTTTTGGTGATAAATATAATGAATCCTACAAAGAACTCCCGCGGTGAGGCTGAGTGGTTGGGCCTCTCACTCTCTCACCGCAGGCAGGTCGGTGGTCTTTCTGTCTTCTACGGTCTCCTCTCTGGTCTCGCCCCCCCCCCGCTCTGTCTGTGATATGTCCCCACCCCATATGTCGCAGGGTGCTCAAGGTCCGCCAGCAACCCCCTTCTGGTAAAACTACCAAAATCACGAATCACTGCTCACCTTCACTCTTCACTCCTCTTTTTTCCCACCTCTGGAACAACCTCCCTCACTCTCTTCAATCCCATTCTTCCTCCTAGCCTTCAAAGCAGCCGTTCACCACCATCTCTTATCTTCCTCCATCCAAAACCATGATCTTTTCTACCCCGTTAATTACCCCAAACCCACCTCCTTCAAATTCCCTACTTTCCTTCCTGAAAGTCCCTGTGATGTCCATCTTGTTTACACCGTGCACCCCACCCCATCCCTCTCCCCCTTCCACAGATCTCCTAATGTCTCTGTTCCCCGCTGTTTTGTCCTTCCCTCTCCTGCACTCTGTCCCATACCCCCCCCCCTGCTGTGCGTTGTGTGTTAGCTCTCAAACAAGCCTTGACAATGTATACAAAAAAAAAAAAAAAAAAAACTAAACCTCCCTCTCTCATACTGCTTGACACTTGACAACTCCATCCCACCTCCCCCCTCCCAACCAATCTCAAACATAAAACTAGAACGGGCACTCAGTAGAGGCGCATACCTTCGCCAACGCTACATTTTGCCCCCCCCCCCCCAGAAACCGTTGATTGTGAGGGTATTTAATCCCATACCACATCTGCCATTCATATGTGTTATGATGTAAAAACATTAAATTTCCTGCTGTTTGACACTGATTCACGTAATTGTACAATTTCTGTATGAACTCCCGGACCTTTTTGGGTGTCGGTGTCAAGTCAATCTGATGACAACTTGTCACATTGTAAGAAATCAAATATTACACATCACAGGATAGGGAATTGTATTCTAAACATTTTGAATCTACTTACATGCAAATTGTATAAGAATTGACCGCGTTATGATAATAAAGGTCGTTGACCCCCTGACCTTTGACCCAAACCGCTAACAAAGGTAATGACGTCATTGTGTCATATCGTATATCACAAGATTGGGCATTGAATTCACAACATTTTGGCATTGTTGCATGCAAATTGGATAAAAATCGACCCGCATTATGGCAAAATGACGATTTTGACCTTTTCATGACCTCGACCTTGACCTTTGTACTCTTAATTTTGTAATTGGTATTAGAGTGTGGGGAACAGAACAGTCAACATTTTGGTGTTGGTTTCATGCAAATCGGATAAGAATTGACCATGTTATGACTAAAACCGCACATTTTGCAATGTCGTGACCCCCCCTACCTTTGACTCCCAACCGCTAATAATGGTTCTTACGTCATTGTGTCATGTCACATATCACAAGATGGGGCATTGAATTCTGAACATTTTGGCATTAGTTGCATGCAAATTGGATACAAATGACCGCGCTATGGTAAAAAGACGATTTTGACTTTTCATGACCTTGACCTTGACCTTTGACCCGATCGCTCCCAAAATCTAATCAAATGGTCCTCGGATAATAACCAATCATCCCACCAAATTTGCTGCGATTCAGTTCAATACTTTTGGAGTTATGCGAATAACAACAAACAAACAAACACACATATTCACAAATAAATAAATAATACACAGCGATCAAAACATAACCTTCGCAACAAAGTTTGCGAAGGTAATAAGCACATTGACCCGACAGCCCCTTTCATAGACAACCGTGTTAAAAAAAAACAACCCCCAAAAAACAATGAATATCAACGAAAAGAGAATATAAGAATTTTCGATTAAAATTAAAATTATGGAAAAAGTGAAAATAACAACCAGTCGGATACAGATTCAAGGTATTCATGAGAAACGAAGATACTTCAACAATAAGAAAATGTACTTTGATAAATCTTCAATTTACAATCAAATCTTTAACAGCGATATAAGAAATTGATTGATGGATTGATGAGCAAATTAAATCTCAGATGATAGAAATGAAATCAGACTGAAGATTAATCTTGCTGTTATTAAATAATTTTGTCCAGTTCAACTGAAGTCAGGAGCATGAAGTCGACAGAACTGGAGTGAGATTTTCGACTCAACAACAACCGTAAATAATATCGCTTTATTTGGAAGCCCACAAAATAATAAACAAATCATTTGGAAATGTCAAAGATGTCAAATATTCACTAATCTTTGACTTTTGGATAGCTTTAGATTCAAATAATAAGCTGGTGGGAAATATTAGCAGAGAACATTATTAAAACATGAAAATTTTTTAAGATATTGTGACAACCATAAGATAGAAATATTAGTCGGGGTGTACTATCTATCATTATGATTACAAGGACAGTGAGCAGTATTTTGATGAAACGGTGATGTCCAAAAGATGTTTATAATAGTATTCTTCATCATCGCCATCAGGGCTGGTAGGAAGGCCGAGAAGGACGCACACTCACTTCCGAGGTGTCTAGCCTGAGTTTCAATCCGACCCAGTTATAAACTGTCATCTGGTGTTCGGCACGTGGGGTGAGGCACCAATGTGTGTGCCATCCTCTAATGGACCTAAACTTGGGGTCCATCTGCCAGCATTAGTTGGTGGACATTAAATATTGCACTTTACAAAAGCATAGCCCAGTTAACGTCGGCACCCCGAACAAATTACAAATTCCTGTCTAAACTGCGGGAATGAGGTAGTCCGGTCTTCTTATGGGTTCCTTGTAGGTTCCTTAAAGTGTCAAATTCAGCCCCTGTAGGTAATATATTTGAGATAAATGTTTCATATTTGAGCAAAATAGTTTCCTCCATCATTACCTCATTACCTCCACTACCAAAGTGGAAGGAGGTTATGTTTTCACACCTGTCTGTCTGTTTGTTTGCAGGATATTCAAAAAGTTGTGGACGGATTCGGACGAAACTTGGTGGACAAGGATGAGTTGGATAGTTGACAAGAACAAGCCGGTTCGATTTTGATTAAGGTCGGGATCCAGATCATGCCGATCAGTGGATGCAAAACCTAAATTGTTCAGCATGGTGGAGGTATGCGCTCTACCAAGAACCCATTCTAGTCGGGTATGCATAGATAAGGAGCAAGTTGAGGAAAATAAGAGATGGTAGGATGGTAGGAGAAGGAAAGGAGGTGAGCGGAGATTGGGAGAGAAGGGAAGGAAGATTGGGAGCAATATAGGAGTATGGGGATAGAATAGAAGAAAAGGAGAGAGGGTAAAGAAAAATTCTGTAATACTGGCATAAAAAATAAATAGATGACTCAAAAGTGAAGAAAAACAGAGGAGCAGAATGTCTGAGTGGAGACAGAATGGACGGGAATATTGGACGGGATATGTATGAGACATATCATTGAGGGGCGCTGGGGTCAGGGGGTTCCCCATGTAAATGCCCCTCAAAATAATTTCAAGGATACTGATGTCATTGGCATCCAGATAGAGAAAAATAGAGTTAAACAAGTCAAGGAAAAAAAAAAAAACATTAAAAAAGAAAACATGTAGGGATGGAATCCCCAAATAACAACCATCAAACAGACCTTCCCCGGAGGGCGTCGACGTGCTTTGCGCACTCCTCTTGGTCCAGTGGTCTGCCATCGAGCCAAACGCGCCTGAAATCCTGGCAATGAGGGGCAGCCAGTCCAACAAAAAGTTACTCTTTTAGAGTGCCAAATAAAAACCCTCAACAATTTTTACATCATCTTGTATATTTCAGCAACAGAACACTGATACTATCACAGTTACACCCACCCCCTCTGGCTGGAGCGAGACATCAAGGGAAAGCTTCCCATGAGGATGCTTCAAACACGGGGTCCCTTTCCTCAGCCTGCTCTCGCTCCCACAGCGTGCCACACCGGGCAGACCAACACGCGGACTCCAACTCGGTGTCACCAAACCAGTCACTCTGCTCGTCATCAGCTGTTGTATACAGAAGCAGCAATCCCAACAACAATCGACAAGCATGTGAGACAGTATTGCCACTGTTGGTAGCAGATGAATGCCTGTGCACACATGCAAATTATTACCCCGTGCAGGTAGCACAAAGCGGGGTTAAGCAATTGGTTTCACCCTGTCTGTCTGTCTGTCCATTTCTAGGATCGAGGAACTAAATATTTTCATTGAAATATATATATTTCTGAACACAAATCGGAACACGAACTGCAGTTTCGCAATACTTTGGCTCTGAATTGGCGAAGTGTACGGAATGTCGTCCAAATGTGCATGCACACAGCACGGGTAAAACAATTGCTTTCATCTGTCCGGTAGTCAAACAAAATTGAATATCATTCCTAACAGGAATCTTACTGTTTTTAGAGACATCATAAAGGACACACACAGGCCACGAATAACTCATTTAACATGTTGAAGAAGGTGGTTTAAAAGAGGGTGCATCAGTGGCGGTACACTGCCGAATAAATGTTTTTGTTTTTGTTTTCTCTGCCTTTAAAACTTTTATTTGATTTCAATTGAATTATATTTTTAACACTGCAGAACACAAACCGCCTTGTTCGCACTTCAAAAACCTTCCATTTAGCAGTATTTGGGCAAAATATTTCGCCGTCTGACCAATCAAATTTTCCGCACAAAACAGCGAGATTCAGCCAAAATTGCGGCACCTAGCATTGCAAGACAGAGCAAACTCCGTCAAAATATCTGTTTGTTGAAGTGGATCTTTCTCTTGAAGTTTCTTCCAAAATTTCAGTTTTCGAGAAGAGTTGGCAAAAGGTTCAGCTCTGGACTGCTCCGATCGACCATCAAGCTTTTTTGGTTAATTCTGAAACATCAAATCTTTTGAAGGGCATTGATTATACACCACTCCTAAACAGTCCTTGCTGTTATCAGCCTGGTGTCTGTCATCTGAGAAAATTTTTTTCTTCATTACATAAATCTACATCAACCAAGTTTGAGGCAAAAAATAGCAGAAATGCAACAACTGCCAAACTTTTTGGTGGTTCTTTTCAAGAAGGGGATTTTTTGGGTGGTGCTGATTTTTCGTTGGTGGCATTTTGATGTCCATCCTGAGTATTAGCAGTCATGCACAAAACGTTGCTGGCAGACAAGATGGACCAGGAAGACCATCCCTCGCTGAAGATCATCAATCAGCCAAATTGGTTTTGTTTACAAGCAATCCGATAGCGACACGGAATTTCTCCGAATCTAGCTCAGTCTCTCAGAGTCTAAAAATCTAATAAAATAACACTACTGCTTTCAGCTGCTTTGGAATGCACACTACTGGAATGCCAGCTCAGCAAATTCACCAACTAGGGCTACAACTGTACTTTGGAATATAGTACGATACATTTCGAGATGAAGCATTTGCAAAGACAAATTTTGAAAAAAAATTGGCAAAACAACAAAACTTGATCCTATCATCATCCGATAAATATCCCCAAACTATTTATCGGTTTCCTTCACTATTTCAAAGAAAGACTCCTTATAATTTTGGAATGGTACGACAATCTTCTAATATAGGGGTGTGAAACAAGAGGAACAAGAAAAGAGCAATCAGAGATCACAGACCCTCGCCACGACTTTTTTGTGTGGTGTTTGTGTGCTGGTGTGTTCCGTAATTAATGAGACATCATTAGAACTGCCAATTTATAACTGCTGGCAGTGATGACCGGGTACAAAGACGTCACGCTTTGATGCAAACCCTGCTTTGATCGGACACCTGACGCTGACCATGACGTTTTTCATTATTATTCAATTGAATTGAGAATGGGATTAAAATAAATTAAATTCAAATCAAATGGAAGACCAAATCGGCACAGTCCTGCATTGGAGTAATCAGAAGGAACCCAAACAAGGAAAACCAAAGATGAAGTCATAAGGAGGAACCTGGATAGCATTCGCATTTCAGCTGCTACTCATCTGCCTCAACCCACTCCAGGCACAGCCAAGTGAGCCTTATTCAAAAACAATAAAATTAAAATAAAAAACATTAAAAAAATCAAAACGAACTAATATCAAAAAATTAAATAATCCTGGCTGCCACACAATACATCCGATCAGGTTGAAAATGGAAACATATACTCCCCATCACACTAAATCATATTTGTGAAGTTTCACATCGATTGATTAAGCGGTTCAAGAGAAAGATTTTTTTTTAAGATTCTCACTAAATCCATAAGGCTACCAGACCATGTGACTTGTCAATTATTCATGAATATCCTGGAATCCCCAAAGCTTGGGGAACATTCGTGTGACGTTTCCCCTCAATCTGTCCAGTTGTTCTGGAGAAGAAGATTTTTTTTATATGGTTTTAGGGTAAATCCATATGTCTGCCAACCATGTGACCTATGACATCATATGTGTGAACCTTTTGTTCCTCATGAATAGGCGGTCATACGTGCAAAGTTTCGCCTTGATCTGTTCAGCAATTTCAAGAGAAGAAGGTTTTCGAAGGTTTTTTTTTGTTAAGGATATGGCTTCCGAATCACCAGTGTGACCACTCTTGGTTTTTTTCACAAGATCTTCGCTATTCGTTGTTCACCTTGGCGTCTTGGTTTTCTATCGGTTTTCTTGGCGTATAGGTTTTCTATTATCATCGCTTTTCCGAAACCTTGTGAATTCTTGGCTTTTTTCATTGGCTCACCTTGGCATTTATGAAAAATGAGGAGTGGTCACACTGCAAATCATGTGACTGATGATGGCATCAATTTTTTTTTTTCTGTGGACCATTTCATCCTAGATGACCCTCAAAAATTTTCATACTGATCAGATGTAGCGCTCTACATATCGCAATTATGATGTTTATAATGAAGGCACCTACGATGTGAAAAAAAATACTAATACTAATAATAATAATAATAATAATAAAAATTCACACTTATTCCCAACGAGGAGTACTTGACGTGTGCCAAGTTTCAATTTTTTTTCCTTGGTGTGATTTCAAAGATAAAGAGGTCCAAAGTTTTTCTGTTTTTCCAACACACAACAAACAGACAAACAAACGGACCCAATGCAATCCCCTCTTCTTTGGCGTTTAGGGTGATAACCACGAAGGATAAACAAAATAAGCGATGCAGCATTGTTCAGATGTGGTATAAAACAGCCAAACAACTAGAATGAGACACAGTAAAACGCATACCTCCGCCAGGCCGAACAGTTTTTGCGCTTTGTATCCACTGATCGGGCCGGATCTGGATGCGGACCTGGAACCAAAATCAAACGCAATTTGGTCCTCGTCACCTCACCAACGACGGTCTACTCAAGTTTTTGTCATAGCTGACTGCACAGCTTTTTTGAAATATCATCGCTACACAGGCACTTCCATAATTTTATGTGCATAGATGCATTCCTAGAAAATGTATAAAAGCGGGAAATGTGTTTCGTGAAGAAAAAAAAAAACTTGAGTGGGAATTTTCCCCAAAAATTGCAGAGTATTAATTTAAAAATACTAGAAAGGGCAGCGTGGTGGAGCGTATCCTCCAACACGCAATGCGCTGATCCACGAGAACATATTGGGCCCAATACATATGCATTTTTGACCCTATCTCTCGATGATGAAGAATCACTTTTTGTCACAACACCTGCAACCGGTGTCCACCAACTTTGCGTCCGAATCCGTCTGCAACTTTTTGAGATATCGTGTATATATCGTTTTTGGCTCCATCTCTCATGTGAGAATCATTAAAAATTCTAGTATATCGGATCTTCACCAAAATCTTAATCACCGTCCATGTTCCACACACCCAACGTGCCCACCAAATTTCATCCTGATCATGCACAACTTTTTGAGATATCGCTGCAGACAGACAGACAGCGACAGACAGACAGACAGAAACAAACTATGAAAGGCAGCTCGGGTAATTGCGCATACCTCCGGCACGCAAAAATGCTGAATTCGCAGTGGAACATATCAAAACCAATAACTTTTGAAATAATCAATGCTACGTACATAAACCCCCCTCGATTTTGCCCCATCTGTCAATGGTGAAGAATGACTTTAAAAATTAAATAATTCTCGTGTACGGATTCGTATCTCACACCAAAATAGATCCAATTCGTCTTTGTCACACACCCAACCTGTCCACCGAGTTTCATGGTGAATCCGTTTGCAACTTTTTAAGATATCATTGATATATATATCAGTTTAGCCCCATCTCTCAATGGTGAAGAATCACTTAAAGCATTTTCGAATCCAGATTCGGATCGATTTCCAAATTGAATAACGGTCTGTCACACACCCAACTGCCCACCAATTTTTCGTAATCCTGCTCCAGCAAACTTTTTGAGATATCGCTGACAATAGTTGCACGACTAAGGAAGACAACAAACTGACACTCGTTTCACTCCACAATGCCTGATCTGAACTAGTAACGCATATTGATCCGATCTCGATCGATGGCCAGTAGAAATGCTTAAATTAATTCTCGTTAAATCTCAAATCAGACCAATTCGTGCCTTTGTCATCACACCAACTGTCCACAACGTTTTAAGTATCTTCTGCCAAAGACTTTTGAGCATATCAGAATAGATAGGCAGTAGCCAGCTTATGGTGTATAAATCATTAAAGTTTCGAATCAATCCATTCAACTTCCAAATTCGAAATGTTTATCATGTCCACATTCTCGATGTCACAACTTAATCGTGCTAATATAGTTTGGCGCAGAGTTCTAATGTGACAAAATCACTTAATGTCTACTTGGATCGAGGCATTGGATTTCACCAATTATAAGTCGCCTCTCATTCCTAACAACCTCCATCGCTGTCCCAAGCTGCTGAATCCTGTACACAGACTGACAGTATGAGGTAAACATCGGCCATCGAACACACCTTCATTGACCAGAAGGCAATTACAGCACAAAAATGTATTCTGTGAAGGCAAAAATGATTTCAGTTCACCAATATGCACAAATCTTCACTTGTAAACGAAGTCACAAGCTTGTGGAGGCTGCACAACTCTAATATGCTGCTTCACCTTTTGTTTTGAGCGCTATGGCTCAGATGGTAAGATCAATGCATTGTGAAGAAAAAAATTTGAGTTTAGCTGATCAGATCATTCCAAAATCAAAAGTATTTGACCACAATTCGTCACCAATTGCATCTCCACAACCTGTCAATCGATCGTGCTTCACATAAACAAAAAGTGGGATAATATCTCCTTAATCCCTTCTGGTGAATACAAACTCTGGCCATCTCCAACAAATAAGCGTTGTACATCATAGGCCTGAACCCCGTTCATCTGTCGCCTCCATGAATCATGTCTCGTACCCCTGTATCGTTCCCACTGACCGTAATATTAAGCATCATCCTTAAGACAGACCTCACCATCAGACGGACAGCCCGACTATTGCCGACAGTTCTATCAGGGATGATGCGGTCCAAGAAATCAGCTGTCAGTTGCATGGTATTGAGCCAAACAATACACGAGTGACATCCACTGTCTGCTACTGGTACAACCTCTGCTGCTCCCACTTGAACATGAAATGACCTGAATTGTACTCCAGACACCTGAACGCACACCACAGTATTACTGTGGAGAGGCAAACAGTCGCAATAGGATGGACCCCATTCCAAACTTGCACATTACGGAAGCTCTAGCCACTCTAATCCCGGCTGCCAGCCGGGTCCGGATGATCACATTGTGCGCAAATTTGATTTAGGTGTCAACGCAGAGCAAAGGATTTCCAAAATTGGCACAGGTTCATAGTGTCGACGTGCCAGTTGTGCAGTTTTATCAGAACATCGTGCCGACTTTTCTGTTTGCTTTTTCTCAGAGCTCCGCGCCTGACACATGCGCGAGCATCTTGCGGGTTCTCACAGTGGGTCGCGGACAGAACATGCTCAGCGTCCACCACTGAGGGCTTTCACTAGAGTCCATCACCGACGTCTGAGGGAATAGCTTGTACTCGGCGGTGCGCACGCTTTCAGGACTGACGCAGTGAGGGCGAGGCGCAGATATAAGCGGACGTCAGGACGAGCAGATGGGCAAGTGTGCACTCAGGATTGAGTCAGCGAGTCGACGGAGCGATGAGCGTCCTGAATGTGTAACGCACCAAGCAGGATGGTTGACCGAATAGGTAACGGGAAGGTGTGAATAAACAAAGTATCCATGTGGAATCAAATCTCTATACATCCAGCAGTGAAGCAACAACAACAACAACAACAAATGTTGTTTATATTTTTAAAACCTTTACCTCCATTTTTCTTGGCCTGATGATATAATGACTTCATTCGAGCTTTACTACGTACCGTGCGCATCACCAGTCGCTCACCCTTCCAGCACACATGGCAGTTCCTCTTCCAGATGGACTCGCGATCCCTCACTCAAGCCACGTCCCGCAGTTCTAGTCACCATCGGCTCCGTGGACGCGTCGTCTGAACCGGCGCTTGCGACACGTCGTTTTCGGCCATGCCCGCCATGGAACGCGGAACTTCCGGGTGTTGCATTCGACCACTCGCCCTCTTACGCTTTGTTCTGCTAGAAGTCTCCTCAGGCGAACCAAATGAATGAACAAGCTTCATCCATGACAACACAAAAAATGAAGATTAAAAAATTGTTGCCGTCTTGCAGCAAAGACCAAACGTGTTCCGAGGAAGACGGACCCCGAAGACGAGGTCCTCCCACGCATACGTTTTGTGCTCCTGGTCTTTCAAGTCACTTCATGCCAGGAGATCTGACAATGCAACCTATGGAAACTTCCAGAATGTTCGCTCATGGCTGAAGCCATGAAAGTCCCGAACCTCACGGCTGTCGTGGCAGGGTGGACGGTGATGGCTTTCGTTATGCAAACGCTCGCTTATCCCTCCACTTTTGTTGGATCTGTGGATTGAAAAATGCTTTTAGGCAGACAATAAAGGATTTCAAGTCACAAGAATTATATTAAAATACCCTGGTGAACCGTTGATGGTCCCATCTAAGCACAAGAGCCAATTCAAGTTCAAATCGCATATGTACTCAGAGGTGAGCCGCTTATTTTCTATCATTGAAAGGGTAAAACATTTTTCTCCTCATCAACACGCCACGATATATGTACCGGCTCTCCCATGAGCCTGAACTCTCCCCATCGACTCTCTGTTCTGTTCTCTCTGTGGTCTGTCGTCCTGTCTGCTGCATGTCTTCTCTTTCTGTCTCTTCTCATGTCTCTCTGTCTTCTCTCTCTCTCTCTCCTCTCTTCTTCTCTCTCGTCTCTTATCTCTCTTCTCTCTCTCTCTCTCTCTCTCTCTGACCTATCAGATCAATCCAAATAGATGATTCGAAACTGTGTGAGAAAATGTTTGAACCCAGATGCTTACAGATGGGGAGAGTCATCCTGAACAAGGATGGCTACAGAGTAAGATGGTATGATGCACCACAAGACTACAGATGGATGGGTCATAGATCTCCCCGGATGCGCTACAGATTGGGAATGAGCACATTCCCACTTTAAGAACGCTCACAACGCGGAAGGTGTAGTAGATGACACAAGATGCTAACGGGAGATCGGGTCGATTCACGCACCCAGTGGGCAGATGTAAGTGTCATCATGACACCAAGGTGCAAGATGAAAGGCAATCATTTACACAAAGCCATCAGATGAACATGAGTATCAGACCCAAGTGTCACAGATGAATAAGGCAATCAACCCAATGAATAGGCTAAGATTAAAATGGGTCCGTTATCGGAGACTGTTCTATTATTTTTAAAATTAATCACTAGTACGTTAGAGTAAATTTCAACCATGGCTTATGCGACCGGAAAATCAGGGCTGTGTCCTATGGTGTCGTACTTCCTTTCTCTATGTTATCTTATCCTTATATTGACAGGTTTTCGTGTCAAGGACTAAATGAGGTAGATCGCCTGTGAGAAAATACGTAAACGCCATAGTTAAGAACCTGGTCGCCGTGCTTCTTACGATAAACTATACAAAGTAACACATACATAGTCTGTACACAAAAATGGTCACGACTTTTCTTTTATAGTATCCGGGAATCGACGATTTCGAACGGTGCTAAGCATTAACGCCGAGTTGGTACCAGACAAGATTCATAAATGAGTTTAAGGTTAAATTGAAGGCAAGTGGGGGTAGCTATCTTAACCGAGTGTTGCGTCCGACACAGCCAGCACAGTGAAAATAATCTTAAAATATCAATTATTATCGCCGAGAATGTAATAAACGTTCGAGAGTCGGTGGACAACGCTGAGGCTCTTTGAGGTAACAAATGAGTACACAGATCGCTGGATGAACCGGAACACATAAGCGCCAATATTCTCTGCAAAGGGTTCTGGGAAGAGCCGAGACTGTACCATACTGAAATGGGGGGGGGGGAGGAAGTTTGAGAGTGAGGAGAAAGATGAAAGAAGAAGAAGAGAGACGAGTAGGTGGTAATTCCAGTGTACTATTAGGCTCGATGAATATGTTTTTAACTAAGGCTATTAAGCTCCAACATAAGCCTTACTTCTGACAGATATAAACCAGGAATACGACCCTCTCAACCCCCCGCCCAATTTGAACACTTACAACACGATCGTTTAACCGTCCGGCTCTTAAAACACTCGCCAGTGTTCCCTCAACTCGCTCCACGTCCCTCAGGAACGAGCGCACTCAGCGTCGCTTAACGAACCAGAACCACGCTCCTCCAGGGTAAGGCTGATGTGCCCCCAGAACACCCCTGAAATGGTACATCAACTTTGTCCCTGGAGGACAGCGTGTCGAGTCGTCATGGTGAAACGAACACTGGACTCGTCTCAGGACACCACAGCGGGGGAGTTTCTTCCCAAAGGGGGGGGGGTGTAACAAATTACATCACGTGACCTTTTGGCAGTTTTTTGACCCCCCCCCCCCAGCAACGCTCGGTGGGAGTCTTGCGACACTTTGCCTGGACCCCCCACCTCATAAAACGGACTGTCAATGAGAGGCAATGGTGGATTTTTAAAATTTCAATCAACTTCCATTATTCAAGTTTGTTTGTCTATTGGTGGAATCGCGAAGCTCAGTTAAATGAGATCCCGTGTTTGCCCTTCAGCTCCTCTCCTCCAAATTTTACAAACTTCTCATTTGAACTTTCTGATTCTCCTTTTCTGAGATGCTCTGTCGAAGTTTCGAATTATTTAAATAGCAACTATCTGCCATTTTTGGAATGAATTCCACGAAAGTAAGGTCGTTGTAAATTGACCCCCCCCCCACCCCCTCATAGGTTTGCACAGTTATCCTTTTCCTGCAAAAGTTGCCGGATTGACCCTTTTTCACCGTCGTTTTGGCCGACGAGCAAAAAGGTGGTTTGGCCAAATCATTTTTTTGGCATTTTCAGTTTCAAGTTGGCCTTTTTTTTCTTGTTTTAGAAGGCCAAATTCCTTTTGGTCCTTTTGGCCAGTTTTGCGACTCTCGGTGACCCATAGCAATCAGAGCCATGAGTTCCCAAGCCCCATTTCCGCATCGCACGCGTAAATTCTCATGCACCGGTTCATGTGCACTGAGCACTGCTGCCATCCCAGCACGGTTTGATGGATACGTTCGCAACCGTGGTGCGTGATTCCAAGAGATTGGCTTGGCTCACGAATAAGCACGTCGCGAGATATTTGAAAACGACAGATTTCAAAAGCATTTGATTCGGAGGATCGTGCTTTGACAACTTTTCCGCAAACCGACCGCGAACACAAGGCACGTGATTGGCGTGCTGGCTACTCCCACTGACGAGGCACCCTCGGTGACAGCAATCTGTAAGCGAGGATTCCCC
>CM068952.1:107009711-107037722 GCA_035128595.1 Eptatretus atami | reverse complement strand
AACAACCGGCATCCTCCCTGGCTCCTTCCACCATCGGCCTTCTGACGCAAACGTGACGAGCGCCTGTGGGCGGACGTTCCATTGGCAACTGACGCATTAGGCTCCGCTCCAGGTCGAACCAATAGACTGTATTTGCTTTCAACCAATGGAAAGTGTGCTGAATGACGTACCCCGCGTCCAGCCAATGGAGGACGTCGCCCGAAAGAAGGAGGAATCTCTCACGGGGGACGCGGGCCGCGAGGATGTTCGCCTCGCCCCCAGACGAATCACGAACGGCGGAGCGGATCTACCTAGACGAACGGCCAATCCAGAGGCGAGTTGCGTCGGTGGCAGGTTCCCCCCACCCCGTGCGGGGGGGGGTTAAGAGAAGCGCGCGTGTGCGCGTAAGACGGGTTCTTTTTCCCCCTTGAGCATGGCCCGGGAGATCGCCGCCTGCGAGTCTGTCTTCGCGAGAATCGCTTGCCTGTCCTGTCTTGCTGCGCTCGCTGTCTCGTCGTTGCCGCGAGGAGTGTGCCTGGAGCCCGCACGCTTACCCTCCGCTACCCGGTGCTTGCAGGCATCCGAGTTGCGGTTCGAGTCCTCGCCGAGCCGGATCGTCAAGGGCCACGAGGGGCGGGAAGGTCCAGCTAGCTTCTTACCTCCAGCTTCACCTCTCCCTTCGAGCTGGGAGGGTATCAAATTAAAAGACCCGACGGGGTCCATTTCTTTTTGGGGTTGTGTCTGCGTGGGGCCAGTCCTTTAAGTAGCACCGTGTCATAAAGTGCTTTTATGTATAAATTCCATTTTCTTTTATATTCGGATAACTCTCCCTTACGTCCTCCCCTTGTCCCCCGATTATTGTTAAATAAATTCCCCTCTTGTTGAATGTCCCAGCTCGTTCCCTGTCATTCTTTTATTGCTTAGCACAGGCGTGTTGCGAAATTAGCGAGGCAGTTAAAATGTTCATTTGACCGACAGGCCTGCGGTAACCATCGTCGGGGTTACACACGGTTCGAGCCGTAACTGCCCTCGTTCCCGCATCATGTTGTCGAGCAGTAGGCTGAATTCCCCGTAGCTTTTGCCCACGTGGGGTACTTAGGTATGTTGAGTTGGCAATTAACCCTACCCCACGGGTCGAATTATTGTCGATTCATGGTCCTGTTGTAAGGGACCTGGTGCCTTTCGACTTATCCGAGGGCTACGACCTAAATTCGGTTGTGTTCGTGAGCCCGACTCTACTGCTCCCTCCTAGCGGTCGTGCTCCCACGAACCCGGCCCCACAACACAGACCATAAATCCTCCCAACATGTACCACTCCATTTATGCGCTGATTCTATACGTACCTCAACCTTGAAGTAACTTTCGACTATAACCTTCCCAATCGGGAAAAGAACCTTACCTCTATTGACGTAGGGCACTCGGTAAGGGCTTAAGCACTCAAGCACGCACTCCAACGGAACCCTGGCTTAAGCAAGCGATGATACCAATTGCTGTCGATTAAATCCATTGCACCTGGAAATTTGCCAAAGCAATGTCCAAATTGACAACATGAACACCTATTCAGGTGTCGGAACTGCTGCCGATAGAGTTCCAAAATCGGAGCTTAAATTTTATAATTTGCTATAGTTTAAGAATATCGAGGTACCACATTTGGGGGCGAAAAATGGAAAGAGACACGGCGCTGGCCGCTCCACGGCGCTTTATAAGCATTTGCAATGTACCCAGTGATTCTAGCTATGATGAATAGGCATTCGATATACGAAGTGACGAATGTGGAAAAAAGAAAGACGATCCGTTAAGTAATGTTTGTGGCCTGTCAAATCTAGGCATGGTTGAGCAGATCAAAAACATGTGGGCTTCAGACCACAGTGAGTAACCCAGGAAAACACCTTAAGACACCATACAGAGCAAGGTGACAGAGGATCACCTGATTAAAGGATAATAATTAAATAAGCCTTTAATATCTTTCAAAGGGGTTTTAATTAACCCAAACACCAATTTTCACTCATGCACTTCTTTGGAGTTCCCTTGGCTATGCGTGCAAAGTTTCAGGCTGTGAGGTTTTATGTTTTGGGTTAATGGAGACACACACAACACACACACACACACCACACACACACCACACGGATTTGCGTGAAAATACCAATATGCGCCTCGTTAAATAGTTTCGTTCTTGAAGCTACTTTGAACCTGCCTGCTTTTCACACAAAATAGAGCTTTGTTTGGTCATCCCACTGTTGAAGTACTGTGATTAAATTTAATATTGACTTTATTGTATGATCTCTCGATGTGTTCCTTAGCTCATGTAATTCTTTCTTCCCTCAGGTTACCTGGGAATGATTTTCGAGAGGACTTTCTCCTCACTAACCCAGATTCTGCACTCAGAGAGAGTAAGCACTTGCTCACATGGGGGAAAAATTAGTTTTCCCTCCATTGTTTTGTACTGTTAGCTTCAAATTGACCTGTGAAAGGTCAATATTGCCCATTTTGCATTGTGTGGAGTTTACTTGGCTGATTGGGTGGGTTTTGGCTGTTTCGTCCCTTTTGGGTTGTTTGACCTACTATTTATTTCTGTTTTCTTTTGCTCTACTTAATTTTTACACGTATCAGAATCATCATGGCAGCTTGTAACATAAATTAATGTGCTGGACAAAAAATATTGGAAAGACATTAAATGCTCTTTTACAGAATATACAAGCGACATAAGTAGGACACATGATTAAAATATGAGTAAAGGGATGCACTTGGTCTCTACAACATGAAGCCAGGGTGATTTAATGATAACATAATAAAACAGGCCAACCCAGGCTATTCAGGATATCTCTTGATTTAAAGACAATACAACAAGCCCGTGGCTCTTGAAAAACAGCCATCTGAGGCCTAAAAGTTGGAGTACATCATTGGAATGTCTCTTTGATTTGAGGTTATTTGCGGATCGGATGAAGTAAAGTTTTTTTTTTTGTTTTTTCCCCCTTCCTCTCTCTTTCTCACTCTGTCTCTTTTTTCTACCAGTGCCAAGGAAAGTCTGGTGTTGAAAAAAAATATGAGACATGACCATAATTTGGATGCATGTGTTTTGCACACCAATTATTATCTCACAAAATATTTGATTGGAAAGCTGTGGGGATTGACCAGAGCCGATCGTTTTTGAAATAATGGCTCCATTCGCCACAGCCAAACCTGTTCCTGTTGTTGGAACATTCTAAGCGCTACCTTCTCCTAAAATCCCACCTCTCCAAGAAACCGACCTCTGCACTTTTCTATACCATCACGGCCGGTTTGTAACAACTCGTTAGTTCTCGTAAGCCATCATGCTCCCAGACTGACTGCAACAACCAAGCGAAGACAAACTGTGGACAACAGCCGAAACTTTAGTGTGGTTTTAATACGACAAGACCATATCATTCCATCCATCCATCCCATCGGGACTACACTCTGTACAGGAGCGTCTGGTGCCTGCCTTAAGCAGTCTCCTTGGCTATTGGGCACAATCCTTGGAACAGTCGCCACTCCGACAACAGTGATACCCAGCAAGCTTGGCGCTCATTTTCGACCTCGGAAGGATGACAGCAGAGTCATCCCCACCTTGGTATTAATTGAACATCACGAGTGCGGTATTGAAATCAGGATCCACAGATCGCAAAGCTCACCACCCTAACCATTAAGACCACACCCAGGCATACCATATCATTCAAGGGACCGAAAATGTGTTCAATGTATTTCAGTGTAGCTGTTATTGCAAGGACATGCATCATTCTGAGAAACAATATCAGATGAAATGAGAAAGTTGTAATGGCATACAAAGCAAGTTGAAGGAATCACAATAGCAAAAGTGGAGTCGCCACCATTAAACTAGACATCTGCGATCACAAAATCGATTCGCCAAGGGTAAGCGCTCTCCCGCTAAAAACATGGCCATGATCTAATGATTGGCCATCCCAAGGGTAAGCCTCTCCCTGGCTAAAACATCCATGTATCTAATGATGGCCATCCAAGGGTAAGCCTCTCCCGGCTAAAAACATGCCCATGATTAATGATTGCCATCCAAGTAATCCTTCCCCGGCGCCCATGATCCAAATGATGGCCATATCTTTTTGGACTGCCATATGACCTTGACCTTCAACATTTGCGGATGAGTGTGAATTAAGCAAAATGTGTCCCCATTCTCCAATCTATTCATAAAAAACTCAACGTCATGAAAATAGGAAAATAATTATTCAAGTTGTGATTTAAAAAAAAATCTGTGTTTTTTTGCTTTAATTAGGTCAGAATCTGAGAAAATAAAGTTAGGACACTAATAAAATATAAAGGTGTACAACTTCATTGCAGCGTCCACTTATTACTGCTGCAGAAACATCTTTGGAAGCTCAAGTGGTCTTTGAGTTTCCCACATTGACCAAAATTGAGTTGATGACAATAAAATGCATATATACCCTATATTTATATATTTTTCAGATTGCCATTTGACATTGACCTTTAACCCAGAGGAGTATGTTTTTAAATTAAACTGCAAAATGTTTGCTCTTGCCTGCGGCTATCTAGAACAGGACAATTTTCTTTTCCGATCGGCCAAACCTTAGTCGGAGTTAGCAAAATAGTAAAATGACTATAATTAGTGAAGGTTCAAAAATCGTCCACCCAAACTACTTTTTATTTCCATAATGAATGCAATATTTCATTCCGAAAGTTCCACCGGCATCAAGACCAGCTTCTTGAAATTGGCAGTAAGGAAGGAAAATAAAAAATAAATACGAGAACTAAATGGAGGTTATTACTCTTATGGTCTAAGAAACTCTGTGGTACCATTAAAAATTGGGGCCAATAATTGTGGAAAACAAACCCTACAATAGCACAAGCCTTCCCTATCTTATAAGGGGATGCTTAAATTAGTGGTACTGCAAGAACACTAAAAAAGATGCCAACCTTGGGCACAGCCCCTGCTACGCTTGTCACGGCGCACATGATATGGATGTACTCATCGACGTTGCACTGCAACCTGTGGAAGTACAAAAACGGTTCGCGAATCTCTTATGGCTCGAACAACTCAGAAGGTTCCCCTTGAAACTGAATGCTTCACTGGTTTGAACGAGAACGTGGATGATAGAAGCAAATTGGATAAGAGAGATTTAAGATTTTGGCGTAAATTTATGAATTGCATTTGCATGGTGAAAGAGGCCAGCCGGTTGAGTGCGAATTTAAATAAGAATGGAAAAAGCGGAGAATTAGGGCGGAAATCGTTCTTGTATTGAAAGATACAGCGCTTCAGAAAAGTATTCACACCCCTTGACTTTTTGTCACATTTTGTTGTGTACACCGAATTTAAAATGGATTAAATTAAAATTTTTGTCACGATCGACGCAAAATACCCCTAATGTTCAAAGTGGATTTTTTTTAAAAGAAAATTTTTATAACAATTTAAAAATGAAAAAGCTGAAATGTCCTGCGTCAATAAGTAATTGAAAACCCTTTCTATACATCCAAATTGAGCTCAGGTGCATCCAAGTTTCCTTCGCATAATCCTTGAGATGTTCTCCACAACTTGACTGGGATTCACCTTGGCCAAAAATTGATTGAACATGATTTAGAAAAACACACCTTTCTATTACAAGGTTCCCACAGTCATATGTGCATGCAGAGCAGAAACTCTACATGAGGTCCAGGAACTGTTCCATTGAGCTCCGATATAGCAATCTGTGCGGGAGGCAAAGATCTGGGAAGGGTTATAAAAACAATTCTAGAGCTGTTGAAAGAGTTCTCAAGAAGCCACAAGTAAGCCCATCATAGAAAATGGGAAGAATATGGAAACTACCCAGACTCTTCAGAGTTGGACATCCGACCAAACTAAGCAATGGGCCAAGAAGGACCTTGGTCAGGGAAGGTAACCAAGAACCTACATTGACCACTACTGAACTACAGATTTCCTTGATGAGATGGAAAACACCTGCTGGACGAAAATGGTCTCTGCAGCACTCACAGATCTCAGCTTTTATGGGAGAGTGGCCAACGGGAAGCCACTCCTGATTAAAAAGGCACATGACAGCACGCCTGGAATTGCAAAAAGGCAAGTGAAAGACTCTGAGAGCATGAGCAAAATATCCTGTTGGGTTCTGGACGCAGTCGAAAATTGAACTTCTTTTGTCTAAATGCCAAAGCGCTACATCTGCGGAAACCGAGCACAGCTTTCATCACCCATCTAACACCATCCCCTACCGTGAAGCATTGGTGGTGGCAGTATCATTTATGGGATTCTTTCAGCGACATGGACTGGGAGACTTGGAGGATAGGGAACCAATGAAATGAGCCAAATAACAGGCAAATCCTTAGAGAACCTGCCTTTCAGCGTGCAAAAGACCTTTAGATTGTGGTGAAGATTTAATGTTCCAACAGGACGGTGACCCCAAGTTAACGTCAAAACAACACTGAATGTCTTCAAACATCGAGAACGTGAAAGTCCTTGAACCCAGCCAAAGCCCCATATTTGAATCCCATTGAGAATCTGTGGAAAGACTTGAAGATTGCTGTTCAACTGACAAATTCGATATTTCTGGATTTCATTTTAATTTATCTTGTAAGCATTTCTAAAAACATCTTTTCACCTTGCATTATGCGGCAATATTGTGTAATCGGTGACAACAAAATTAAATTGAAATCCATTTTAAATTCTGGCTTTAACAACAAAATGTGGCAAAAGTCGAGGGTGTGAAATACTTTGCTGAAGCACTGTATATCTCTGCCCGCTATTTCCTATTTCACAGTAACTACATTGTGAACCCTTTTTTTCTTTTTTTCTTAGGCTACTTGTCTTGGTTGATGATTACTGTGATGGATAATTAATCTTCTTTACTTTGGGAACTTGGCCTCATATGCTGGAATATTTGGATGATGGTACAACATAGACTTGCCGGGCCAAGTGCCCTTTCCTGAAGCCCACTTGTATCCCCCCTCCCCCTGAAATTATGCTGAGTAGGTTTACGTATACCTGTAGTTTGCTCTTGTTCATTATATTTTCTGTTAAACGTGCGTAACATCCAGCAACTTAATATCCAACGTCCTCTGTTTTATCACAGATTTTGGGCCGTACCCACTGGTCCGCAAAGAGCAGAAACTCAGGTATGGAGGGTGCAGTTGTCTGGGAATCTGAGCTTGGCTACTCAAGATCTGTGATGGCCTATAAACTCCGGTACTTGGAAATGGGCGAGTGATACTTCAAGTCATGATTTTGGTTTTTGCTTTTTGGGAAACAGATGCACATTGATGTGGATTTTGAAAATGACGAATGAAGTTTGGTTGCGAAATGAATAGTGGGAGGAATGATTCAAAATCCAGACAATGTTAAAAATAATGAGGAGATATGATTGATGTCATGAGAGTGTTGCACATCTCACTTCTGCCTCCATTTTGTTGCCTTTATCCAGCTTACGAAGCGATGGGTTCCCTGTACACCATGGACAAGCATGCAGATCCCTGCCGGAGCAATACGCTGCTATCCAGATCGCGCGTGAGCTTCGCACAGTCCTCTTCTCATCGCGTCCCATCACTAGGTTAGCAGATTTTTCAGAATTATTTTGCATTGTTCAGCAATTATGAAGAATGATCACCAGAACTCGTGCATGTAATGGTTACAACGTCCACTCCGAGTCTGGTAGGTCAAAGTTTCCAAACCTCAGCCGAGTTGATACCAAACACTTTAAAAAAATGGTTCTGTGCTGATTTCTTGCTTGACGTTCAGCATTTAAAAGGATTAAGCGTACGCGACATCCCCACAGTTGCATCCACGGGGAGAGGAATTCCTCCTGAGGACATGCCCGCTGAAGCGTAGGTGAGAAAGGTTGAGCCATTTCTGTGACGTCACTGGTACCCAGAGTGCACTTCTCCCAAGCATTTCTCAAAAGAGTGATTACTTTTCTTATAATGTCAGTTATTAACCGGACCACCGATTATTCAAACCCAGTTGCTCGACCAACTGACCTATCTTGTCAATTAATTTTATTAAACAAACACTAATTACTTCAAAAAATGTACAATTCACACTAAGTGCCGTCTCCATGAAAACTCCGAGGTGTCCGCAGAACGTTCGTCCAGGTCATTGGGGTTTTCTTTCTAAAAATTTCACTTGTCCATGTGTGTGCCATAGGCAGCTTGTCTCTGGTTCAACGTGTGCTGATTGATTTGTTGAAACCGTCGCAGGAAAACTGCCCCCACAGGCTGAAAGTGAATCCGAATCTGCCCTTTTTTTTTGTTTGCATTTACATGTTTGAAGCTGTTATACGCGCATTGTTAATATTTCTTTGTCTCGCCCAGATCGCTTGGCTGGCATGCCTTATGTGCATAGCCAGCAAATAGAGTTGCTTTTTCAAATCCCCCCCCTTTCTCCCAATTACATTTACCCTTCAATTTATTTCACGTCATTTATCCACCCCACCCTTCATATCATTTTTTTCATTTCCATATTCAATTTTACTTCTCTTTTCCCCCCATTCAGATAAATAGGTCCATGTATGTGTCTGTAGCATAATTGCTTGCGTAACATAAATCTCTTGGGCACCAAACTTCACACGATTTTGTAGTAATAATACATCATTGATCGAGACCGTGAACGATCTTGCTTTCTTTCTCTCTGTCTCTCTTCTCTTCTTTGTTTTTAAAATCTGCTGCACTTTGCGTCCAGGCATTGTTGGGGAGAGTGCTCGGCCAATTTCAGAGAGCAATGTTAGCAATCGCCCTGCTGCAAAACCTCGGATGGATTCCTGGATCAGGATTGGGGCGCAGGCGGCGCGGCATCACGGAGCCAAATTGGAGCGGTTCACGGCCAAAGGGGATGGCCTTGCGATACAACTTCAGCTGAAGGTTGATCAGCATTACTGCTCATTAATTCTTCCGTTTTTGTGGACATTGGATGAAGGTTTTACACGAAACTATTTGACTGTCATCCAGTCACAACAATTGCATTTTTTTTTCTTTCTTAACTGCAGCCTGGGGACATAAAATCCCGTTGAACGAAGGTTAAGTTTAGAGACGATGCAAATAACATTCGAACTTTACAATGCTTATTTGTCAACATGCAGGTTATCTAAAGTAGCGATACATATGTGGATAAAGGAACCCATACATTCTGTTTTGGATTTCGATGACAGATTGCCTTCTGGAAAAGGAAACTTTTTTGCTGTAACCATTGCTTGCTGTCTCGTTTGGGTTTTCCGAACCAGTTTTCTGCTGCACTGTGGAACTCGTTTGGTTTTTCCATCTCCCCTCTTGCCTGTGAGCTGCGATTGGCACTCACTGGTTTTGGTTTATTCAAAGTGCTAGTCATATCAAAGCTTGAACGATTTGTAATCGCGACGGGAATGGCATTGAAAGGAGGATTGTTGGGAAGTAGAGAAGAAGCAATGAGAGAAAAAATATTGTGCGATTGGTGTAATTGGGGGTTGCAGGAACAAAAATGTATATGGATTTATGGGGTTGTGTTGTGCAAGGAATAGGAGGCGTAAGGGGGAACAGGAAAGATGGAGAAGGGGGATACTTTGAAGCTGACAGGATGAAACTTCTCCAGTAACACATAAAGATGAACCAAAGTAAGTACAGTCATGTTGGCAGATGGCAGTTATTACCATTGTGTTTTAATGGAAAAATGTACACACGGGTTTTAATGGTTTCCTTTTGTTCTCAAAGCAGATTTTATGTCAGAAGAATTCGAGTCCAGTCCTTTTTGACTATGTCCAGTGCAACAAAGCTTATTTCACCAGCCTGGACTTGTCGACCATACTTCAGCCTCCCACTGCTTTGGAGACATTGATACTGCACAGGAAGCTGCATGGTTTTGTAAATAAAAAAGTATGGGACCAGAAAGTACATTAAAATTAGATTTTCAGACATTCACGAGCTAGTACAATATATTCCCCCTCCCCCCACACCTGCCCAACTCCCCCTCCCATCACTTTGACTGACATGAAACCAATTTGTAGCCTACTGTAGATATTATTGTGCCGAGTCTTGCGGCTGGGTTTGGTTTAAAGTACACTCGCCATGCGATAAACACTTATATTGTCACCTTCAGCTCCCGTGCCAATTTAAAATAAGACACCAAACCAATGTCTCTCTGCTGCAGGGGCTGTTTTTTAAAGATTTTTTTGTGCCAAAGGCCTAGGTTCAAGATTGTTGAAATGTGATGGCTCAGCAGGACCGGAGATCTTCATTTGCATCTTTATTTCACGCCTGACCTTACTTCATGACAAACAATTTTTAACCTTGACCCCCCGTGGGATCTAAAGGGAAAGTATCAAAAACTAATGCTGGTCTACATTGTGTAGCTTTCCATTTTTCTGAATATTTCTCTGCATTGGTTGAATTAAGAGTATGACAAAACAAAAACCTTAATTTTGTGTTCCAATGTTGACCTTTGTACCCCTGTATATTCCCCAAAAACGATGAATCTGAAATGTTTCTACGTATCCAAAAGGAGCCGTTTGAAACAACATTGCCAATTTCCATACTGTGCATTCAAATACAGGAATTGCAAAGCAAAATGCTTTTGGTTTTTAGTTTTTAACCTTTGACCCCTTTAAATGGAACAGAGGGCCTCAATGAAAAGGCTGTGCGGACATATTGGACCAAGACACTTCCACTCCAATTTGAGAGGATTGTTTGACAAACGAAGGGAAGGCATGCAATTGTAATTGTGAAAAGAAGACCCTGGAAAAAGTCTCACCTCCATGCAGGAGAGGACATGCAATAAACTTGTGATTTCAAGCCATTTGCTTGTGAAGTCCGTGTTTGGTTGTCTGTTCAGATGTGTGTGATTTGTGTGACGCTCTTTCCATGAGCCTTGACCCAAGTGTTAGGTGAATCCAGTGTAAGAATGAAAACTTATCTCCCAATTTGTACAAAAGCTTCAGAAGGGGTGGTGCAGGTGGAGAGCATTTGAAAGAGGGTGGAAGGGCGGGAGGGTAACATGGAAATGAAAGATTCAGGATTAGTGGTGTAAGGCTGTTGGATTTCTAGTGAGGCCAAATTTTTGATTTATTTTGGAGCTTTAGATGAGTAAAGTTTGAATGACAAATGTCTTCATAACAAATGGGCAACAATTCCAGTGAGGTGTAAAGGAAGCAGGAGAAAGAGGACTAATGTGGTTGAGCAGGGAGTATGGCAATTGGAATTAGCATAGTAGAAGGCATTTATAAATTACAAAACCAACAGGACTACAGTCTGACACATCACTCAATAGGAGGAAAATGGAGACTTGTTAAAAAAAACTCTGCAGGCCCAAAAGCAATATGAAAAGGTCCATAGCCAAAAATATTAAAATGAATATCCCAAGTGGACAGAACGTTCATCAGTTAGTATGGAGCATGATGCCAGAACAGCACGTCGCTGCATCCACTTTCCACCGGCACTCCAGGGCCTTTCGTTCTGGCCATCCCCCAGGCAGATTGCCAGGCCCATCCCCACTCCTTGAGATGCGGTCAACCTGCCTGCAACCACGGGCACTGTCGGCTCATTGGCCTCCTCCACTCATGAGACTCCCCTCGCTGAGAGAATCTGGTGAGCAGGATCAGCCGTCAGGAAACGAGCCCCACATGTCCATATAGCCGCAACTGCGGTCACGGACTATGCAGGTAACAAAATCTCATCCGATCTCTCTCAAGCAATGCTCGTTGGACACAAATCCGACCAGCGATAGCCAAGATTCTCCGAAGAGACCTGGTACCAAAGGAATTAAGTCTCCGTCTCAGATCCTTGGTCAGAGTCCAAGTCTCGCCACCCATAGAGCAAGAACTGGGAAGCACCAAGACCTGAAGACTCGGCTTTCGTCCTCCCGCCCACATGGTACCGCAGCGCCACCACCCCATGATCCAGTGAATCCATGACTGCCAGGCCTGACCCAAAGACGTCTGTTGGACCTCTGACTCACAGCCAGCAGAGACCATGAATACACTGACCAAGGTAATGTGAAATCTCTCCACGACCTCAAACATCCTTACACAAGAGACAAGACAGGGACAGCAGCATCCAAGATGTCATTGAAAGCCTGGATCTTAGTTTTGACCCAGGAAACCCGGTAATCCCAGCGGTTCGGCCTCCTTATTTCAGCACCTCGAGGGCCCCCAAAAGGATATCTTAAGTTTCCGCAAAACGATGACTTGCATTCATCTCGAAATCAAGTCCGAGATCTTGACATTCCCAAACGAACTTGCACGCAGCTTGATCTCTCGACATCCTCCCTAGATCCAGTCCATACAAGTGCTTGAAAAGTGGGAGGCAGTAACACACTCTGACGAACCTCGAACAACTGGAAATAAGTCAGAGATGATACCACACATTTCACAGCACTCTCAGTTACCAGAATAGGTTCAGACATCAGATCGATCAGTTTTGGTGGCCACCCCACGAGACCAAGAATCCGCCAGACGCCATCCCGATCACTGAATAGAACGCTTTTACAGAGATCAACATAGGCTGCCAAGCAGCCCCTGCCGAAACTCTCGTCTGCGTTCGGTTGAGGACCCGAAGTCAAGGATACGGTCATCGTTGACCTCTTTGGTGTTAAAGCCTGATGCTCTGGACGCTGGTGCTCAAGCATATGGTGGCAACCCATATCAGGAATTATCGAGCAAAGACCTGCCCGGCAACTGAGAGCAGCGTCCACCCCTCGGTAGTATGTTGCAGTCTTGGCGTCCACCCTTTCCCTTTCAGAGAGCGACAACAAGGCCCCTCTCCAATCAGTTGGGATGATGCCTGTGTTCCAGGCAGAGCAGAAACTGCATGCACGACACAAATGCCAGCATTTCAACCACCTTGAGAAGTTTCAGCATGGACGCCACAATTCCCTGGAGCTTTACCCCGTTAAAACCGCGTTCACTGCAGCCCGTGTTTTGACAAGCGAAGGTGGACCACAGTGATTGGAGGTCGCAACAGGGATTGTAACCACCCTTGGACGTCAACTCACAGCTGGTGGAATCAGCTTGGTACAAGCCGCTCAAAAGTACCGGCCAGCGGGCCTTCACTTCAGACTCCCTCTGTCAAGAGCCTACCACTGTCTGCTCTAACGCAGTGCCACCCAAGGATAAAGGGGTATTAATAAGGACTGTTCGCCTTTCTCCCTCTACCCCCCCCCCCCTTACACGATCTCTGTCCTCCCCTCCCCTTTCTTTCCTGTTCTTCAAAGCAAGAGGGCATTAATGACAGAAGAGGTTAAAATTCATGGGAGTTGCATAATAACCTTAAAATGGGATATACATTCTGAGAATGTAATTTTGTAGTTTGTAGCCGACATATGCTTATTAATCTATGGGTCAGAGTCAATGTTTTGCCTGTTTTAGACCTGGCAACATTGAGCGTATGACGTCAGTAAAGCAGGTTCCAAGCATGGGGCTCCCTTAGAAGCTGCCCACCAGGGAGGAGCAATGTCTGTCATTACGTTCTGGAAGTGAGGGTGTGAAATCCCAGTGAAATCCATCGCCAGAATGAAAACGTAATACTTGACGCATGTTATCGCTGCATCAGGCTGTACGACTGACAGAAGTTTAAAAAGTGTAGTTCTTTCAGTTCGGGTGCTGAGTTGTCTCGGCACCACCTTGCAGGACACTTTGGGAACCCCTGTCAGACCAGACAGCCAAAGCTGTCTGGAGCGAACACCGTCAGGGACAAAACACCAACGGTCACGTTCTGAGCCAAGCTGGCCAGAGACAAACACCGTCCAGATATGTCCAGAGACAGCCAGAGAGAGAGAGAGCGTGGGGAGAGTGACAGAGATTGGGAGGGGTGCCTGCACTGCATTGGAGGTACAGCAAGAATGTGACAGAAGAGAGAGAGAGAAAGAGAGAGGGGGTGGGGTAGGGGATTAGGCAGAGAGAATATGTTATGCTTTAGAACAACACCACACACACACACACACACACACAACACCACACACACACACACACACACACACACACACACACGCTTCGCCGATATCGCATTTTTGGGGAATCGGCAAGGTTGGAGTTCAGTGGGATTTACCAATAAATAGTGCCTTACTGTATGCAACAGAAAATTTGAGTAGCATTCACCAAAAAACAACGTTACACTTGCACTACATGGCCAAAAGTATGCGGACACCCCCTTCTCATGAGTGGATTCGGCTATTTCAGCGACAACCATTGCTGACATGTATAAAATTCAAGCAACACACCCTGCAAATCTCAATAGACAAACATTGCAGTAGCAATGTGCCGTACTGAAGGAGCTCAGTGACTTTTCAACGTGCACCGTCAAGGGATGACACCTTTCAACAAGTCCAGTTCGTCAAATGTCTGCCCTGCTCGAGCTGCCCTGGTCAACTGTAAGTGCTGCTTATTTGTGAAGTGGAAAACGTCTAGGAAGGAGCAAGAACAGCTCAGCACAAGTGGTAGGCCACACAAGCTGACAGAACAGGACACGCAGGCTGCTTTAAAGTGCCCGTTCGCGCGGAAAAATCTTCCATCGTCGGTTGTGCAACACTCGCACTGAGTTCCAAACTAGAAGCAATGTTAGCAACAAGCACTGTTCATCAAGAGCTCATTAAATGGGTTTCCATGCTGAGCAGCCGCACACAACCTGAGATCACCATGCGCAATGCCAAGCGTCGGCTGGAGTGGTGCAAAGCTCGGCCGCCATGGACTCTGAGCAGTGGAAACGCGTTTCTCTGGAGTGATGAATCCACGCTTCACCATCTGGCAGTCCAACGGACGAATCTGGCTTGGCGGATGCCAGAGAACGCTACTGTGCCCGAATTTGCATAAGTGCCAGCTGTAAAGTTTGTGGAGAAAATAATGGTCTTGGGCTGTTTTTCATGATTTGGGCTCAGCCCCTTAGTTTTAATGAAGGGAAAATCTTTAATGCTACAGCATATAATGACATTCTAGATGATTATGTGCTTTCAAACTTCTGTGGCAACAGTTTGGGAAGGCCCTTCCTTGTTTTCAGCATGACATGCCCCGTGCACAAAGCGATGGTCCATACAGAAATGGTTTGTCGAGATCGTCGTGATGGAATAACTTGACTGGCCTGCACAGACCCTGACCTCAACACCATCGCAACACCTTTGGGATGAATTGAACGCCGACTGCGAGCCAGACCCGAATCGCCCAACATCAGTGCCCCCGACCTCACTAATGCTCGACCTCACATGGCATGACCACTCACTCAGGGTGACGAAGCATGAACCCTCGCTCTGAATGAGTGGCGTGGCAAGAGCGTCCGCAGTTGATGTGAATGATTCGCTCAGAATGACATAGCGCAGTACCGCTATAAGAATGGGGTGCTCCGGAAGTTGCTGAACACTCATGCAAAGCCTCCAATTAAATGGTTTGATAAAGAACGGTTGGCCAGGCTGTCGCTGCATTCCCTAAAGGATCCCTTACTTTAAGCCAGCGTCTTCACCGCGCACGCAAGCATGTAATGAAAATAAAATGAATTCATGAAAATAAAATGATTCATAAATAAAATTGACTTTATCCACAAAAGAGTTGCTTCTTAGTGCAGAACAAACCATGGAGACATCTTAAAGTTTCAATCGCCATGAAATAAACAATACAGATAGTCGCCATGTTGCCTGCCGCTGGCATGTGTCTGTGGTACATCAGTTTGGGTCCGTGCAAACGTTATAAACTTTTTTAAAACTTCCGTTTTACACATTTGCTTTGATTCTCTGTGGACACCTCGCGAAACCTCCGAAAATATAGACACATCTGTTCATAAATAAAATTAATTAATGAAATAAAATGATTTTCTCCAACACAAAGGAGTGCTGCTTAACGCAGAAAACCCTGAGACATCTTAAAGTTCAATCGCTCGTGAAATAAACATTGCAAGAAAATCCAACCCATTTTTGCCAGCTCTCTGCACGTGTCACGTGGTACATCGGTTTGTGGTCCACGCAAACCGCTCTGTTTTTTTACCAGATTTGCTTTGATTCCCTGCAGAAGCACCTTGCAAAACCCTCTGAAAATATAGATACAGATCTGCCAGACACATGGATAGGCAGTTCCTCTGGGGATGGTGCCGGAGGTCTGCAGTTTGATCATTAAATCAATAGCTCAATGAGCTCGTTAATTTTGTTACATTACTAAATTTTTTCCGTTCAAACTCGATATAATTCCCCCAAACAGTAGAAAGATAATTTAATGCTTTGGAAATTTCACATTTTTCTTGTGTATGTATGGAGAAGGAACATAGCTTTGCCTTGGCTTCAAGTAAATAGGTACGTACCAGTCCAAAAGTTCAGACACACCTACTCATCAATCCTCTCCCGCGTTCCAGCCAATGCGGAGGGACGTCGCCCGAAGAAGGAGGAATGCCTCTCAGGGGGGACGGGCCGCGAGGATGTTCGCCACGCCCCCCAGACGAATCACGAACGGCGAGCGGATCTCCTGAGACGAACCGGCCAATCCAGAGGCGAGTTGCGTCGGGGCAGGTTTCCCCCCACCCCGTGCGGGGGGGTAAAGAAAGGCGCGGGTGTGCGCGAAGAGGTCCTTTTCCCCCTCTGACTGGCCCGTGGAGGATCGCCTGCCTGCGAGTCTGTCTCGCCGAAAATCGCTTGCCTATCCTGTCTGCTGGCGCTCGCTGTCTCGTCGCTTGCCGGAGGAGTGTGCGGAGCCCGACGCTACCCTCCGTACCCGGTGCCTGCAGGGAATCGAGTTGCGGGTTCGAGTGCCCGCCGAGCCGGATCGTCAAGGCCACACGAGGCGGGAAGTCCAAGCTAGCTTCTTACCTCCAGCTCACCTTCCCTCCGAGCTGGGGTATCAATAAAGACCCGACGGGGTCCATTTCTTTTTGGGGTGTGTGTCTGGTGCGGGCCAGTCCTTTAGTAGCACCTGTATAAGTGCTTGTGTATTAAATTTCCATTCTTTTATATTGGATAACTCTGCCCTTACGTGCTCCCCTTGTCCCCCGATTATTGTAAATAAATTCCCTCTTGTTGAATGTCCCAGCTCGTTCCCTGTCATTTCTTTTATTGGCTAGCACAGTGCGTGTTGCGAAATAGCGAGGCAGTAAATGTATTTGGACCGACAGGCCTCGGTAACCATCCGCTCGGGTACACACGGTTCGAGCACGGTAACGCTCGTCCCGCTCGATGTCTGTCGAGGGTGTGAATTCCCCGGTAGCTTTGCCACGTGGGTACTTAGGTATGTGACGTTTGGCAATTAACCCTACCCCACGCGGTCGAATATTGCGATTCATGGTCCTGTAAGGGACCTGTGCCTTTCGGACTTATCCGAGGTCACGACCTAAATTCGGGTGTGTTCGGTGGAGCCGACTCTACTGCTCCCCTAGCGTCGTGCTCGCCACCGAGACCCGGCCCCACAACAACAGATCCAAATCCTCCCACATGTACCACGTCCATATGCGCTGTATACGTACCTCAACCTTGAAGTAACTTTCGACTATACCTCCCAATCGGGAAAAGAACTGTACCTCTATTGACTGTAGGGCACTCGGTAAGTGGCTTAAGCACTCAAGCACGCACTCCAACGGAACGCCTGGCTTAGCAAGCGATGATTACCAATTGCTGTCGATAAATCCATGCACCTGGAAATGCCAAAGCAATGTCCAAATTGGACAAATGAACACCTATTCAGTGTCGGAACTGCTGCCGATAGAGTTCAAATCTGGAGCTTAAATTTTATAATTTGGCTTAGTTTAAGAGATTATCGAGGTTACCACATGGGCGAAAATGAAAGAGACACGGACGCTGGCGTCTCCAGGCGTTTATAAGCATTGCAATGTACCCAGTGATTCGTAGCTATGATGAATAGGCATTCGATAATACGAGTGACGAATGTGGAAAAAAGAAAAAGACGATCGTTAAGTAATGTTTGTGGCCTGTTCCAAATCTAGGCATGGTTGAGCAGATCAAAAAACATGATGGCTTCAGACCACAGTGAGGTAACCCAGGAAACACCTTAAGACACCATACAGAGCAAGGTGACAGAGGATCACCTGATAAAGGATAATAATTAAATAAGGCCGTTAATTATCTTCAAATGGGGTGTTTTAATTAACCCAAACACCCAATTTTCACTGCATGCAGCTTCTTTGGAGTTCCCTTGGATGCGTGCAAAGTTTCAGGCTGTGAGGTTTTATGGTTTTGGAGTTATGGAGGACACACACACACACACACACACACACACACACACACACACAACCACACACACACACACACACACACACGGATTTTGGTGAAAATATCCAATATGCCTCGTTAATAGTTTCTGTTCTTGAGTACTTTGAACCTGCCCTGGCTTTTCGACACAAATAGAGCTTTGTTTGTTTATCCACTGTTGAAGTACTGTTGATTAAATGTTAATATGACTTTATTGTATGATCTGCTCGATGTGTTCCTAGCTCATGTAATTCTTTCTTCCCTCAGGTTACTCTGGGAATGGGATTTTCTGAGAGACTTTCTCCTCACTACCCAGATCTGCACTCGAGAGAGTAAGCACTTGCTCACATTGGGGAAAAATAGTTTCCTCCATTGTTTTGTACTGTTAGCTTCAAATTGACCTGTTGAAATGGTCAATATTGCCCATTTTTGCATTGTTGGGTTTACTTGGCTGATTGGGTGGGTTTGGTGTTTGTCCTTTTGGGTTGTTGACCTCATCTATTTATTTCTTGTTTTCTTTGCTCTACTTATTTTTTACAGTGACCTCAGAATCATCATGGAGCTTGTAACATAAATAATGTGCTGGACAAAAATATTGGAAGACATAAATGCTCTTTTACATGAATTACAAGGACATAAGTAGACAATGAGTAAATATATGGTAAAGGGGATGAACTTGGTTTCTCTACAACATGAGCCAGGGTGATTTAGATGATAACATAATAACAGGCCAACCCAGGCTTATTCAGGATTATTGCTCTTGATTTAAAGACAATACAACAGCCTCGTGGGCTCTTGAAAAACAGCCCATTTGAGGCCTAAAAGTTGGAGTACATCATTGGATGTCTATTGATTTGAAGGTTATTTGCGGATCGGATGAAGTAAAGTTTTTTTTATTTTTTTTTTTTCCCTTCCTCTCTCTTTCTCACTCTGTCTCTTTTTCTACCAGTGCCAAGGGAAAGTCTTGTGTTGAAAAAAAAAATGAGAACATGACCATAATTTGGATGTGCTATTTGCACACAATTATTATCTCACAAAATATTGATTGGAAAGCTGTGGGGATTGACAGAGCCGATCGGTTTTTGAAAATAATGGCTCATTCGCACAGCAAACTGTTCCTGTGTTGGGACATCTAAAGCGCTACCTTCTCCTAAATCCCACCTTCTCCAAGGAAACCCGACCTTCTGCACTTTTCCATACCATCACGGCCGGTGTAACAACTCGTTAGTCTCGTAACGCCATCATGCTCCCAGACTGATGCAACACCAAGGAAGACAAAATGGTGGACACAGCGAAACTTTAGTGTTGGTTTTAATACGACTAAGACCATATCATTCCATCCATCCATCCATCCATCGGGACTACACTCTGTACAGAGCGTTGGTGCTGCCTAAGCAGTCTCCTTGGCTATTGGGCACAATCCTGGACAGGTCGCCACTCCGACACAGGATACCAGCAAGCTGGCGCTCATTTTTCCGACCTCGGAAGGATGACAGGCAGAGTCAATCCCACCTGGTATTAATTGAACATCCGAGTGGGATTTGAAATCAGGATCCACAGATCGCAAGCTCACCACCCTAACCATTAAGACCACACCAGGCATACCATATCATTCAAGGACCGAAAATGTGTTCAATGGTATTTCAGTGTAGCTGTTATGCAAGGACATGCATCATTCTGAGAAACAATATCAAGATGAAATGAGAAAGTTGTAATTGGCATACAAGCAAGTGAAGGATCACAATAGCAAAAGTGGAGTCGCACCATAAACTAGACATCTGCGATCACAAATCGATCGCCAAGGGTAAGCCTCTCCCGGCTAAAACATGCCCATGATCTAATGATGGCCATCCAAGGGTAAGCCTCTCCCGGCTAAAACATGCCCATGATCTAATGATGGCCATCCAAGGGTAAGCCTCTCCCGGCTAAAACATGCCCATGATCTAATGATGGCCATCCAAGGGTAAGCCTCCCCGGCGCCCATGATCCAATGATGGCCATATCTTTTTGGACTGCCATATGACCTTGACCTTCAACAGTTTGGGATGGAGTGTGAATTAAGAAAATGTGTCCCCATCTCCAATCTATTCATAAAACTCAACGTCATGAAAATAGGAAAATAATTATTCAAGTTGTGATTAAAAAAAATCTGTGTTTTTTTTGTTAATTAGGTCAGAATCTGGAAAAAATAAGTTAGGGACACTAATAAAATATCAGGTGTACAACTTCATTGCAGGTCCACTATTATGGTGCAAGAACATCTTGGAAGCTCAAGTGGTCTTTGAGTTTCCACATTGACCAAATTGAGTGATGACAATAAAATGCATATATATATATTTATATATTTTTCAGATTGCCATTTGACATTGACCTTTAACCCAGAGGAGTATGTTTTAAATTAAATGCAAATGTGCCTTGCCCTGGGCTATCTAGACAGGACAATTTCTTTCCGATCGGCCAAACCTTAGTCGAGTTATGGCAAAATAGTAAAATGACTATAATTAGGTGAAGGTCAAAAATCATGTCCACCCAACTACTTTTTATTCCCATAATTGATGCAATATTTCATTCCGAAAGTTCCAGCCGGATCCAAGATACAGCTTGGAAATTGGCAGATAAGGAAGGAAAATAAATAAATAAATACGAGAACTTAAATGGAGGTTTAGTACTCTTATGGGTCTAAGAAACTCTGTGGTACCATTAAAAATTGGGGGCAATAATTGTGGAAACAAACCCTACAATAGCTACAAGCCTTCCCCTATCTTATAAGGGGATGCTTAATTAGGTGGTACTGCAAGAAACTCGATGCCAACCTTGGGCACAAGCCTGCTACAGCTTGTCACGCGCACATGATATGGATGTACTCATCGACGTTGACTGCAACCTGTGGAAGTACAAACGGTCGGATCTCTTTATGGCTCGGAACAACTCAGAACGGTTTTTCCCCTTGAAATGGAATGCTTCACGGTTTGAACGAGACGTGGATGGATAGAAGCAAATTGGATAGAAGAGAGAATTTTAAGATTTTGGGTAAATTTATGAATTGCATTTGCATGGTGAAAGAGGCAGCGGTGAGGTGGAATTTATAAATAAGAATGGGAAAAGCGGGAGAATAGGGCGGAAATGTTCTTGTATTGAAAGATACAGTGCCTTCAGAAAGTATTCACACCCCTTGACTTTTGTCACATTTTGTTGTGTTACAACCTGAATTTAAAATGGATTAAATTAAAATTTTTGTCACCGATCGACGCAAAATACCCCTTAATGTCAAAGTGGAATTTTTTTTAAAAGAAAATTTTATAACAATTAAAAATGAAAAGCTGAAATGTCCTGCGTCAATAAGTATTGAAACCCTTTGCTATGACATTCCAAATTGAGCTCAGGTGCATCCAATTTCCTTCGATAATCCTTGAGATGTCTCCACAACTTGACTGGAGTCCACCTGTGGCCAATTAAATTGATTGAACATGATTTAGAAAGAAACACACCTTTCTATACAAGGTCCCACAGTTCATAGTGCATGTCAGAGCAGAAACTCTACCATGAGGTCCAAGGAACTGTCCATTGAGCTCCGATATAGAATTGTGGGGAGGCAAAGATCTGGGGAAGGGTATAAAACAATTCCTAGAGTGTTGAGAGTTCTCAAGAGCACAGTAAGCTCCATCATTAGAAAATGGGAAGAATATGGAACTACCCAGACTCTTCCTAGAGCTGGACATCCGACCAAACTAAGCAACTGGGCAAGAAGGACCTTGGTCAGGGAGGTAACCAAGAACCTAATGACCACTACTGAACTACAGAGTTCCTTGGATGAGATGGAAAAACCTGCTGGACGGAAAATGGTCTCTGCAGCACTTCACAGATCTCAGCTTTATGGGAGAGTGGCCAAACGGAAGCCACTCCTGATTAAAAAGGCACATGACAGCACGCCTGGAATTTGCAAAAAGGCAAGTGAAAGACTCTGAGAGCATGAGGCAAAATATCCTGTGGTCTGACGAGTCGAAAATTGAACTCTTTTGTCTAAATGCAAAGCGCTACATCTGGCGGAAACCGAGCACAGCTCATCACCCATCTAACACCATCCCTACCGTGAAGCATGGTGGTGGCAGTATCATGTTATGGGGATTCTTTTCAGCGACATGGACTGGGAGACTTGTGAGGATAGGGAACAATGAATGGAGCCAAATACAGGCAAATCCTTGAGGAGAACCTGCTTCAGCGTGCAAAAGACCTTAGATTGTGGTGAAGATTTATGTTCCAACAGGACGGTGACCCCAAGTACACAGTCAAAACAACACTGGAATGTCTTCAAAATGAGAACGTGAAAGTCCTTGAATCCCAGCCAAAGCCCATATTTGAATCCCATTGAGAATCTGTGGAAAGACTTGAAGATTGCTGTTCACTGACAAATTCGATATTTCTGGATTTCATTTTTAATTATCTTGTAAGCATTTCTAAAAACATCTTTTCACCTTGCATTATGGGCAATATTGTGTAGATCGGTGACAACAAAATTAAATTGAATCCATTTTAAATTCTGGCTTTAACAACAAAATGTGGCAAAAGTCGAGGGGTGTGAATACTTTCTGAAGGCACTGTATATCTCTGCCCGCTATTTCCTATTCTCACAGTAACTACATTGTGAACCCTTTTTTCTTTTTTTTTTCTTAGGTCTACTTGTCTTTGGTGATGATTACTTGTGATGGATAATTGATCTTCTTTACTTTGGGAACTTGGCCTGCAGTATGCTGGAATATTTGGATGAGGGTACAACATAGACTTGCCGGGCCAAGTGCCCTTTCCTGAAGCCCACTTGTATCCCCCCTCCCCCTGAAATATGCTGAGTAGTTTACGTATACCTGTAGTTTGCTCTTGTTCATTATATTTCTGTTAAACGTCGTAACATCCAAGAAACTTTAAATATCAACGTCCTCTGTTTTATCACAGATTTTGGCCGTACCCACTGGTCCGCAAAGAGAGAACTCAGGTATGGAGGGTGAGTTGTTCTGGGAATTCTGAGCTTGGTACTCAAGATCTGTGATGGCCTATAAACTCGGTACTTTGGAATGGCGAGTTGATACTTTCAAGTCATGATTTTGGGTTTTGCTTTTTGGGAAACAGCTGCACATCTGATGTGGTTTTTGAAATGACGAATGAAGTTTGGTTGCGAAATGGAATAGTGGAGGAATGATTCAAAATCCAGTGTAAAAATAATGAGGAGAATGATTGAGTCATGAGAGTGTGCTACATCTCACTTCTGCCTCCATTGTTGCCTTTATCCAGCTTCGAGCGATGGGTTCCCTGTACACCATGGACAAGCATGCAGATCCCTGCCGGAGCAATACGCTGCTATCCAGATCGCGGTGAGCTTCGCACAGTCCTCTTCTCATCGCGTTCCCCATCATAGGTAGGATTTTGTTCAGAATTATTTTGCATTTGTTCAGCAATTATGAAGAATGATCACCAGACTCGGTGATGTAATGGTTACAACGTCCACTCCGAGTCTGGGAGGTCAAAGGTTCAAACCTCAGCCGAGTTATACCAAACACTTTAAAAAATGGTTCGTGCTGATTCCTTGCTTGACGTTCAGCATTTAAAAGGATAAGCGTACGGACAATCCCCACAGGTTGGCATCCACGGGGAGGAGGAAATTCCTCCTGAGGACATGCCCCGCTGAGCGTAGTGAGAAAGGTAGAGCCATTCTTGTGACGTCACTGGTACCCAGAGTGCACTTCTCCCAAGCTATTTCTCAAAAGAGTGATTACTTTTCTTATAATGTCAGTTATTAACCGGTACCATCGAGATCAAAACCCAGTGCTCGACCAACTGACCTATCTTGTCAATTAATATTTATCACAACACTAATTACTTCAAAAATATGTACATTCACACCAAGTGCCGTCTCCATGAAATACTCCGAGGTGTCCGCAGAACGTCGTCCAGGTCATTGGGGGTTTTTCTTTCTAAAAATTCACTTGTCCATGTGTGTGCCATAGGCAGCTGTCTCTGGGTTCAACGTGTGCTGATGACGTGAAACGTCGCAGGAAAACTGCCCCCACAGGTGAAAGTGAATCCGAATCTGCCTTTTTTTTTTGTTTGCATTTACATTTGTTGAAGCTTATAGCGATGCTTAATATTTCTTGTCTCGCCCAGATCGCTGGCTGGCATGCCTTATGGTGCCATCAAGCCAGCAATTAGAGTTGCTTTCATTCAGATAAATAGTCCATGTATGTGTTGTAGCATAATGCTTGGTAATCATTAAATCTTGGGCACCACTTCACCAGCGATTTTTGTAGTAAAATACATCATTGATCGAGACTCGTGCGATCTTGCTCTTCTTTCTCTCTGTCTCTCTTCTCTTCTTTGTTTTAAAATCTGCTGCACTTTGGTCCAGGCATTGTTGGGGAGAGTGCTCGGCCAATTTCAGAGAGCAATGTTGGCAATCGCCTGCTGCAAAACCTCGGATGGATTCCTGGATCAGGATTGGGGCCGCAGGGGCGGGGCATCACGGAGCCAATTGGAGCGGTTTCACGGCCAAAGGGGATGGGCCTTGGATACAACTTCAGCTGAAGGCTTGATCAGCATTGACTGCTCATTAATTCTTCTCGGTTTCTTTGTGGACATTTGGATTGAAGGTTTTACACGAAACTATTTGACTGTCATCCCAGTCACGAACATTGCATTTTTTTTTTCTTTTCTTAACTGCAGCCTGGGACATAAAATCCCGTTGAACGAAGGTTAAGTTTAAGAGACGATGCAAATAACATTCGACACTTTCAATTGCTTATTTGTCAACATGCAGGTTATCTAAGTAGCATACATATTTGTGGATAAGGAACCATAATTCTGTTTTGGGATTTCGATGGACAGATTGCCTTCTGGAAAAGAAACTTTTTTGCTGTAACCATTGCTTGCTGTCTCGGTTGGGTTTTTGCGAACCAGTTTTCTGTGCACTGTTGGAACTCGTTTGGGTTTTTCCATCTCCCCTCTTGCCTGTGAGCTGCGATTGCACTCACTGGTTTGGTTTTATCAAAGTGCTAGTCATATCAAATTGAACGATTTGTAATCGGCGACGGGAATGGCATTGAAGGAGGATTGTTGGGAAGGGTAGAGAAGAATGCAATGAAGAGAAAAATATTGTGGGATGGGGTGGTAATTGGGGGTTGAGGAACAAATGTATATGGGATTTATGGGGTTGTGTTGTGCAAGGAATTAGGAGGCGTAAGGGGGAACAGGAAAGATGGAAGGGGGATACTTGAAGCTGACAGGATGAAACTTCTCCAGTAACACCAGTAAAGATGAACAAAGTAAGGTACAGTCATGTTGGCAATGTGCAGTATTTTACCAGTTGTGTTTTAAATGGAAAAATGTACACACCGGTTTTAATGTTTCCTTTGTTCTCAAAGCAGTATTTTATGTCAGAAGAATCGAGTCCAGTCCTTTTTGACTATGTCAGTGCACAAAGCTTATTTCACCAGCCTGGACTTGTCGACCATACTTCAGCCTCCACTGCTTTGGAGACATGTACTTGCACAGGAAGCTGCATGGTTTGTAAATAAAAAGTATGGGACCAGAAAGTACATTTAAAATTAGATTTTCAGACATTCACGAGCTAGTACAATATATCCCCCTCCCCCCCACACCTGCCCAACTCCTCTCCTCCCATCACTTTGACTGACATGAAACCAATTTGTACCTACTGGTAAGATATTATTGTGCCGAGTCTTGGCTGGGTTGGTTTAAAGATACACTCGCCATGCGATAACACTTAATATTGTCACCTTCAGCTCCCGTGCAATTTAAAATAAGACACCAAACCAATGTCTCTCTGCTGCAGGGGCTGTTTTAAAGTATTTTTTTGTGCCAAGCCTAGTCAAGATTGGTTGAAATGTGATGGCTCAGCAGACCGGAGATCTTCATTTTGCATCTTTATTTCACGCCTGACCTTACTTTCATGACCAATTTTAACCTTTGACCCCCTGTGGGATCTAAAGGAAAGTATCAAACTAATGTCTGTCTACATTGTGTAAGCTTTCCATTTTCTGAATTATTTTCTGCATTGGGTGAATTAAGAGGTATGACAAAACAAAAACCTTAATTTTGTGTCCAATGTTGACCTTTGTCCCCTGTATAGTCCCAAAAACGATGAATCTGAAATGTTTCTACGTATCCCAAAAGGAGCCGTTTGAAAGCACATTGCCAATTTCCATATCTGTGCATTCAAATACAAGGGAATTGCAAAGCAAAATGTGGGATTTTTAGTTTTTAACCTTTGACCCCTTAAATGGAACAGAGGCCTCAATGAAAAAGGTGTGTCGTGACATATTGGACCAAGACACTTCCACTCCAATTTGAAGAGGATTGGTTGACAAACGAAGGGAAGGCATGCAATTGTAATTGTTGAAAAGAAAGAACCCTGGAAAAAGTCTCACCTCCATGCAGGAGAGGACATGCAATAAAACTTGTGATTTCAAGCCATTTGCTTTGTGAAGTCCTGTGTTTGGTGTCTGTTCAGATGTGTGTGATTTGTGTGACCGCTCTTCCATGAGCCTTGAACCCAAGTGTTAAGGTATCCAGTGTAGAATGAAGAACTTATCTTCCCCAATTTGTACAAAAGCTCATGAGGGGTGGTGGAGGTGGGAGAGCATTAAAGAGGGGTGGGAGGGCGGGAGGGGTAACATGGAAATGAAGATTCAGGATAGTGGTGTAAGGCTGTTGGATTTTAGGAGGGCAAATTTTTTGATTTATTTTGGAGCTTTAGATTGAGTAAAGTTTGAATGACAAATGGTCTTCATCAGACAAATGGGCAACATTCCAGTGAGGTGTAAAGGAAGAGGGAGAAAGAGACTAATGTGGTTGAGCAGGGAGGTATGCAATGGAATTAGGGATAAGTAGAAGGCATTTATAAATTACAAAACAACAGGACTACAGTCTGACACATCACTCAATAGGAGGAAATGGAGACTTGTTAAAAAAATAACTCTGCAGGCCAAAAGGCAATATGAAAAGGTCATAGCCAAAAATATTAAAAATGAATAGTCCCAAGTGGGACAGACGTTCATCAGGTTAGGTATGGGAGCATGTGCCAGAACAGCACGTCGCTGCATCCACTTTCCACCGGCACTCCAGGGGCCTTCGTCTGGCCATCCCCCAGGCAGATGCCAGGCCCATCCCCATCTCCTTGAGAGTGCGGTCAACCTGCTGCAACCACGAGGCACGTGGTCGGCTCATTGGCCTCCTCCACTCATGAGACTCCCTCGCTGAGAGAATCTGGTGAGCAGGATCAGCGTCAGGAAAACGAGCCACATGTCCATATAGCCGCAACTGACGCTCACGGACTATGCAGGTAACAAATCTCATCCGAGTCTCTCTCAGCAATTGCTCGTTGGACACAAAATCCGACCAGCGATAGCCAAGGATTCTCCGAAGAGACCTGGTACCAAAGGAATTAAGTCTCCGTCTCAGATCCTTGGTCAGAGTCCAAGTCTCGCACCCATAGAGCAAGACTGGAAGCACCAAGGACCTGAAGACTCGGACTTTCGTCCTCCCGCACAGGTACCGGCAGCGCCACACCCCATGATCCAGTGAATCCATGACTGCCCAGGCCTGACCCAGACGTCTGTTGACCTCTGACTCACAGCCAGCAGAGACATGAATATCACTGCCAAGGTAAGTGAATCTCTCCACGACCTCAACATCCTTACCACAAAGAGACACGAAGGACAGACAGCAGCATCCAAGATGTCATTGAAAGCCTGGATCTTAGTTTTGACCCAGGAAACCCGTAATCCCAGCGGTTCGGCCTCCTTATTCAGCACCTCGAGGGCCCCCAAAAGGATATCTTAAGTTTCCGCAAAGATGACTGCATCATCTGCGAAATCAAGGTCCGAGATCTTGACATTCCCAAACGATGC
>CM068952.1:106982966-106999707 GCA_035128595.1 Eptatretus atami | reverse complement strand
GCTGTAGTGCACGTACTGGTAACATACAATTAAGTAGAAGCGGTTGTAGTGTTTTGGTCGATGCTTTGTGTTGCTTGATATGCATCGTGGTTTTTGCCTGTTTAATTTTGCTTACGTGCTTACTATTATAATATGATTCTTGTGTAATGTAACCTTTCGTTGCGTCCATTCTATTGCCTGCCTCTTGCACTCGATTAGTCTGGTTTTTTAAATATACCGATAAATGATCGGGTCCGGCTGCAGGTCTGGCGATAATACGCTCAGTTATCCGACGGAAGGACCGCTGTAGAGCGGTTCGTGTGTCTAGCAGGCCTTCGAGAGGGTAGGTCCTCGGTAGGTACCATAACGCGGGTAACTTAGGTATATCGATAAATTCGCGATTGGACGCTATTTCGCGCGGGTAGAATTTACGGACGGGCGTGGTGGATTAAAAACCCACTCGTGATGGTTTCTGGGCGTTGTTCCAGCAAGTCACGACTAGATGCTCGTCTCGGCTGGGCGTAACCGGTCTGCATTATGAAAGCGGTCGTTCGCCACGCCGACGTGGCGCGAGATCTACAGACAATATTATAATATATATAATATATATATGGGTGTTAATTTTAATCATATACACCCCTTGGAGTCCCCTTAGTTGCATGCAAAGTTTCAGGCACTAGTTTATCGTTTTGGAATTATGGAGGAACGCAGATCCTGATCATTAATATTAGCTTTCCACTCGCGACAAAGGTTTAGGCATGGCTCCGCAAATAACCACCCGTTCGTACTTGCTTGATGGGAATATGAATGGGGGAGGGGGGGAAGATACATATTATAATTAGATATATCTATATATTTGTTATCGAAATTTCGGACCCGCCCGGCGCAATCGCCACGTAACTCAAATCGCGATGGCGTCGCCACCGGAAGGACATTCAGTTTCGTGACCCTCATTGGACTATCGGGCAGAGCTGAGTTCACTTGGGTGGGTCTTTTCGACCCACAATAAATCGTGCAATCGGTCCACTGTCCGCGCGGGATGGGTTGTTTTCGCAAACTGCGACCTACTTAAGTACTGCGCGGGTGATGTTTAACCCGGGCGATCGTACCGTCGCCGCTGGCCGGCCTTAGACACGAACCTGGCTTAAGCGGTTCGTGTCCGTGCTTCAGTGATTACCGAGCGGTGTTATCGCGGCCACCCGACGGACGTGAGTTAATTTACGGGTGTTAACTCTTCTAAGCATTTCCTTCCGTTGATGCAGATGGACTTTCAATGGGGATAAGAGACGACGAACGGGGATACATTTTCACACAGATTTATTAAGTAAGCATAGCACATATTACAACACACAACAAGGGCGCGGACGTATTTTTATCAGCGCATAAAATAATGTATGACGAGGAACGGAACCGTACGTAGGTTTGAAATCAGGAGCGAGGATTCGTGCGAGTGTAGGAATGCATGACAAATGCAAGCGAGGAGTTCCGAATAGAGATGGTTTTTGCTGCAATAAGCACACTTATAAGGTTTACTTACAAGACTGGCGCTACAGCCGGCTACACTCTCGGATACACAACCGAAGTTCCCGGGGTCGATATCGCGCAAGCAAAGAGGAATAAACAAAGACTCGACGCCCGGAACGCACAGCACGCGAGCTTTTGGCTGGGTCGTTCGGCAGGTCCAATGGTGCAGAAACGGCGGCGCAGTTCCGGGAGTTCGTTCGCGCATGCGCCAACGGACCCACGATGTTTCAACCGTGTGGTTCGCGCTTAGCGCAAGAACGAACGAGAGTTCGGTCGTTGCGCGCATGTCGAAAACGAGCGAGGTCAAAGGGGTCGTTCAGCCCGATGACTGAGCATGAAGGGCAATAGCGCAAACGGCCAAAGGAAGCATCGCACCAGTGGGTCGGTGACGCAGAGTGCACAGCGGTCAGAGGACCGCTGAGCGATAGTTAGTCGGGGGTCGTTGCGCATGTGCAGAGTCGCCACGAGGAACGAAGTTCCGGTGGTCGTTTCGCCGAAGTGGTCTTAATGCGCAGTCCTCGGTGCTCGAGTGTGCAGGGCGCAGCACAACGCAGATGTCGCAACGGAAATTTGTCACGCCCTGGGCTCGTTCCGCTGCCGCTGGCGTGGGTGAGGATGCGTCAGCCTCAAGGCGAACGGTATACGAGATGCGTCTACGGGGCGAGTCGTGTCTCGATGTATTGCGGCAACGGACACTGCGAGTGTTCCGGGGTCGTTTGGCGCATGCGCAGAAACGAAGCCGACGAGTTTTCGAGGTCGTTCGCCGCATGTGGCAAAACGCAGGACGAGGGTTTTGGGTCGGTGGGGTGTACGACGTGCGCAGGAAGTTGCCGCACGTACCACGAGTTCCGGCGCTATCATCGAGCGCGCTGTGACGCTGGGCATGAATTGTGTTTATGCGGCAGGCCCGACAACGCAGGAGGATTGTGTGTCGAAGTGTGTGTGTTGCCTCGGTGCGTCGTGGGGAGAGAGGGAAGCATTGGCTGACGCTGGTGGTTCGGCCACAAACGCTAAGGACCGATAGTTCCGGGGGTCGCTTTCGCGCATGCGCAAGGCGCCGCACCGACGGAAGTTCTGTTAGGTCCTGACTCCGGCGATGTTTCGCTCGGCTGGCTTATGGACGCGCCCAGACCCGCAACTTGAGCAGCAGTTTCGGGGGTCGTTGTCGGCGCTAGCTGCCTAAATCCAGCACGTCAGGGACCCCTGCGAGCCTTTCCTCGGGGAGTTAGTTGAAGCGTGCGCGATTCCCGCATTCGCGCTGCGCGGAAACGCAGGAGAGGTTCCGGGGGTGCGTTTCGCCGCATGCGCCAAGACGGACCGACGAGTTTTCCCGGGGCTCTGCTCTCGCGTCTGCATCTGCATCGCGCGAGAACGAACTGAGAGTTTTCGGGGTGGTTCGCTGCATTGTGCATGAACGAACGAGAGTATTTCAGGGGTCGTTTGCCATGTGCCAGAACGAACGACGCGTTTCGGGGTTGCGTGTCGGCGCATTGCAGAATCGAACGATACGAGTTTCGGGGGTCGTTCGCTGCATGGTGGCATGACGATACGACGAGTTTCGGGGTCGTTGTCCGCGGGAGCAGTGAGTCCATGTGCATGAACGAACGACGCAGTTTGGGGGTTCGTTCGGCATCGGGCGCAAGAAGGCGAAGGAACGAAGGTTCCGGGGTCGTTGGCTAGCATGCGCAACCGGGACACACACGAGTTCCCGGGGTTCGTCCGCGCATCGCGCAAACGAACGCCGAGAGTTATCTCGGGGGTCGTTCGCGCATGTTGCAGAAGAAGCTGGGCATGACGAGTTCTGGGGGTCGTTCGCTCGCAATTCGCAAACGGACCACGAGTTCCGGGGTCCGTATATCGCGCATGCGCAGGAACGACAGACGATTTCGGGGTGTCGTTTCGCGCATGTGCAAAACGCAGGACAGTTCCGGGTCGCTTCGTCGCAATGCGCAGGACACGAGACGAGCGAGCGTGTTCGGGGGTCGTTCGCGATGCCGCAAAAGGCAGGCAAACGAGTTCCGGGGGTCGTTCGGCGCATGGCGCAACGGGACCACGAGTTTCCCGAGGTCGTCATCGCGCGGCAATGCGCCTCGCTCATTGAAACGAACGACGAGTTTCGGGTGTGTTTCGCTGCATGGTGCAAAACGCAGGATCGAGTTTCCCGGGGTCGTTCGCGATAGCGCACACAGGATCACCGACGTTCCCTGGTGGTCGTTCGCAGCATTGCGCAGCAACGAAGACGAGTTCGGCGGTCGTTCGCAAATTGCATGGTGCAAAGCGCAGGAAGGAGTTCGGGGGTGTTCGCGGACGATACGGCAAAATACGCAGGACGAGTTCCGGGGGTCGTGTGCGCCCATGCGCAGCAACGGACACGAAGTCTCCCAGGGCGTCGTTCACGCATGCGCGCAGTAACGTAACGACGAGTTTCGGGGTGGCTCGTTCGCGCATTGTGCAAAACGATCAGGACGAGTTTCCGGGGGATCGGGTCAGCGAGCACGTCGCGCAACGTGACCGCGAGTTCCGCGGGTACCGGGTTCGCTCGCACTGCGTAGAACGCAACGACGAGTTGCGGGGGTCCGGTTGCCGCAGTCCGTGCAAAACCGCAGACGAGTTCCGGGAAGTGTCGTTCGCTGCGCATGGCGCACAACGGACGCACGGAGTTTCTCGTAGGTCGTTCGCGCATGGCGCAGAAGGAACGGAACGAGTTTTCGGGGGTCAGTTCGCGCATCGTGGCAAAACGCAGGACGAGTTCGGGGGTTGTTTCACGCATTGCGCAAAGCGGACCACGAAGTCCCGGGGTTCGTTCGCTGCTATTGCGCAGATACGACGACGAGTTTTCGGGGCTCGTTCGCGAGGCCTGTGGCAAAACTGCATGACGAGTTCCGGGGTTCGTAGCATCGCGCAAAACGACCACGAGTTCCCGGGTCGTTCGCGCATGCGCGAACGAAGCGACGAGTTTTCCGGCGGTCGTTCGCGCATTGCGGAAACGGACACGAGTTTCCCGGGTCGTCTCGCTGCAATGCGCGAAGCGAGCGGACCGAGTTTCCGGGGTTCGTTTCGCGCAGAGTGCAAAACGCGGACGAAGTCTGCTGCGGGGGTCGGTCGCCGCTGCGCAACACGGATCCACGATTCGCCGGGGTCGTTTCGCGCATGCAGCGCAGAACGTGATGCGACGAGTTTCGGGGGTCGTATTTGCGCATGTGTGCAAAGACGCAGGACGAGTTCCGGGGGTGTTCGCCGCATTAGCGGCAAGACTCACGAGTTCCCGGGGGTACGTTCGCGCAGTGCGCAGAACATAACGACGGAGTTTCCGGGTGGTCGTTCGCGCATCTCAAAACGCAGGACGAGTTCGGGGGTTCCGTTCGCGCATGCGACACGGACACACGAGTTCCCGCGAGTCGTTGCGCCATAGCGCAGAACGAACGGCTTACCGAGTTTCGGGGTCGTTCGCCATTGTGCAAAACGCAGGACGAGTTCCGGGTCGTTCGCGCATGCGCAAACAGACCAACGGTTCCCGGTTGGTCGTTCGCGCATCGCGCGAGAAGGAACGAACGAGTTTCGGGGGGTCGTTCGCTGCATGCGCAAGAAGGAACGACGATGTTTCCGGGGTCGGTTCCGGACTGGCATGTGCAAGAACGCAGGGACGAGTTTCCGGGGTGTCGTTCGGGCATAGCGCAAACGGACCACGAGTTCCCTGGGTCGTTCGCGCATGTTGCGCAGGAGCGAACGACGAGTTTCGGTGGTCGTTCGCGCACTGTGCAAAACGCAGGACGAGTTCCGGGGTCGTTCGCAGCAGTGCCGCAGACGGACACGAGTCCCGGGGTTCGTATCGCGCATGCGAAGAACGACCGAACGAGTTTCGGGGCTCGTTCGCGGCTGTGCACAACGCAAGGAACGAGTTTCCGGATCGTTCGCCTGCATCGCAAACGGACCACGAGTTCCCGGGGTGTTGCGCATCGCGCCGAACGAAGCGTACGGAGTTTCGGGGGTCGTTCGCGCATGTGCAAAACGCGGAGAGTTCCGGGAGTCGTTCGCAGCGCAATTGCGCAAAATGGACCACGGAGTTCCCGTGGTCGTTCGCCGCATAGCCGCAGAACGACGACGTGTTTCGGGGTCGTTCGCGCATCCGTGCAAAACGCAGGACGACGTTCCGGGGTCGTTCGCTGGCATGCGCAAACGAACACGACTTTCCGTGGTTCGTTCGCCTGCATGTCGCAGAAGGAACGACGATTTTCGGGGGTCCGTCGCAGCATCCGTCAAAACGCAGGACGAAGTTCCGGGGCGTTGACGCAATGGCAAACGGACACAGTTCCTGTTCGTTCGCGCATGTTCAAAACCAGGAGAGTATCCGGGGGTCGTTCGCGCATTGCGCCAACGGACCAGAGTATCCCGGGGTCCGTCCGCGCATGCGCAGATCGAACGACGAGTTTCGGGCCGGTCGTTTCGTCTGCATGTGCAAAAGCAGGACGAGCCTTCCGGTTCGTCGCAGAGCATGGCGCAAACGGACCACTGAGTTCCCGCTGGTCGTTCGCAGGGCATGCGCAGAAGAAACGACGAGTTTCGGGGCGTGTTCGCGCATGTGCAAAAACCAGGACGAGTTCCGGGGAGGTCGTTCGGCATGCGAAACCGACCACGAGTTTCCAGGGTCGTCCGCGCATGCGCAGAACGAACGACGAGTTTTCGGGGGTCGTTCGCCGCATGTGCAAAACGCAGGACGGAGTTCCCTGGGTCGTTCGCGCATTGCGCAAACGACCACGTAGTTCGCCCGGGAGTCGTTTCGCGCATGCGCTAGAACAACCGACGAGTTTTCGGGGTCGTCTGCGCGCTGTGCAAAACGCAAGGAACGAGTTTCCGGGGTTGTTCACCGCAAGCGCAACGGACCAGCGAGTTCCCACCGGGTCGTTCGCCGCATGCGCAGGAACGAACGACCGAGTTTCGGGGGTCGTTTGCGCAGTGTAAACGCAGGACGCGTCCGGCGGGTCGTTCGCGCATCTGCACAACGCATTGCACGAGGTTCCGGGTTCGTTCGCGCATCGCGCAACGACACGAGTTCCCGGGTCGATCGCGCATGCGCGAAGGGCGGTCAAAACGAACGACAGAGTTTCTGGGGTCTTTGCGCATTGTGTAAAACGATGCAGGACGAGTTCCGGGGGGTCCATTCGCGCATGTGCAAAACGCATGACGAGTTTCCGGGGGTTATCGTTCGCAGGCATCCGCGCAAACGACCACGCAGTTCTCCGGGGTCGTTCGCGCATTAGCGCAGAACGACGACGAGTCTTCGGGGGTCGGTTCGCGCATGCGCAACAACCGGACCACGAGTTCCGGGGTCGTTCGCGCATCGCGCAGAACGACGGACGAGTTTCGCGGTTCGTTCGCGCATGATGCAAAACGCAGGACAGTTCCGGGGTCGTCGCGCGATGCGCAAACGGACAACGAGTTCCCGGGGTCGTTCGCGCATGCGCGAACGTACGACGATTTCGGGGGTTCGTTTGCACATGTGCAAACGCAGGACACGGAGGTTCCGCGGGGGTCGTTCGCAGCATTGCGCAACGGACTACGAGTTCCCTGGGGCGTCGCGCATGCCGAACGAAATCAGACGAGTTTCGGGGGTGTTCCGCATCGTTGCAAACGCAGGACGTAGTTCCGGGGGTCTCGTTCGCTCGGACATTCCGCGCAAACGGACCACGCAGTTCCCAGGGCGTTCGCGCATGCGCAGACGAACGACGAGTTTCGGGGGTCGTTCGCCAGCATGATGCAAGAACAGGACGAGTTTCCGGGGGTCTTGCGCTAGCGCAAACGGACCACGAGTTCCCCGTGGTCGCTCTGCGCATGCGCCAGAAGGAACGCCGAGTTTCGGGTCGTTTCGCTGCATCATTCAATGCAGGACGCAGTTCCGGGGATCGTTGCGCGCGAATCGAGCGCAAACGACCATCGAGTTCCCCGGCGGTCGTTCGCATGCGCAGAACCGAACCCACGCAGATGTATGGTGCTGCGCGGCGAGTGATGTATATGCGATGCGAGTGAGTGTGCAAATCGCAGGACGCGATTCCGGGAGGTCTTCCAGCATTCGTGTAGGCTTACTCGCAGAAGTACGGACCACAGTTCCCACACCGGCCGGCGTTCGCGCATGCGCAGAACGACGAACGAGTTTCGGGGCGTTCGCATAGAACATGTGCAACAACGCAAGGACGAGTCCGGATCGTCCAGCGCATGCGCAACACGGACCACGAGTTCCCGGGGTCCGTTCGGCCGCAGGCGCCGAACGAACGACGAGTTTCGGGGGTCCGTCTCCGCGCCATGTGCAAAACGCAGACGAGTTCCGGGAAGTCGTTCGCTGCATGCGCTAGAACACGACCACGAAGTGCCCCGTGGTAGTTCGCAGCATGAGCGCCAGCAACGAACTGACGAGTTTCGGGTCGTTCGCGCATGTGGCAAACGCAGGACGCGTTCCGGGGTCGTTCGCTCATCATGCCAATAACGGAACCACGTTCCCGAGTGGTCGTTCTCGCGCATGCGCAGAAGAACGACGAGTTTTCTCGGGGGTCGTTCGCATGCATAGTGCAAAACGCAGGACGAGCCGGGGTCGTTCGCCAGCATTCCGCGCAACACGGACTCACGAGTTCCCAGTTCCGTTCGAACGGCATGTGCAAAAACGCAGGACGAGTTCGGGGTGTCGTATCGCGCATTGCGCAATACGGACCATCGAGTTCCCGGGGTCGTCGCACGGCATAGCGCACGAAGAACGACGAGTTTCGGCCATGGGTCGTTCGCATGCCCATGTGCAAAAACGCAGGACGAGTATCCCGGTTCGTTCGCCGCAATGCGCAACGGACCACGATTTTCCCGTGGTCGTACTCGCTCGCGATGCGAGAAGGAAACGACGAGTTTCGGGCGGTCGTTCGCGCATGTGCAAAACGCAGGACAGTTCCGGGTCGTTCGCGCCTGCGCAAACCGGACCACCGAGTTCCTCGGCGGTCGTCCGCGCATGCGCAGAACGAACGAACGAGTTCGGGGGGTCGTTGGCCAACTGTGCAGAAATGCAGGGACGAGTTCCCGGGGTCGTATTCGCAGCAGCGCAAAACGGACCACGAGTTCCGGTAGTCGTTCGCGCATGCGCGCAGAACAACGACGAGTCTTCGGGGGTCGTTCGCGCGCAATCGTGCAAAACGCAGCGACGAGTTCCGGGGGTCGCTTCGGCATCGCAAGAGAATGCGCAACGAACGAGTTTCGGGGGTCGTTCGCGCATGCGCAAAAGGCAGGACGTATTCCGGGGGTCGTTCGCGCATCGCCGCAGCGGACCACGAGTTCCACGGGGTGCGTTTCGCCCATCTGCGCAGAACGGAACGACGAGTATTCGGGTGGCGTTCGCGCATGTGCAAAACGCAGGAAGAGTTCCCGGGGGTCGTTCGCGCATGGCGCAACGAACCAACGATTCTCCCGGGTCGTTCGCGCATCGCGCGAACGAACGACGAGTCTTCGTGGGGGTCGTTCGCCGCATCGGCAAGAGCGCAGGTCGTTTCGCGCATGCGCCAGAACGCAGGACGATTCCGGGGGTCTTCGCGCATGCGCAAACGGACCACGAGTTCCGGGTCCGTTCGCGGCATCGCCGCAGAACGAACGACGATTTTCGGAGGGTCGTTCGCGCATGGTGCAAAACGCAGGACGAGTTCGCGGGGGTCGGTCGCGCATGCGCAAAACGCGAAACACGTAGTTCCGGGTCGTTCGCGCATGCGTGAACGAACGCATCTATGTCACGAGTTCGGTCGTGTCGCCACGCATATTGACAAAACGCAGGAGAGTTTCCGTGGAGTTCAGTCGCGCAGCGCTGCGCAACACGAACCACGACTCTCGTGGCCGTGGTCAGCGCATGCGCAGAACGAACGACGAGTATCGGATCGGTGTCGCTGCGATAGTGCCCAAAACGCAGGACAGATTCCGGGGGTTGTCTCACGCATAGCGCAAACGGACCACACGAGTTCCGGGTCGTTCAGCGCATGCGCGAACGAACGACGAGTTTCGGGGGTCGTTCGCGCATGTGCTAAAACGCAGGACGAGTCTCCGGGTCGTTGCACCGCATGTGCAAAACAGACATGACGAGTTTCCGGGTTCGTTCGCCACGCATGCGCAAACGGACCACGAAGTTCCCGGGTCAGTTCGCCACGGCATGCGCAGAAACGAACGACGAGTTTGGGGTCCGTTCGCGCATGCGCCAAACGGACCAACGATTCCCGGTGTCCGTTCGCGCAATGCGGCAGAACGACGGACGAGTTCGGGGTCGTTCGCATGCATGTGCAAATACGCAGACGCGAGTTCCGGGGTCGTCGGCATGCCGCCAACGGACCAGAGGTTTCCCGGGGTCGTTCGCGCATGCGCAGAACGGACGACGAGTTCGGGGGTCGTTGCGCCATCTGCAAAACGCCGAGAGTTCCGTGGGGGTCGTTTGGCATGCGCAAACCGAACCACGAGATTCCCGGGGTGCGTTCCAGCAGGCATCATGCGCAGAAAACGACAAGTTTCGGGGGTCGTTCGCGCAAATAAGTTGCAGAAACGCAGGACGAGTTCCGGGGCGTAATCGCGCATGCGCAAACGGACCACGAGTTCCCCGGGTCGTTCGCGCATGCGGGCAGAACGAACGACGATTTCGGGGTCGTCGACGAGCATGTGCAAACGCAAGGACTGATCGTTTCCGGGGGTCGTTCGCGCATAAGCGCAAAGGACACGTATTCCTGGGTCGTCGCCTTGCATGCGCAAGGAGAGGAACGACAGTTTCGGGAGTCGTTCGCGGATGTGTGCAAATCGCAGGACGAGTCCAGGGGGTACGTTGCGCGGCATGCGCCTAAACGGACAGGAGTTCCCCGGGGGGTCGTTTCGCGCCATGCGCAGAGAACGAACGAGAGTTTCTCGGGTCGTTCGCGCAATGTGCAACACGCAGGACGAGTTCGGGGTCCGTTCGCGCATGGCAAACGGACCACGTAGTTTCCGGGTCGTCGCGCAATCAGCAGCAGCAACGACAGGACGCAGTTTCCCGGGGGTCGTGCCTCGCAAGCATGTCACAACGCTCGACGAAGTCGGGGATCGTTCGCGCATTGGCAACCGGACAACAGTTCCGGGGTGTTCGCGAATGCGCCGAACGAGACGAGAGTTTCGGGGGTCTGTTCGCTGGCATCTGTGCAAAACGCAGGACGAGTTCCGGGATCGTTCGCGCATGCCGGCAAGACGACCACGAGTTCCCTGTGGTCGTCTCGCGGATGCGCGAGAACGACGACGAGTTTCGGGGGTCGTTCGCGCATGTGCAAAACAGCAAGGACGAGTTCCGGGGGTCGTTCGCGCCATGCGCAAACGGACCAGCCGAGTTTTCCGTGGGTCGTTCGCGCATGCCCCGCAAGAAAAAAGGGGCAAAAAAACGAAATGGGAAAAATTCGGGTCGTCGCAGCATTCAAACGCAGGACGAGTTCCGGGGGTCGTTCGCGCATAGCGCAAACGGACCAGCGAGTTCCGCGGGGTCGTTCCGGCCATGCGCAGAACGAACGACGAGTTTCCGGGGGTCTTCGCGCATGTGCAAAACACGCAGGACGAGTTCCGGGGGTCGTGTCGCATGATCGCGCAAGGACGGACCACACGATTCCCGGGTCTGTCGCCATGCGCAGAAGAAGCGACCGAGTTTCGGGGTCGTTCGCGCATGTGGCGCAAAACGCAGGACAGTTCCGGGGTCGTTCGCGGCATGCGCAACGGAACCACGAGTTACCGTGGTCGTTCCGCGCATGCGCGAAGAACGAACGAGCTTTCGGGCGTCGTTGCGCGCCATCGTGCAAAACGGAGGACGAGTTCCGGGGTCGTCGCTGCATGGAGGAAAGCGCACAAACGGGACCACGAGTATCCCGGTCGTTGGCTCGCATGCGCAGAACGAAACGACGAGTTTCGGGGTCGTTCGCGCATGTCAAAAACCAGGCGAATATCCGGGGTCGGTTCGCGGGGCAATCCCGCAAACGGACCAAACCGAGTTCCCGGGGTCGTTCGCGAAATGCGCAAAACGAGACGACGATTCGGGGGTCGTCATGCCGGCCAGGAACACGACTGGACGAGTTTCGGGGACGTTTCGCCGCATTCCGCGCTCAATACGGGACTCACAGTTCCAGGGTCGTTCGCGCTGCGCCCGACGAACGCGACGAGTTTTTCCGGGGGTCGTTCGCCCGATGTGCACAACGCAGGAAATCGATTCCGGAGTCGTCGCGCATCGCAAAGCGGACCACGAGTTCCCCGTGGTCGTTCGCGCATGCGCAGAACCAACGAACGAGTTTCGGGGTCGTTCGCGCAATGTGCAAACGCAGACGATTTCCGGGTCCTTCGCGCATCTGCGCAAACGGAGCGCACGGTAGTTCCCAGTGGTCGTCTCGCGCATGGCAGAAGGAACGAACATTTTCGGGGGTCGGTCGCGCATGTGCAAAACGGTCAGGAAGTTCTCTCGGGGGTTCGTTTCGCGTCCATCGCACCAACGGACCTCACGCAGTTCCCCGGTTCGATTCGCTGCATGTTGCATTCTCTCTCAACAGGAATCCATCGTGGCAACAAAGTTAGGCCTAAAATGTTGGCAATACGACGCTGTTGCGTAACAATCACAGTCGAACGTGACCTTATGGACAGCCACGGAACGTCTCGTTCCTGTGACCAGGCCGATGCCACACGAATAAGGGGTTGCGTGGTGGTGATGTGTGGAGGAGAAGAGGCGAAAGTGGCTGGGCCGCGATTTGCTTTGTGCGGGTTTGGGTTACGTTGTTTTGTTGGTGCCTCGCCCCCGGCGCGTTTGAGAAGTGGGGGTTGAGGCGAGTATAAATGGCTCGGGGTGGGGGGGTTGTGGCAGGTGAAGAGATAGTAGGTGTAAGTGGGCCTACTCGCGTCTATGGGACGGTGTAGTTTGTCTGCGGGACTCATCGGCGGATGTACCGTGGAAAACGCGGTTGTATTGGTGCTGAGGTGTGCGCATTTTGGTGTTGGGTGGCCTGACGTGAATCGTTGGTTCCAAATAATGAGCACAAGAGAAGAAAACGCCTATCTCACATGAAGAGAGTCCAGGACCGACCGGCTGAACCACAGGATTATATCATATTGCGTTCCAAAATCTCACACACGCTTAAAAACAACATCCGGTGGAGGGAATTAACTCATAAGCACTATAACTATGAATCGTCATAACAACAGCGATACCCTATACACTATGTCTAAGGACCCTTATGAGCGTAGGTAGTTTGCGATTTCCAACAAGGAGCCGGTAAAATACGTTTTAATTCCCCACTCTTATTGAGAGAATTCAGAAGCAATCCGACTGGATAACGGTTTTCGAGAAAAACCGCAGGACGAGTTCCGGGGGTCGTTCGCGCATGCGCAAACTGACCACGAGTTCCCGGGTCGCTTCGCGCATGTCGCAGAACGAACAACGAGTTTTCGGGGTGTTCGCTGCATGTGCAAAACGCAAGGCGAGTCCGGTTCGTTTCGCGCATGCGCAAACGCCCAGAGTTCCCGTGGTGTTCGCGCATGCGCAGAAGGAACGACGAGTTTCGGGGGTCGTTCGCGCATGTGCAAAACGTAGACGATTTCCGGGGGTCGTTCGCTCATTGCGCAAACGGACCACGAGTTTTTCCCGGGTCGTTCGCCATGCGCAGAAAGACGAACGATGAGTTTCGGGGGTCGTTCGCTGCAATGCCAACGGACCCGATTCCGGTCGTTCGCGCATCGCGCAAACGCACGACGAGTTTCGGGGGTCGTTCGTTCGCATGTGCAAAAACGCAGGAGGAGCTTCGGGGTCGTTCGGCATAGCGCAAACGGACCACGAGTTCCCGGGGTCGTTCGCGCAATGCGCAGAAGAACGAACGATTTCGGGTCGTTCCCGCATGCGCAGACGAACGACGAGTTTCGGGGTCGTATAGCCGCATCCTGCAAACGCAAGGACGAGTTCCGGGGTCGTTCCGCATCGCAAACGGACCACGACGTCTCTTGCGGTCGCCGCATGCCGCAGAACGAACGACGAGTTTTCGGGGTCGTTTCGCGCCGCGTTGACATGTGCAAAATGCAGGACGATGTTCCTGGGGTCGTTTCGCCGCATTGGCAAAACGCAGGGACGATTCCGTGGGGTTCGTTTCGCGCATTCGCAAACGGACCACAGTTCCTGGGTCGTTCGGCAGGATTGATGTGGCATAGCATCAACTCTTTTTTTATGTATTTATTTATTTATTAAGTTTTTTGAAATAATATTGGCCATATATGTTTTCTTCGCTGATTAATTATTTAATATTTAAATCTGGTTTTTTTATGTTTTTTTTTTCCGTTTTTTTTATTAGTTATGCTTTCATCTATAAAAGTGATCTTCGAGATTGCTTTATATTTTTTTTGTTTATTTTTGATCTTATAATATCTGGATACTGGATATGGTTTTGCTAGATAATTAAATTTTAATTATGAGTATCTTCTTTGTTTTACGCATTTTATTTTTTTTTCACATTTATTGCCAATTTTTGGTCAAGTTTTCCTTTTACCTTTGGTTTTATTGAAATTCTATTTTGTTTTGTGGATCTTTATTTTTGTTTTTCAGTCATTTATATGACTGAGATAAGTCACTGCTTTGTCTCATTTTTCTTTAGTTGCTATATCTTGCAATTTATCAATTTTTTCTTTCTTGATTTCTTTTATCATTATCATTGTTACGCATATTCACTATACTGTCATGCCTCTTATGTTTTTAATCTCTATTATAATTTCTATATTGATATCATTTTTTTCATTTATGCTTCATTTTACATGTTTTTTTCTATAATCCCAGATTTTATCACTTTACACCTTACTTCATTTTCATTTTGTTCAATTGCTTGCTCTTGTGTTCAATTCTTGTCAATCAGTATATTCTATTTCTATTTTCTGTTTTCAACCATTTTGTCATCTATTCAAAGATCTTGTTTCTAGCTATTTTTATAATTGTTAATTCAGAAACATCTTATATAATGAATAGTTATCACTTCTAGTTTTTTATTTATCTCATCTGTTTAGACTCCTATTATACCACCTCCTTGAAATTCTTATCTCCTTCAATATCTTAGCATTTTACTCTATTATAGTATCATCTCCACATTAATCGTAGTTATCGATTTTCTTTATTTTGGGATGTTTCTGTGGTCTATTCACACACGACATAACTATTTATTGGATTTTCACCTGGTTACAATACTACTGCCTGATCATCATTAATCTGGTACATCATTCTTTTTTTGCTCATTCTGTCTATTTCATTTCTTACATTATTTTATCTCTATATCATGTTCTGGCTATCTCCTTCATTACTTTTAGCTGGGCTCACACGTATACGCCAGGTTTCTCTTGTTGCATTTTTGTTTCTCTGTTCCATTCTTTTATATACTTCTTTTTTATTCTTTTCTTATTCATATACAGACTTTTTCTCCATGGTTCTTTATTATTTTCTTGGTTGCTTCATTTTATTCCATCTTTTCCTTCACATCATAAAGATATATTTTGCATTTCTGTAGATCAGTTCATGACGACTTTCATTATACATTTTTGGCTTGGATAGTGGATAACGTAAGTGCTGGATGTTATTAGCTTTTGTTTTTCGATTTTTGGGTTTTTAGTCTGTATTATTTTTTCTTCTCATTTATCAATTTTCCATTTCAGTTATAGTATTCATGTTTCTTTATTGTGTTTTATATTTCATTGTTTTTCCTATATTCTTTTGTTTTTCTGTTCCTTTTTGTTGTTTTTTATTTTTTTTGTTTTCGTTTTTTTTAATTCTGTGTCTCGCTAGTCTATGATATTGCCGGCTTATTGATGGTGATTTTGTTGATTGTTTATTTTTAAGTATATTTGTTGGGGTTTTTTTTGTCGTATTTGTTATGCTAATCAGTCGTTATTTTTTGCATTGTATTGCGTTGTGGTTTTTAGATCTGGGCTTGGTTTTGTCTTTGATTTTTAGGACTGCCCAATTGCCCTCTTTCACTTTTTCGTATTGTTTTGCCTTTTCTTGTTCTGGTAGCTGGTATTTTGTTCTATGCCCGATTTCTTGTTATATTTGCTATTTAGGTTTTTCTTTAGATTTTTTTTTTTTTTTTGTTTTTATTTATATTTTTTTTTTTGTGGATTTGAGGCCGCTTTCTGTGGTCTTATTTTTGACCACTTGTTTTTTTTTTTTGTTTGTGCCTGCTTTTGTGTTGATTTTATCTTATTTTGTTTTTGTTGCCTGTTGTTCCGCGTATTTGCCCTTTTTTATTATTTTTTTTTGTGGTTTTTTGTTTTTTTCATATGTTGATTTTTTTTTTATTATTGTTTACTTTTTTTTTTTTTTTTTTTGTTTTTTTGTTTGTTGTTTTTTTTTTTTTGTTTTTTTCTTTTTGTTTTTTATTCTTTTTTTCTATTTTTTAGACTTTTTATTCATTTAATTTTATGTTTATATTTTTTTGTCTTTTTGTTTTTTTTTTCTTTGTTTTTTTCATTGTTTTTGTTTTGTTGTGCCTGTTGTTTTTTTTTTTTGTTAATTTTCATATTTGCTTTCTTGTTATTCTTTGGTTTTATATTTTTTTGTTTTTTTTAGTATTTATTATCCTTTGTTTTTCTTTTTTTTTTTCCGTTTTCTCCTGTTTTTTGTCCTTTTTTTGTTTAGCTATCTATGATTTTGTGTTGAAATTTTTTTTCCATTGGTTTGTATTAATTCTTTGTCTTTTATTCTTTGTTGATTTCTATTCCTTTTTCGTTTTTTTATTTTTTCTTTGTTATATACTAATTTTCGTTTTGTCGTTAGTTTTTTATGATTTTGTTTTTCTTTTTTCATTTTTGTTTTTTCTCTTCTTTTTTTTTTTTTTTTTTTTTTTTTTTTTAGCCTCTATTATTTTTTCTTATCTCGTTATTTTTTTTTTTTTTTCTTTTTGGTTTTTTTTTTTTGGCTTTATGCCTTTGTTTTTATTTTGTTATTTTGGTGTTTTTCGTGTGTTGTTTATTTTACTTCTTGGTTGTTTTGTTGTATTTTCTGTTGGTTATGTTCATTTGCGTTTTTGTTTATTTCTTCTATTTTGTTTTTTGTTATTTCCAAGCGGTCCCGTTGAGGTACAATCTCTCGGTAACCTATCTGCGCGAATAATTAGGTAAATCGAAGATATGGCGATCGGACCCCGTAGCGCGGGTACAGTGCGGACAAGGTTGTGGTGGGATTAAAAACCCACCCGTGACTGGTTTCTGGCGTTGTTCC